>WEIU01005281.1:44294-99530 GCA_013389925.1 Aegithalos caudatus | reverse complement strand
GGGTTGGTTTCAGGGGTGGTTTTGTTCAGTTCTGGTAACACACTGTGACATTAATTTTGAGTGTGCTCTTCCTCAGTTAGAAAATAATCTCTGCAGAGCTGTTGAGGGTACACCAGACATCATCCTGTACCAGGGAACTGTGCTCAATGTGTGCATGGAGAACTGCTCAGGGTGCAAACAGCAGTTACCCTTTCCTGTCAAAACCCCTTTGCTAACCTTCCCGTCTGCAGCATTCAACTGCGACACAAAGGGCCCAGTCACTTTGCAAGCAGTTTGCATCTTGAAGAAACCACTTGGCAAGGCTTGTCAAAATTTTGCGTGACAGGAGCCTACGGGGCTTTCGCTGCAAATTTGGCACCCTGTGGTAACATTGTTCCCAGGTTTTAAGTTTAGTTTTTAAAATTACTTTGACAAAGAGTATGGCAAATAGATAGCAAATTTTGAGTCATGTCTGTCAAAATCATGTGTTTGTCCACGCAGCTTCAGCTACAAGTAAAGGGCATGGATTAATCCAACTGAACTTTGGATTTTACTGACAGAGAAAAGTTACTTTCCAGGAACAAACAGCAGATTAATAAGGATTACAGGGTTCCAGCAGAGAGAGAAGCAAAGGCCCACGTGTATAGTTTCTTAATTCTCCTTAAAAAAATATGTGGCAAGCCAGGTTTTCCCATGTATTATTTCTTCTGTATTTGCTTAAAGTGCCCAAGGTATAGTTGCGTAATGAGCAATTACAAAATTTTCAGCTGCCTGTCATTACATATGCATTTTAGTTGAGTTTGTGCAATATTCTTGGAATAAGTATTCAGCAGACTATCTGTTCTGGCAGCTTCCCTCATCCCCCTCTTCCCGTTCCTCTCTGTTGAGAAATGTCCTTCGTTTTCTTTGTGGGAGATTCATAATCACGTAACTATCACATATACAATAACATATCACATACAGTAAGTCTTTGAAAAAAGAAGGGCTGTTTTCAGTTTAAAGTGTAAGTCAGCACTAGATGACAATCATTGAGCTCACTGAAATTTCTTTCCAAGGTGCAGTTGTGTGGGCTGCCCTTGAATTTTCAGGAAACAAACTTTATAATTAGTGTGTTGTTGATCACATTCTGCATAATAATGTAAAAGGATATTTGGAACAATTTGCAACTTAGGAGTAGGATTTGTAGAAGTCAGTTGTACTGGGGAGAAAAAATAATAATTAAACTAACTTCAGGCTGCTTTTTCTAAATAAGTCCAAGTATGCTTCACATATTACACTTTATTTTCCAGTTATTTGACCTAAAACCTATGTAATGTAATAAACTACTTGGAAGATATTTTGGACTGATTTACTGAAACAGGCAAATCTTACAAGGAGAACAACTAAATTAAACTTTACTGCCACATGTTAATTAGCTGTAAAAATCTCAAAGCATTTTTTTTATAAATATAAATGCATTTCAGAAGGCCTAGTTTATACTTATATTGATGTAAATAATTCCCACACTGCATATTTACATTAATATATGAGAACAGAAAAGTTAAATGGATATAGAAATAAGGAATGTAGGATCCCCTTAAGTGAAAGAACAGATCTACAATCTTAGGTTAATCTAAATAGGCAGGTGCATTAATATAATCACTTTGATTTATAATAGTGAGGGAGCCTTCATTTCAATGGGTTTTTTTTTTAAACTTTCCGGTGACATTTGATTCAATTCAATTTAAAACTGGCAAAGAAATGTTATTAATTGAAGCTTACACTCTGGTCCTTAGGTGAATGAGAGATGTATCTCCTATACTTTTTACTACATCTTGCAATTTTTTTGCTTCTGATAAGTTAGTGAATTGCATCCTTTCCAGCTGCAAGTGCTACATATCTGAAGTGATATGCATCACATGATGTTGACATACAGTATGTTAATATTGAATAGCACATGTCAGAATTGGGCTGGCAAACCTTGTCTTTGTCCCTGCAGTTCGTATAGCTCTGTTCAGCTCCTTTGGGTGCTAGTTCTTCTTCCACTTCTAGTTTTTCTGGTTGCAATGCACTGCTCTTGTGACTGGCATTAAGGTGTGTTGTTGGAGGAGTGACATGTGTGCATGTTTGTGGCTGTTGGGTATATTCTTTGTTGGGGATTGTCTGTGTGGTTTGTGAGCATTATATATACCACTGTGTTTTTATTAATCTGAAATAGCTGTTAGGTCTCTGTATTGCTCTGCAATAGCCTGAGGAACCAGCAAGCATGGATGTAGGTGATGTAGGTGGATGGGGATTTTTTTTTTGTTTTGTTTTGCTTGCAGGGAGCTGCTCAGCAAACTTTATCACATGACAGCTCTGTTTGTAGCAGTGCCCAAAGACCTGCTATATAATCAAATATCTTCTTAGCTTCTGGAGGGGTATAATCTGTACTGGTGAGCTTGGGACCAGATTTACACACAATGGCCACACAGCCATTGCAGAATGGATAGGAGGAGTCATTTGGTGGAAGAACTACCTTAAAATGTTACAGTGTTCTTTTCTTACAGAAGAAGTGATAAAGTACTGGAATGGTCTGCCAGGGGAGCTGGTGGAGTCACCATCCCTGAATGTGTTTAAAGACTGGATGTGGCACACCCTGTCATGGTTTAGTTGAGGTGTTGAGGCATGGGCTGGACTTGATGTTGAAGGTTTCATCCAACCTAGTCATCCTGTGACAGTTCTTAGAGTTTGTTAAGACTGATGGCAAATCAGTCATGTTTGCTTTTCCCAGAGGGACTTTGCTGGGATGGAAGAGAGCTGTATCTTTGACTAATACAAATTCTAATTCTACAAAATTATGTAAAGCCTCACGGGGGTGTGCACTTGTAGGAAGAAGAAGGAAACCTAACAGCCAGGGGAAGAGTATCTTTATTCTGTCTTGTTTTAAGAATCCCCACTCTCTCATCTGCTTGCTGGCTGTGCTCTGCTCTGCTTGCAGCACCAGTCTCATCCCCAGATTTGGGGTCAGGAGTAAGTACCTCAGTTCAGACTCCCAGGGATGTTAGTGGAATCTCAGCTTCCTCTGCAATGAAGAATTTTCTGCTCATGCATATTTGGAATGATCTTTCTTGACTAATTTGCTATCACAGAAATGGTGTTGCAGTTTGTGCAGCCTTGTACACACCAGTCTGCAGTGTGGAACAGACTGCTGAGATGGTATGCATCTGTGATGTTCAGCAGGTCAGACTGGTGAGTGATTTCAGATCTTAATGGCTTTTAGTGAGCTTAAACTGTTCTGTTACTTGTTTCTAAACCCTGAACTGTGGTTCAGGATTTCCTGGTGTGATATTACCACTTTCTGAAACACAGAAATATAGTCAGCCTCTACCTGCCAACAAAAAATGCCCATATCCTGTTCAGGACCATAGAGCCTTCTCTTCTGTGGAGCAAGAGCTCCACTCTTCTAATTACAAAATCAGTTTGTCTTGTTTTGCTTACTGCTTAATTAGACATTTCAATATGCTATTTTATACCTTGCACCACATGAGCTTTGTTTACTTTTAAGAGGGCTTTTGCCCAGTGTGGAAGCTGTTGAAGAAAGTCAGATCCAGTTTCACAGAATGAGATGTTTTAGATCAGAACAGAAGGGTCACACCTTTCTGCTCTAAGCTAAGTAGAAAGGAAGTGTTCACAGAGCAGAAACTCATTGACCAAAGAGAAGAAGATAAATTTATGGAGGTGAATTTCTTCCTGTCCCTTTTCAGTGTTAGCTGCCAGGTGAACTTGTATCTGAGCCCTGAGCAAATGAAAAGGTATGAAAGTGTTGAAGAAGAAAGTGTTTATTATAAGGAACATATCCAGGTTGTGGCTGGTTCCATCCTGTGTTCAGTAGTACTCTTGGAGACACATAAAACTTTCTATTTTTCAGCAAATATTTCTAGAGAAATTTTTTTCTGCTGTTCTGTTTGGGATGGGATGGCATGGGATGGTGAAGTGCCTCTGCAGGTGAATGATGACCTAGCCTCAGTTAGTCTCTTTATCACTTTCTGGCTGAAATGCAGCAACCCACTTGACAGGGGTGTGGAGGCTGCAGTCCTCAAGGTATGTACCATGTCTCCTTGGCAGCATGAGGTGCCATGGGTACATTCTTAATTCTTTAAGCTGAGATTTCCCAGATAACTAACGACAAATCAAATTCAAGATGCCAGTTCTTTTCTTCACAGCCTAGGCCATACATATGGAAAAGGCAGCTACGTGTCTGAAGTGAAGACTGTTGTCTGGGCTACTGTTGAGCATAAATGGATTTTCCACAATAAAGGCAAATCTTTTCTGTAGTAAAGAGAATTTTTTCTTAGAGGTTGTGCTGAGATACTGGATTAGCCGTCTCTCTTTCCCTCTTACCCCATTTTCAGGAACTGAAAAATATCAAGGGGTTCTGTTTCTCTGTTCCAAGTGCAAGGTTCATATTAGTTGACCTTGCCTCCAGCATCATAAGTAACCAGAAATTCTAATCTGTAAAGAAGTAGAGCAAAACCAGCCCTGCAGAAAACCCCACTGTGTAGAAGCAGTTGGAGCAGGGTCTCCTTGCCCCACCTGGGTGATACAGGAGATGATGTGGCCCCTATTAGTTATGTCACTTAATGCACTAGTAGAAAACTTTCAAATTATGTTTTGATTGAATGAGATCCCTCCATAGAATGGTTTTAATCAGAGATTATCTTAAACTTTTGTATGCTTCGCTTGGTACTGTATCAAATAACTTCAAAGTGAAAAAGTACACAATTTAAATACTGCCAGTTTAAATACTCCTTTGAGTCTTTCCACACTCAAATTTCTGCCAGTATGAACTTACATTAATTTATAACAATTTGTGATTTATTAGAGCTGCTGTATTGTCATGAAACGCTCTAAATCTTGTGTAATTATCCAGGAACTCTTTTGTTTTGTACTACTCTTTTAAAGGGACAACTTAAAAAAGAAGCAACTGACAGGCAGCTTCTAAATTTAGTCTTTGTGAAGTGCTCAGAAATTACTTCTGTATGTGCAGCTTTTGCCATATTTATCGAGAGGAAATCCTGAGGATGTATTAAACTACAAAGTTGAAGAATTATTTGAATTTTACATGTTTGGGGCTCTCCTTTCTCCCTGTAGAATTACTTTAGGCTATAGGATATCAAATCACTCTTTTCCTCTTGCTAGGGAGAGAATTCTGCTTTACTTCCATTGCTGGGATCAGCTTCCTGTATTTAAAAGAGGGATTTTGTATGCAGTGGTACAAAGATTTCTGTACCTGTGAAGTGTGGAAATGAGCCCCGCTTTAAGAGGACCTGATGAATATTCTAGCACAGAACAAGAATGTATTTTTCCAATTGCTGAGAAAAAGCTGGCTTCTGTGGAAGTTGGAGTAACTTTGCATTTGTCAGACTAGCAGGTTGGATAGTTGAGAGAGTTTTAAACTTGCTAGCCTTCTCGAAGTTACTTGCTATATTGTTTGTGGACAGCTATGAGTGATTCCCTTGAAATACTGTTAACTTCTATGATTTAATTTTCCTACTTTCTTCTGTATTTTCCCAAGAAAAATGCTGAATTTGCCATAGAACTTACCTCTGACCTAGAGAAAAGGTGATTTTGCTGCTGGGGAGTTTTGATCCCGTGAATATTGTTTCATAGCAGTGTTGAAAGAGACTTGTTTCTCTGATGTTTTGAAGATAGTTGTGCCAATATACACAGTTTGTCACCATAGTTTGGGGACTAACTTTTCACTGGGAAAAAGTTGTCCCTGTGCTCTTGTTTGAACCCTTTCTTGATGCTTAGTGACCTTAGGTATGAACTTCTTAAATGAAGAATACAGAGTTTTTGCCACAAATACAAATTCCAGCCTCCTATTTCAGCTTTGTTGGGTGACTTTTTAGGGCCATATGCGTTAGTGATGGTGTTTCACACCATCACAGAACATCACATTGGAATGTTCCAGCTGGATTGTCTTGAGCAGGGCTGGGAGGGCAGGAGATGGTACCACAGGTGCCTATCAGCACAAATTTTCTGCAGTTTTTGCTTGTGAAACACGTGAAATGTGGATGCTCTAAGAAACGGGAATCTTGGTGTGCCGGCTGGCCTGGTGAGGTTCCCATGTTTCTGAAGAACTCACACTACAAATAAAGGTGTGGAACTTGCTTTTCATGCCACATCTTATTAGTGAAATTTTGAAAGCTGTCAGTGCCATTTTTAGACTTGTATCATGCAGGCCTAACGAGAGAGAAATCTAACAGACGTAGATGACAGCCACCACCAGCCTACCCTACTTCTCCCAAGGTTGCCTGCAGTGGTGGGAAATTTTTCTGATAAATGTCTGTAGTGTGGATGAGACCAAAGGTTTTTGTGTCTATTTATCCTTTCTAAAAATTCTTCAGTGCTCTGATGGGATAGCAGTCACTCAAAGGAAGACTTCCTTTGCTTGGCTTGATTGACCAGAGTCATTCTGTGGGAAAGGATGCTAACTTATTCTAAACTGAAGGTGACCCTGGCCTTTTTGTGAGCAATAAAGACATAATAGAGGCCCAGTTAGGGTTCAGCGGAACCCCCACAGCCATCTGCACACTTCATTGGCAGAAGTGGCTTTCACTTGAACTTGCATTTGACAAGTGTTTTCTGTCTCTTTCTCATTCAGAAGGGTCCTTCAAAGCCAAGTAATTGAAATGCTTTCACCCCTCACTCCTTTTTCTCCTTCCCCCAGACTTGCTTAAATTGCAGGGCAACTGGCATTCAGTGTTAAATGAGTAAAAATGCATCCACTTTCAAAGCTCGAACTTTCTTTCCTTTCCCATAGGGAAGTTTCTAAGTAAAAACTCACTCTCTTTTCCACACTCTCCAGCACCAGCTTCATGAAGGAAAAGTTGGGGGAAAAAATGTTTCTGTTGCGAGATGCGTTGCCGATTTTCTCCCCTCTTTTTTTTTTTTTTTTTTCCTTTTTTTTTTTTTTTCCCTTTTTTTTTTTTTTTTTTTTTTTTTTTTTTCCTCATCAGGCTGGACTTTTTGAAATGAAACACAAATCAGGTCTCTGGAATAAAAGGTTGTGAGTATGCCTTGTGGCATTTGGAATGAGGCTATTCACTGCCTGAATGACTATAAATAGAAAGCAAGGAGCTGCGTATTTCTCAGTTCAGACTCCCTGCAAAGAAGCGCCCTTCCCAGTTAAAGGGTGACTTTTTGAAAGAAGCCTTGTTCCTTGAGCTGAAATGAATTGCTCCAGGAATTATTCTCCTTGCAGCTTGCATAAAAGGCGTTAATCTCTAATTTATTTCTCCTTTTAAAAGGCAATGTACTCCATCATAAATGTATATTCTTAGCCATGTTGCCAGATATGCCTGTCTTGTCTGTACAGAGTTGCACGTAAAAAAATTCTGAGTGCAGAACATTGTTCTCGGCAATTTTTGTGCCTGAAAGCTTTCTTTTTGGCTCTGGGCCAGCTGTCGGCTCCCTTTTTATCTGGTATTCATTCTTTAGTGAGAAGGCTAAATTAGCAGCACTCAGGTTTTTGTGGCTTTTTTTTTTTTTTTTTAAGGGATCGAGGAACAGAATGGGAATTGTGATTGATTTTTATAATAAAAGATTTGATTCTCCCAACACACTTGTGATGTTGCCGATGGTAAGAGCTCCAATGGGTTACTGTTGCAGTTCTGCAGATGATTTGTTTGACTGTTAAAAAATGCTGATAAATCTCCCGTGTTGTGCAGTTATGTAAATTTAGTGCAGTCATTTTTCTTCTGCCTTCCCTTTTCAGAAGGACTGTGGTATTGAAGAAAGACACATAGTAGATGGGAGGAAAATGTTTGACAGGTTTGTGAGTTGGCACTGTTAAAGATCCTAGCACTCAAGCTGTTGGATTGGCTTTTTTTCTCTTTTTCACCCCTTTTCCCCCCCTTTTTCTTTTTCTCCTCTCCTTTTTTTTCTTCCACCCTTTCCCCTTTTTTCATCCTAACACAGTGGTGTTTTGTGTGGTGTTAGTTTAAAAGCTGCTTCTTATTTTCTCCTCAGACCTTTTGTTTCACATTTTTTCTACCTTCAAAAAACTAGCAAAGGCAGCCTTTTTCATAGTCTTCTCTTCCCTGTTCATAGTTTTTAAAGAATGGGTCAATTGATTCTTTGCATTGCTCTTTCCATTACTTATGGAAACCTAGTTGTGTGAGTGGTTTTTCTCTTCCTTTGTTTAACAGAAGAATTAAAAGTTTGACAAATACCTTGTTTTTTTAAAGCCCAGCCTGTGCATGGTTTGCAGTGGTTTTTACATTAGTGCTAAGGTAAAAATGAGAGCAGGAGTGAACAGACAGGAAATAAGGGGAGCAGTATGTCATTACTGTTCACATTTCTAGTAGGAGGGAGGAAAAGCAAAAAAGAAATATGCTCTTCAGCAAGACCAAGAAAGCAGTTTTTAAGCGGTTGTCAAGCAGACTGAGGAGATAAAAGATTCTGTAATATTTAATTTTTTTGTAGTTTTCTAAATTGTAAATTTCTTAGCTTACAACTGATGGCTGCTGTCACTCAATTGAGTTTTTCATAGCTGGACAAATGAGTAACAAACTTCACAGAGAAATATAGCTGAGTTGGTTGTTTTCTTCTCTTGATTCTGACTACTGGTACATCTTGACCCTTGTCATTTCATCATTGTCATTTTACCTCCTGTCTGTGTTCTGGTTTCTGGCTGGAGTGCTGTGTGTTTCCCTTGTCACCTTTATTGTCTGACTGGCTTCACCTCTGATGGGCCTCTAATGTGCTCTTGCATTTGCAGCTGGTGTAGGTTTTTCTGTCACCTTGCTTTCTCTGAGGAACCTCTTGTGAGCCATTGTAAGAACACATTGGGCTGTTTTTCATCTTGCTCTGCCTCTAGTGACTTCAGTCCAGCTTTTAAGGCTACCTTGTAGGTGTCACTACTGTCCACTCACAGCTGTAAAATTTTCCTGGTACTGTTCCCATCTTAGATTATATTTTTACAGTAAATTTTCTCCTGCTTCTTATTTTGAGCTGACTTTGCTTCATAGAATGCTTTACCTTTATAAATCTCCTTGAGCAGAGCTCTTAGTTTAGAAAGACACGATTGCATATAACATATAACCAGGTTATATTTTGCCAGTTATTAATCTGGGTTGTCTTTGAGTTCTTCACTTGACATGAAGTTACTTTCCAGCTTTAAAAAAAATGCATTTTTTCCTAGATCAAATGTTGCATTGGTTTGTTTTTAATTATGTTGTTCACTAGCTCATGATTATGAAATTTTGGATCACTGCTTTTAAAATTTATTGATAAGATGATTTTATATGTTTAAAAGTAAAACATTGTGATTTGTAAAATGGGTGGCAAGGACAGAGTGCATTTTTCTTCTAGTTATGGATCTGGTTTTATTTCTTGTTAAAATATCAAACTTTTTTGACAAATTTAAGGCAAGAAGAAACTTTCCAGGAAGGACATCAGGTATTAGAACCCATAGGACATTAGAACCTAGGCAGTTGCTTCTAATGTAAAACTGGCCTCCTTTTTGTCAAATATATTAATATTTTAGTCTTATTTTGAAAACCCTATTACTGTCACCTAGCAGATGAAGCACTGAAGAGGCCCTAGTCACAAAAGCTGGAGAGAAGTCAGGTGAGATCTGTCTCTAGGAGAGTAGAGCTGGTTTTTGTTCCTCTTCCCTGGGGTTTCTCCTTATCAGGCTGGTTCAAGCAGTGAGGCTGTGTGCTCAGCTAACTTGCTGTCACCTTCCATTCCTGTAGCCTGTCCATCTGCTTACAGCCCCAGCAGTTAATAGAGATCTACCACTCAAACCCCATTCCTCTTGAAAACATCTCAGAATGGATCTTTGTTTTGTTAGGTAATCAGAATTCACAAACTCCATGCCTCAATTTTGCCAATGTCTGTGGTGATGTGGTTTGGTTTCAGGTCTCACTTCCCTTAGCAGTTAGAAGGGTTTTACCAATTCTGCTCAGTGTGGATGGTCTGTCCTCTAGTTTACCTTCTGGTCCTCTCTGTTCTCACATGTGGGTGTTTCTTAAACCAGAAACCATGGATGGCTATTTGTATCATCCAAATTCTGTGCTACCTGTGAATGAGAAAAGTGATGTAATTGTCTTTCCAGTGAGGTAAGATACAAATAAAAATGCTTCTTTTATTTTAACACTGTTTTTAATTAATCTTCTGTGTTCCTTTGGTTTTGCCTGTGCTTTACTTTTCTTCAGTCTGACCCTGTGAGGTGGCAGCATTGTTAGCTCTCACGACTCCAGCTGCATTCCTGTAGGAGTCAGAAGGTTTCTGTGTCTTGTGTGTAACCAAGAAGATCTATTCACCTTGACCACATCTGGAGGCCTGGCACTGTTGTCTGTAGTGATACAGAAAATTCTTTCTTAAGAGGTGCTTGATGTGCCTTGTATGTGTATGCAGACTCAGAGGGATCTGGGGTTAGGAAGGAATATCCCTATAATTTGCTGTCCAGCCTGATACATGGTCCTGTTCCTGTTAGCCTGGTGTAGAATGGGAGCTGTGCATCTTTGTGGCAGTGTAGGTGTCATCCACTTTGCCTGTGGCATGTGGATGGGTGACATTCAGTGCCACTCAGTGTAGAGCAGTGTACGAATTTACCTTCAACCCATGATCTTAAATGGTTTTGAGATGGACATCTGTGAACCACTTAATGAATTGGAGATTTGGCAGGTGTCAGGTTTTTTCATTGGAAGGGAAAGCATTTGTGTTTATTTTTCAAAAAACAGTTCTGTTCTTTCCACTGATAAATGGTGTTGTCATACAGCAACATAGGATATTCTACATATACCTTGTTCTAACTGTATAACACTTTCTGAACACTCGAATTTCTGGTGCAGGTTCAACCTCACTGGGAATAATAGAACTGCTCAAGTCTGTTGTCAGATTAGAATATTAATGGGTGCCATATTATTAAATCAAATCAGCAAAAATGGTTTAAAGAGAAGCTGCAACCAGCAGCTGAATGTAGAACCAGTACTCCCTGCATGTAGCAACATGAAGCAGGACCTGGACTAAAATCACAGAAATGTGTCTTTGATAAAATGCAAGCGAAATATTTGTCATGAGCATTAAAAAGAGAATTGTTTGGGTCTGTTTGCACAGCTCCCACAAATATGATGTCAACTTAAGCAAATTTTCAACACCCAGCTTGTCACTGCCTGGACAGCTTGTGTACAAACCAACACAGCTGGGAAATCTCATGCCTGTGAATTTATACTTAATATTGGAAATTACTCTTGAAGGCTGTGGTATGCTTTCAAAATTTCTGCTAGTCCAAACTAGAAAAAAAAGTACAAGAAATGTACATTGCCCTGCTGAATCCCTACTTCAGAATGGCCTCAAAAAACCAGCCTAAGGTGCGACATTACATTAGTGACGTTCAGAAATGTTGGGCACAGAAGAATGAGCAATTAATGCCAGATTCCCTGGGGAATCTTGGAGGTGACAGAGGTCAGAACTTTCTGAAGTTTCTTCCAGAGGAGTAACTGCAAGACTCCTGGATTTGGAGTTTTGTTTTGTTGTGTTTTTTGTTGGTTTGTTTTTTTTTCTTATAGGCTGGTTGTGTTTAGCAGAGGTTCAATAAGGTTCAGCCTTGGACTTGTTCCCCTAGGGAGATACTGTATTTTGCAGCAACTTTCTAGAGCGTCTTGTGATGCAGTGAAACCGAAGTACTTCCCATTTAGAGAAGGACTGAAATTTGTACCACCCAGTTTTACAAAGTTGAAGAGCTCTTAGGAAGAGCAGTGATGTTCCCTGCTTAACTTTACAGATTATTAATTTGAGACATTAAGTGAACTGCTGGGAGGTGGCCAGATTTGGGACTCAGGCCAGTTCTAGGAGGTGGAAAGGTTAGGAGTGTGGAGGAAGTTGTGTCCTTCAGCCTGTGCAAGGGCCAGGAAGGTCATTTCCTCAGAACACTTGTGTTATCCTCAGAGCACCATCACTCCTCCTTCCTTCAGTATGACATGTTCCTCTGCTAGTGGGTGTTTCTGGCAGAGCTGCACTGGGGAAATTTTCCAGCATAAAGGAGATCCCTGGGGGACAAAAGTAGGTGGTACTTGTACTGACTTGCTGCAAGACCTTTGGCTGAGTGTTTCAGCATCTTGTGCCCCTGCAGTGGAACAAGGTTAGTGTTTTCCAGCTTGTTAAAGCCTTACTAATTTAAGGTTTATGAAATGCTACATAAATACAAACTTACTGTTGCCAGCAAATGATATTTAAGGCATCTTTGCAAACTGCCACAGCCTATCCTTTGGCCTCTGCTCTTTCTCCTGTATGGTTTATGCTTTTAATGTTCTGATCTTGCAAATCCACCTTTGAGGGTTCAGCAGCAGACCAAATGTCAAAGTTGTTTTTGGTAGAAGCATTTGCCTTTTGCTTCTGGTGTGGCCATACAGGCAGGAAAAGCAACATTGTCTTCTCCTTGTCTTTGACATTTTGTAGTCATGTCATTATGGAATGTGGTCTGTGGGCTTTGTGTGGTGCTTATGCATGAAGGGGGTTTCCTTTTGGTGTGAACGTAACACCTTTGGGACTGTTCTACCTTGTCTGTCACCTGTTTGTTCCCACTATGGAGACAGTTTGCAGGGAGGAGGAATCCCATGTGTTCCACAGAACCAGTGCACCTGATGTCATGCCTATGTGGTCTTATCCATGGTATTTGTTTTCTTCTACTTCTGAGATCTGCAAGACAACTGTNTTTTTTTTTTTTTTTTTTTTTCCCCTTCATTTTCATAGTTCTCAATTACCTGTTGATTGTGCTACAATGTATGAAAATCAGTGCTGGCTGTTACCATTTTTAAGAACATGATAAAGGTCATGGCAGTCTGTGCCTTCATTATCTATTTCCTGGCTTTTCAAAGTTTGGGTTTGTGATTGTCATAAGGCACCCAGTAGCACAGGACAGCTTTGTCAGTGCAAAGTTAAAGTTGATTTTGATGGTGGATATCCCATCTTGACAAGTTGAAGATGCATTAACAAATGATTCTCAAAATATTGCCAGTGAGGTTTGGGAGGTAGAAAATGGCTGAGGTCAAAGATAATTTGCTGCCATAGATTGATAATGAAACACAAATCATTTAGTGGTGGAGCAGCAGATAGACTTCTTAAATATGTCAGATAAGTCTCATCTCCAAAGTGGAATGGGATACCTCATGCTATGAGTTAATTTCTTTTTCTCCAGATTAAACTTTGTAGAAATGCACATTTTTTTGTGCCAAAACAAGCCTTTGTACGAGAGAATGAAGAGGCCTTTTGCATCTGTATGCTGTTAATGTCTGACAGGTTTATGTCAGCACATGAGACTCAGTTTATTCCATTAACATCCGGGTCCATGCTCATCTTTGAGTTCTTGAGCAACAAATCCATTGGTGAGTCAACTTGAGAACTGATGTCTTTTTCAGCCTTGGTAATTTAAAATAAATTTACTCGAGCTTCTCCACAGCAAAGAGTGAAATGAAATTCATTTTAACAAGTTCTCAGTTATCTTCTGCTTTGGAGGTGAGTACTAGACAAGCCAAAAGTATCTTGCGTGTCAGCTTCTCACCCTGGTATCTTTCCAAATAAGTGAGTTGAAGTTTTCACCCTAGCTTTTTGCAATTACTTTTGTGTCCATGTTGCAGTTTCTTTTGACAGCTCCTTAGAGAACAGTGGAGTAGGCAGTGCCAGCTGTTCATGGTCAGGGGGTAAAGAAGAGTCTCACGTGTTGAGTATAGAGTTGGAACTCTGACATAAAGATACAGGCAGAGGAAGTAAAGTCTCCTATCTATGATCAAACCAGCTTTAGCTTCCTTTTTGAGAGGAATTTCCTCTCTTTAATAGTTTACTGCATAACAGCTGCTTAGTCCAAGCATTCCCAAAATTTGAAATTTTTTTTTGTGTGGAAATGGCCGGTTCTTTTATAAAAAGAATCAGGGTTGGATGTACTGAACAAATTCACCACAGGCAGTCTTTGAGTAAATTAGCTGATTTTTTTACTCACAATTGACATGAAATTGGGAAATATAAACACTGTCATCCTAGTCAGGAAACTGTGTTATCCTTAATATAAACAAACAAACCAACCTTCCCTATATCCAGAGAAACTTCTCAGACGATAAGCCATCAAGTCTAAATACAGTCCCAGATTTAAACAGGAAACTGATATTTTTGTAGTCACAGTGGCTGCCTCCTCCCATGTCCTCGTGCTCAAAACCCCCATACATTTCCAGTAGATGTGTAGAATGGTTGTTAAAAATGCTGTTCTTTTAAGTCAACTTGGTGTCTAGGGGTAAAAATTCCAGTATTTCGGTCTGTTTTGATGCTCTCTCTTGCTCTCAGCCTTGTTTAATGAAACCAGGGGAAGAAGTTCTCTGTGAGTCTGTATCTCTGCTGACACAAAGGCTTCTCTGCAGCATCCCTGTCACCTGGCTTGTCATCCTGGCTGCCAGTGAGCTGAGAACTGAGGCTCAGACTTGGCCTTAAGCCATTTTCTGTGGCAGGTAAAACCCAAGGTGTTCGGCTGGCGCTGTTGCAGTGCCAGGTACACAGGACTGGGGGGTGTCCATCTGTCCTTACCCCCTGCTCCAGGGAGGTGCTGTGCCACTTCACCATGGTCACTGGGGTCATGGGAGAATGATAACGTTGAGTCACCCAACAGTGCTGTGAGGTTTTACTCAGATGGTGTTTGCATTCCCTAAATAAATGAGCAATTGCAGGGGCTTTCTCAGTGAGTGGTTAGAGTATGTGCTGCTCACTGGGTCAGAGGAAAGGCCAGCTTTCCCACACCATCTGTGAGTACAGAGCAAAGTTCTGCCACCCAGGGACATCCAGGTTCTCCATGTATTGTCTGGGAGCCCTCTTCCTTCCATAGTTCTGCAGTGTATCTGACTGGGGGTGCTGAGAGGTCTGTAAAAGTGCCTTTTCTACCAGATCTGGAGGGTTATCACACCAATGCTCTCTCTTCCCTCTACTTTCACCCTCATAATTTCTTTCCACCAGAGTATTATAAGTAACTAAACTGGTCAAAACTTAGTACTGAATTAATCTGAGGAGACAAAGCTATATCCCAAGCAGATCTGTTCTGAAAAGGAAGCTCTAGAGAGTCCACAAAATATTCTGGAAAGGTCTTCTTGCCTTGTAAGTAAGTGGCAGGTACTATAATTTTAAAAGATCTTAATATTAAAAGTAAATGTTTAAATGACACTAAAAAGAATTTGTGAAGCTGAAATGATAAAAGCCTTTGCAACTGGGAAGCAAAACTCAGGCTTTTGTACAGTAAGACCTAGTACATAGTTAGGATTACATTTACATGGGAGTGAGCTGTGTCAGAAACTTCATTTAATGGTGATTTTTTGTAACAGTTATCTCTATCTTGGGTACTAAGTACTTGACCCTGGAGATTAGCAGTGAGATATCATTTTTATGCATTGTGGAGATGCAGTTTCATTTTTGCCTCTGGCATAAATGCTTAATTTCAAGATTAAATAATTGCAATAATTTGTGCATTGACTTTGAGCTTAAGAAGGGAGAGGATAGTAGTGCTGTAGTTTAGTGGTCTCAGCATTTGGAATAAGGAGCCATACATAGTCCTTTGGTTAAATTTTTTGTATTCCTTTTAAAAACATGTTCAGCCAACCCTTCATTTCAACTTCATCCTTTCTACCTTCTTATCCACTGTCTGTCAAGGATGTAAAGCTCATGTCCTTCTTTTTGGTAGTTGCTGTGTGGTTTTTTAAAAATCTGTGCGTGGCAATGTGAATCTGGAGGCAGCAGTGGCTCCTGTGACTTCACTAATGCTGCATTATCCATCCATGTGAACTACAGCAGTGTGTGCTGGTGTCCTGACAGTTTTCTTGCATGCAACATGGAGGTAACTGATAGCTTTCTCTACAAAGTGTTTGGATGCATGGATGGAAAGAAATGAGAGAGAGGCTAAGCACTGTCGTTTGTGAGTGGAAAATTGACCTCTAGTTAGCCTCCCCCTTCTACTAAGTATACACTGTGTTTTGTTTGATAGTGGAAATCTAATCCTTTGGGAAGCACAAATTCCTATAACAGCTCTGATATGTATAAATAAACCCATATTCCTCATTACAAACAACATCAAAGCAATCACAGTGTGGATTAAAATACACAACCCACCCTCCTCCATACTAATATGCAGCAATGCAGAGTTCAAATGAAGCCATTAGCAGTATCTCCAAGTATTTGGCAAAAGCAACCACACTTGTGTAGCTACAGGCGATGAAAGTCCCTACTACAAAAAGGGAGGGACAGGGGGAGTAGCCTGCATTGATCTAATTAGTCAATGAAGCACAAAGAATGTAAAATCTCATTATGTATCACCAGGAAAATTTGGCTTGAGAAGTAAAGAATATGAAACTGATTTGTCCATGGGTGGGTTATTCATGTCTTTGAATCTTCCAACAGGAAACAGGATTTCTGCAAACATATTAGGAACATGCACATACATGTACACACAGAGAAATGTGTGTGTGTATGTGTATGTCTGTGTGGATACATAGGCACATGGGTACATATAGCCAGATCCTGAAACTTCTCAGCCCTTACTCAAGGTGTGTTTTCATGAGAAAGTTCATGAAAATTGAAGGGTTTTTTGTTGTTGTTTTTTGTTGTGGGTTTGGTTTTTTTTTGTTTTGTTTTGTTTTGTTTTTAATTTTGGATTGCTGATGCCAGTCACAGCCTGAAAACACAGTGTGTGGGTGTTCCAGTGTTACTAAACCCAGACCCAGGGTTTGTCCCATTGCCCCAGGCAGTTCAGCTCATGCTTGTAACAGCTCTTCTTCCTGGCGATCTGCTTGAAAGTGGGGACTTAAAATGACTTTTTGTAGCTTGCTTTTCGCCCTTATCTTTGAAGCCTTTCAGGGATTCATGTTACATTTTTGGAATTTCTCTCAAACCCACAGTACTTAAAACATTTATGTTTCAATTTAGGCCAAATTTCCGTCCCAGTCAGTGTGTCCCAAGAGCTGAAGATAAAAGTAAAGTGCCAAATAAAAATTACAACACATTCCCCCCCTCCAAAAAAAAAAAAAAAATTAGAAACCAGCAAAAACAAGCCCAAAAAACCACAAACCTAGCACAATACCCAAGCAGCCACCCACAAAGCCCCAAAGCTAAATAGCTAAATAGACAAAACGAAAGGGGAGAGGAAGAGACACAAGCACTGAAATGAAGGGACTAGTTCAGTCTTGCAGGTGGCCAGTAGCAGGAACAAAGGAAGAAGTCATCCTACTCCTTCCTCACAGAGTAAAACAGAAGGTTTGTGAGTCTCCAGAAGTTTGTAGAATCAGGAGGGGATGGCATTTGGAGAAAATGAGTGTTAACACAGCAGGTGCAATTAGTGATTCAGCTCTTGATTGCTTATTTTTTGATAAGCATTTAATGTTGGCTATGTTCCAGCTGCATTCTGCTCTTCCCCAGCTGGACTAGTAGGCACATTTTTGTTGGCCACTTTTGCATCTGTTGCCCTGGTTCTGCTTTGCTCCTTTCCCTTGAGCTCTGCTGCGACAAAAGTTCCCTACCAAACTCATCTTTTACTCTGGCTGAAGGTGTAGTGTGGATTGTGGTCATATCAGCAGTGACGTGATGAGGAGGAGAAAGGTCTTGTGACCCTCATCAGTCCATGTGAGCACAGTCAGATCCCACAGTTCTGACTGGGAGTTGCCTGCAGTAAACTGGGAAAAAGATCTTCCTTTCTCACCAAAACAAGAAGCATGTGTCCGCTGGTCCCTCTCAGATACTGCAAACCATCCAGGTCCCATCTTGAGCTATTTCTGAGCAGTGACCACACCTTGCCATGTTGGAATAGAATCTAAAAACAGGAAAACTTTGTATTTAAGTCCAGATCTGCACAAAGAAAAGATGTGCATCTGCACTGCTGACAGTGGGAGTGAATTACCCAGGGGCTATTGATGTTTCACAGCTACTTTGAGAATTCCCTGCTCTGTGGGGAAGGACACACTGGGACACAGAGCAGCTGCAGTGCAAGGTATTTTCTGTTTTCTGGAACTGAATCTCTGGTCACCATTGCCCTGTACTATCCACAGATTATTTGTTTCTGAACACAGAAGTGTTTCCTCTTTCCAAAAATCAGGTGATTGATATTAACTCTCACAGCTGAAAGAGTGCTGGTTTTTCAGTCTGTGTCAGAGCAGGTCTGTTGGGTGGTCTTTGGCTTGCAGCTCCCCATTGCCATTGTTCCTTCAGCTGTGGTGGGAAGACTGAGAGTGCCTCAGTGGGAGATACTGGACAAGGGAAACTGATGAATTGGTGTATAGAAATTAATGACTTTCACCAAATCATAAATTAAACATGAGCAGACTAAAAAACATATGTGCATGTGGACAGCCAGGTTTTTGATGAGCAAGTCTCATCCCTGAAATACACCCTTTCGTTCTGTGCTTTCCAGTAGATGGGAGGGCAGCCATAAAGCCAGGAGTGCTGTGCAAGGTATGAGATTGAAAGGATAGCTAGAGCTAAAGCAGGAATGCTGAGCCCTTTTTGGAACAGGAGTAGAATGCTTCACAAGTGTGGGGGCCCTGCCCTTTGATCCAAAGTCTAAATCTAACTTTAGAAAAAGAAGTTGAATATTTATGTCCATTTGCAGGCCTGCAAACTTGGTGGAGATGATAATGAAAATAAAAAACATTGGCAATTACTGAGGTTGCTAAGTAAGAAATTACTTAAATACCATGCAGGGTTGGCAGAGGTCTATGGTAAAGGGTAGAGGGGGTACCTCCACAGCCTAGTCATGTTTTAGTACTGGTACTGGGAGCTTAATACCTAGACCCCTGCAGGTGGCATGTTTTCCAAGACATGCACCTCAGCCATGGTTCTCTGGAGCTGGACTTGACCATTGAGTAAGAGGCTGGAGGGAATAGTTTATACTCATGAACTATGAATGCAGCAGTGTCTCATTCTGAGTATCTGCTGTGCTTTTGCAGCAGACTTCTTAAATGAAAAGGCAGAAGGTAGCTAAAACAGACTGTCTAGCCTTTTTATGAGCTGCTTTGTTTTAAAGTTGGCTGTAGGAGAGTGGAATATTAACTGTGGTATGTTGAGGTAGACTGCATCTTGACCACAGAGCTGAAAAAAGGTGTTTGAGTACTTAGTACTTAGTTTGCAAAGAGAAGACAGTGACTGCAACACCAAAATCAGATGTTACACTTCTCTTTTTTGGTGTTTATTCCATTGTAAAAAGTAACCTCTAAGAGGAGAAGCATTTTTGCATTGTCCAGGTGTGTATGCTTAGAGGAGATGCATGGACCTGCAGACACTGGGGCAAATAAGTTGTGTCATGAACAGGGCACTGGGAGCCACTGAAACCATGGCATTTGGTTGTGAATCTCTCCACTGCCCCCCAGTCTTGTGCTTTTTCAATAATTCAAATGACAAGGCAGCTAAGTCATTTGCTTTCATTAACCACAAGCTCTAGGAAGAGCAAATTTGAAGTATGCGAAATAATGTAGAATAAGAGGAGGATAATAATGCATCTGTGAAATACTTGTTAACTAGTACTTGATATATCAAAAGCTGGGTCTGATATCCATGCCTCAATCTGTGATCACAAGAGTTTCCTGAACCCATGTAGTACTGAATGAGAGAAATATATTTGTTCTTCTCTTTGGTAACAGCCTGTTGTTGTCAAGAGGTTTTTTCATTACTATGTCAAAATGACTCTTAGATCCAGGACATCCTTGGTGTGGCATCTCCTGCTAGTCTGACATGTGGCATGCAGGTTTGCCCAACTACAACAATTCCTCAGATTTTTCTAATGTGTTACAATGAAGTTTTTTAATTGAATGAAACCACATAAATATGACAAAAAGTCTTCTGTAATCTGTGGTGATACTGCAGATGCTCTTCCTCTTCTACTAAATATTTTGTCAAGTGTATGAAATGGTGTGGGGCTAGGAAGAGAAACAAGATTTTTCAGGAATGGGTTGTCACCTATTTTTACTTCAGAATATGCTTACAAAGACTATCTAGAAAGATGCAGCTTTAGGCTACATGTGGGAGACTTTGCTCCTGTGGGGTGATAATTACCTCTAGATAGCAAAACTAGACAAATGTTACATTGTTAATTATACATAAGTTTGAAACAACTTTGAACAACAGCTAGGAAATATATCTGAAACCTAAGTTTGCCCTCTAAGACTAAGTTCTGAAGTACTTTTTTTTAATCTGGAAAAGAAATTAGAAATTCTTTAACTTGCCACAGTGCAGCTTTTTTCCCCCTTAATTGAATTATATCGATCATTAAAAAAAAAAAAAAGAAAAAAAAGAAAAAAAAGGCAGCATGAGGTTCTTTTTCTCTTATGGTTGTATTTGAGACTTACTAACATAATTGTGCCAAAACCAGGGTTGAAGTTTCTTGTTTTATAAGTGTTGCTGCTTTCCGAGCTGGCAGATTGTCTGTTCACAATGGATTCCATATGTGCTGGAGACCACAACGTGAAGGGATTTACAGAGTACAAGTTGGAGTACAAATAGTGGAGGTGGGAAGCACTCAGCTCCTTGTTTTTTAGTTTAAAAGGGCTTTATTAAACAGCAGTCACACAGAACCCCAGAATGGCTGATGCAGGAAGCGACCTCTGGAGCTCATGTCCAGCCCGCACGCTCAAGCAGGGCCACCTAGAACTGGTTGCCCAGACCACATAACTCCTGAGTATCTCCAAGGATGGAGATTCCACAGCCTCCTGGGTAACCTGTGCTGTGGCTTGGTCAATCTCACAGTGAAAAAGTATTTCCTGATGTTCAGAGGATATCACCTGGATTTGAGTCTGAGTTCATTGTCACTGGGTGCTACTGAAAAGTGATATGGCTCTGCATTTTTTACTCCTTTCCTGCAGGTATTTACATACATCCATGAGATTTCCCCCTGAACCTTCTCCAGGCTAAACAGACATATCTCTTTCAGCTTTTTTTTTCTTAAGAAAGATGTTAATCACCTTTGTAGCCATTAGTGGCATTCACACCAGCACATCCACATCTTTTTCTGCTGAGGAGCGTGGAACTGGACAAGGGAAACCTCATCACTGCTGAGTAGAGGAGGACTGCCTCCCTTGGCCTGCTGGTAGCACTCCTCCTGATGCAGCCCAGATTACCATCATCTTCCTTGCAGCAGGGGCACATATTCAGCTTGGTCTCCAGCAGGACCCCCAGATCCTTCTCTGCCAAGCTGCTTTCCACCTGGGTGGCACCCAGCATGTGCAGGTGCCTTGGCATGGTTCCTCCCACTGTGCAGGATATTTTAGTACAGTCTGTGTAGATAATCATTGACTTTGCCACAGGAAAGGCTAAATGAAAAAGTAATGTTATGTGGGCCTCAAGTTCTGCATGAATACTTTGTCCAGGAGTAATCATAAGATGTAGTATGCATTACACCCCTCAAAAATAAATTAATGCCAATAGATATAGTTCTTTATCATATTTCTGCCATTTTAATTGTTTTGGAAATCTGAAACTGGAATTCAAGAGAAGAATGTGCTGTTCTTGTGTTTCAGAGTGGTTCAGTCTTAGGTTGCCTTGCTTAACCTGGACTTCATTCACACAGCACTACAGCTGAGAGAGGACAGGACAAGTTTCAGGTTTTACACTGAATCAAATTCTTAGTCTGTCTGGCTGTATAGCCACAGAAAGGCATGTGCTGGCAGAGGAGGAAATGAGAACGAGCTGCAAAGTTTGATGGGTAGGAAAGGTTCTTGAACTGACTCTTCCAGTGGCTGAAAATAATTATGAAGTTGCTGGGCTATTGTGTAGTAAATTTATAACCTCAGCTGTGTTAACAGAGGCAAACCCTTTACTGCTGGCTTCAGTTTCTCAAGTGGAGCCAAGCATCCACCTGGGGAAAAGAAGACTTAACACTTCTTCTAGATACCTGTGGGGCAACACTGGCTTTTGTAGCTTTTAATCCAAAGCAAGAGGAGAATCAAATTTAAGAACTTTTTCCTAGGTGTATCAAATAGTGTTGCACTGGTAGCAACAAGATCCAAGAGAACCAATTTCTTGTATTCACAAGAATTTCCCTTCAAGAAGTAGGCAAAGAGAGCTAGAAGTCTTCATATGCATTTCTAGAGGTACTAACTTGAGAAAAAATAATACTGTTTGAATTACCATACTTCAGTTTTTCTTGGCTGAAGAATGCTAAGATTCCTTTTTCTTTTTACACAAAAATATTTTCAGGAAACATTCCTTGATTATGTAACTGTTTTCACAGAAACAGCTTTTAAACTAATTTTCCAGTAGAATATGATTTCAAATATTGGATATCTGACTCCTGAGGAGGCTTCTCTGCAGACCTTTGCAACATCTTTCATTTCTGCCATTGGCTTCTTCTAAGAATAGACTTGTCTCTAATTCCTTAAGAAATGAAAAAAAAAAAGTTTGCATTGCCTTCGTTCTGTGTTACTGAGATTAACTGCTTGCTTTTTTTGTTGTTTTTTTGTTTGTTTGTTTGTTTGTTTTTATTTTTTGGGTTTGTGTATTTTTTGTTTTGTTTTATTTTGTTTAAATCTGTTCATGATTTCAGGAATTTCATGCAGAATTTTAGAAATTTTTTGTGTGATCTTACAGGCAGCTTACCAGCAGTTCCTTCAAGTTTTTTATTGTTGTCAGAAGGTCCATCAGTTTTAAATAAAGCTTAAGCATGTGTTTTTTATTAATTGAAAACTTTCTGTACAAGTATTGGAATGTAGACCGATAACA
Organism: Aegithalos caudatus; assembly: GCA_013389925.1. NCBI lineage: Eukaryota > Metazoa > Chordata > Aves > Passeriformes > Aegithalidae > Aegithalos > Aegithalos caudatus. The sequence continues at coordinate 76,853 of WEIU01005281.1, read as the reverse complement.
TGACTGCAGATAGTTTTGTTTAATTTAGAATACATTATTTTATTGTGCATTAAAAAAAAACCCAAAAACAACCAGCAATGTTATGCCATATATTCTTAAAGATAATGACATGAACAACTGCAGTAGTAGGGTTATGTCTTTATGTTCCAATCCTTCGCATTCTTTGATTTTGTGTTACTTTAACAGATGAAAGTTACATCCAGGCTGGATGCTGTTGTGCTTACTGCTGCATAGGGATATCATATTTGGTGGAGTTCTTTCAAAGCCTGGAGTATTGGACAGCATTGGCTTGGCCTTTCCACATCTTATTTTTCTTATCTGTTGAATGTATTATGAACCAGAAGTGTGATGTCCATTCTAGATGCAAACTCTGTCTACTGTTAATGTGGGACACAGTTTTGTGTTGGCATTAATCAGTTCAAGCTCTCACTCCTCTTGCACTTGAGAGTTGTATTGTTTGAAGAGGCCTTGGCAAGGAGCAGAGGTGTTGCTGGTCATCTCCTGTGATGCTTCTCTTTCCTTTAAGAGCCTGAGTATGGCTAAAATCATATTTGACCTCAGGGGCCTTGAGGATTCCAGTTTGGAGATTCTTCCCCTCCTAATTAGTATCAGAGGGTAGGAAATACTTTCCTCAGATGATCATTTGTAGCTTTTCTAAGTAAACTTTACTTTCTGTTCCTTTCAGGACTTTTTATTAAATTACTGACTTAGAACTTTCAAAGAGCATGTGGGCTGAGACCAAAGTCCATCTGGTCCTAGTTTCTAACTCCAACAGTGAACCAAACCAGGTATCTATAGAAGAAGAGAAACTGGATGTGCATATGCTATTTACCTGAATAGCTCTCTCATCTTCCAATAATTTTTAAGCTCAGGATCTTTTCCTTGACAAGGCAAGGTATCAATGGATCCATATAGCCTGGGAGATAGGAGTTGAGTATCAGCATTTCTGCCTTTGCCCTTTACCTACATTAAAATACACTTTTAGAGGAGTGTGTTTGTGGCTCACGCAAAATGTTTTATTTTTTTCATCTACTACTCCATCACTCTTGCTCTAGCCTGGTCTGCTGTGGGAACAAGCTGCTTGTCAGCTACAGAAAGAACTCCTTTAGAGATAAACATCCTTGAAAGAACAAGCCCTTCAATCCAAAACAGTGAAAATGTAGTTGTTGATGTTTCATTGTCCTTGTCTTGTAAACCCAGTCTCCTGTAGTAGTAGGTTTTCTGTTGTGCTGCCCTTCAGGGAGGGAAATACTGCCATTAATTAATAATTTTTAAAATGTAGATTTCTCATCCCCACCTCTTTAAAACTGAATCCTGGTTTTCTGCTGAGGCCTTCTAGACTTGGAAGCATCCCGTTGTAACCTCTGGTAAGATGAGGTTTTACCCCAGTCCAGTGTTTGCACAGTCAGGGGAATACAGGGCAGAAAGACAAATCTTGGAAGGCAGGAATGTAGAATCATTGCCTCCTCTTCAAGTTCAGGGTGAAAAAGCTGTGCTCTTTTCTCTGTCATTAGGGTCCTCACCTTTCACACATAATAAATAATGTGAAAGCAAGTGTGACATTTTGGATTTTAGTTATTCAGAGAGAAAGCTGGCAGATTACAGGTGAGATTGGTGTTGGGTCAGATTTCATTGCTTGGCTTTGCAGACTTAGCCTGTGAGTGACTCAGTCGTGCACAGGTTGTGTTTTACCCCTTTTACCTGGGATTAAGTGTTGTCAGATAATGCTGGTTTCACACTAAATATGAGCTTTTGGGGCATTTCATAGGATTAAGAGAACACAAGCTTTATGATTTGTTTCTAATTTAATGTCAGCCCTCCAAGCTAAGGTTGTCAACTATATAACATGTTAGTCATCAATTATTTACTGTTTTATTGTTGCACAAGTTCTTCACATCTGTACCTGAAGGCAGTCCCAGCCCTTCCTCTCTCAGAGTGTGTTCCTGCTCTGTCCTGGCTGGCATAGTAGTCTGTGCAGCCATGTGGAAAAACAGAGCAGGGAACTGATCCAGTTGAAAAATAACCAGCCAAAGAGGTTTAAAATTTTCAGTGTAATACATTTTTTGCCACACAAGTAGTTGTGCTGGCATGGCAAGAAGATGTCAATGTGAACAGCAGAGTGAGGGGCTGGAGGAGCATCTTCTTGAACTGGATTGAGCAGCACTGCCTGCAAATTCTAAACTGTGATCTGAAAGATGTGTTATCTTGTCTCCTTTCATTGGTATTGAGAAGCAGTTTGAGCAGACAAGGAAAGGTTCAAAAAAGAGGAAAAAATTTTATCCATTCCATGCACGCGTAGAAACAATGTTTGGAGAGATGGGGTGACTTACTTGAGGGTGCACACTGGGATCTCTCTTTGTCTAATATTTGAGCTGTAAAACAAAAACATCTTCTTGATACCTGAGTTAACTGCTAAATTTCAAATAGAAGGGACTCTTAGGTACATTTCTTTTGGAGTAGATCTCTTAACTGTGATCTTAGACCAGCCTGATAAAGGCAGAGAAGCAGCTTGCAAGTTGCAGTTGACTGTAGCTGACTGCCTGAAGATATTGTGTATGTCTGCTCTTTTCTTACCAGTAGAGGCTAAATACACCTCTTTTATTTACTTTTTTAGGGGTGCAGGGAATCATGCCCTAATGATTTGTCTAATGATGTAAACTAAAAGGACATCCTAAATTTCAACTAAACTTTTGACTCCACTATTTCATGTTGGTTTGATCTGGAAAGCTCTTCATGAACAACCGTACTTGGATTTAATGTCAGAAGCCTCAGGGTGTTTAAGAACCCACCTTGGGGTTCTTAAACACCCTGAAAGCTACATCTTAAACACTGTGAGAGCAACATGAAAAATGTAACATTCTGGATAATTCATCTGATGGTCTGACTTGCAGAGAGGGCTGGTGACAAGAGAGCAGTGTAATGGAGCCATCCTCCTGTGTTACATTTACCCCACCAGAGACTCGTGCATTTGGCTGCAGTAGTGGCACCCTCCCTGTGTGACACCACAGAGCACATTCTGTACCACAGCCATCAGGGAGGACCTTCAGCTGTGCAGGACTTGGTTTCCTGTAGGGAGCCTTGTGGGTTGAGCTTCAGAACATCCTCTAAGGGTCTGTCTTGCCAGGCTTGGCAATAAGGAGGGTAGCTTTCTTTTCAAAACAAATGAAGATTCCTTGTCTAAAAGTTAAGTGTTTTGCCTTTTTAACCATTTGCAGGGACTGGAGACTATCTGGTAAGTACATTTTTTCCATAAACTCTCTGAATGCTACTTTGCAGAACTAACTAATATTAATAGTGTTGATTGATAGTGTTGCTTATCCCAAGTGACAGTGGAGTGCAGGCTCTTATCAAAGCTGGAGGCCTTGGCATTATCTGTTCTTTTGGGAGACACATTTCAGCTGTCAGAGGGCTTGTGTGTGTCAGAGGCACCTGGGCTAGTTCTGCAGGAGGTGGCATTGAAGTTGTTTTAGCCCAGTATGGTGGCCTGGCCTCTGTGTAGCTGTAGATACTCCAGCTGACTGTGGACAACGTGGTTTGGATTTCTGTGCATGGCTTTTACTTTCTGCTGTGTTGACATACACCCTACATGGTGGTATGTAAGACTGGATTTACTGGATTAGTCTATTGTGATATAGTTTCTATAACTGGTACAAATAGAAAGGAATCATTAGCATTTGTTGTTTTCTTGTGCCAAGAAGTTTCATGAGATGAGGAACGGAATGAATGTTTGTAAATGCATACAGGAGTCCTTAGACTTTCACTGCCTTCCTCCAAGGTGGCATTGCATGCCCTCTGCCTTTGGTTGTATTTGTATTGGATTAATATTTTATGTCTCCCTCAGCAGAAATATTTAATGAGAGAACTTTGATTGAGCTTCTGAGAAATAACAAAGCAATGTACATGAAGCTTGGCTGATAGGTTTTTACATGAGGATAAAAGCATCCATTCTTGCAGGTGTCCATAAATGGACATGTCAGCTAATCTAGGGTCTATTCTTTAACCTTTGACTTCCAGTGGAATTTCTGTGCATGACACTTGTGGTGACTTAGAGCATAAGAGATTTATTTCTGAGCTCTTTGAAGCACTGTACATGCCTAGCACGGTATGAAGAGGGTGCAAAGAGCTGCAAATGACTTCAGATAATCGCACTGTGATGAGGCTGGAGAAGAAGGATCTGTTATGGTTCTCCAGGGCAATGCTAAGAAGTTGAGTTCTGAGCAAGAGGTCCCACTGTGCTGGACAAAACACCAGTAGCTGAGTCTCAGTTTGCTGTGGACAGAGACTGACTGCAGTAGACTTTGCCTTGTAAGGCCTTGGGAGGGGGGCATGACTTGACCAGGGTTCTCAATCAATTGTTCAGGAGCCTCTCATTGTCTGTGACATGAAAGATTATTTTTGAAAAAAACACTAAAATCCACATATTTTGGGGTAAGGAAAAAAAGGATTAAAATAGCAGTAGTACATACTACATTTATCTTACTTTATATTTTGTTAGAAGTTAATGTTAAGCATGGTAACACTGGACAGGAGGCAGGTTTTTTCTTTGGAAAGATTGACCAGTATTGGTGACACTTTCTACATCAAGATCTCTTGTAGCTGCTGTTTTTGACATCCTTCTGACTTAGAAATTCCAGTTGGCTGGTGAAATTGCTGATTTGTTTTTTTGACTCAAAAGTTTACTGCAATTTTTTACCCATATCAAGCTCATTGCATTTCTTTTCATGTCTTTCCTTCATGTCGTCCATATGCATTATAGATGTTCTTGCAGTCCCAATATCACCAGCAGAAGAACAATGTGGTAAATATTTACATGGGGTGCTATTTCCACAGACTACTAGCAGTCTATTGAGTTGAGAAAATGTTTTAATTTGGAGAGAACATCTTATGGGATTATTCCAGTCCCTTGGAGGTATTGGGAAATCAGAAGAGAAGTGGGGGGAAATTAAGATACAGGAGTTTTAAAAATATTCCTGTAAGAAGTTTAAATTCTTCTTCACCTTTCCCAGACTGGTTATCTAGAAGTTGGAAAGGCATATTGTTGTCATAATGGGTGTTAGCTAAATTTCAGAGTTATTGCCTGCCCCTTTAGACTCAGAGTGGTCAGAATTTGAGAATGAAAAAGTATTTACAGAAGGTAAAATTTCCCTCAGGTGCTTTAAATAAGCAACCTCTACCTAAAAATAAAACTGGAAACTACTACTAAAAATAAAAGTACTAATTCAGTAGTTTCTGCATGCTTTAGGGTCTAGCCAGCAGTTGCCATAAATTATTTTTGTGTTTAACTTTTTCTCCTTTTAAGTTGTTTTGAAGTATGTGATCGTGTTCTTCCTTATGAGAGATAAGTTACAGAACTGACCAGCTGCACCCTTAATCCTCTGATACCCTGTAAGCAGAAAAAAGTTCTGGAAATGCTAGGCTGATGTAAATCTTGGAGAACATCAGCTACTCCTTCAAGAGGCTTACAAAACATAAGCGGGTTCAAAATCACAATCATGTTAACACAGCCTTTCCAACAAGAAGTTTGTCCATCTATCAGTGTCTGCTAGAGCCAATTTCATGTGCTCATATTTTGGAAAGTCTGTCTGAAAGTGCAATACTTTCTGTGGAACTAAAAAAACCGTTGTGCAGTCCTAAGAGAATGGTAGATGTGCTGGTGATTTGATATGGAAAAATATGAACAGATCAACACTGCAAATAAATAACTGCTTCACATGGTGATAATATGAGCATTTACATAAGAATATGTTCTATTTATATTATTCCCAGAGAAAAAGGTGGATCACTGTAAACTACCACTTTTTATCCTGTAGATTTATATTCTGTTGCATTTGTCATCTTTATAGGTGGTTGGGTTGGTTTATGAGTTTATGGGTTACAAGTCACTACTTAACTGTCTTACACTAATTTATCAGCATAGATTTTATTTTGCATGAGACAGAACACAGTGATAAAGAATATGTTGGAATCATTGCCTTTGGAGCAAAGTTTGAGAGTATTCTGTCAAGAAGCTGACATTGCTAGTAGAGAATTTTGTTTGTAATACTGTCAGAAAAACGTTTGAGTGTGGGCTCTTTTACCAGTGGCTATAATTTGGTATTTCATACCGTGTACTTTGCTTTTCCTGTCTAAAGACTGGCACATCTGTCCTGACAGCCATGGCAGGCCACCACCACAGCTTCAGGAGAGAGCCAAGCACCAGGGATGGTTTGCCACCACTGCTGTGCTTTAGCTCTGGGAGACTGCAAAGGTACTTCTGAAGGAAGATTGTAAAAAAAAAAAAAAAGGGAGTATTGACATTCAGTGATCCTATTCAGAATTTGCTTTGCTGAGCAACTCAAAGTGGCTTTTGTATTATGAGTAAAGATATTGCCCATCTGTGTAGCTGTAGAGAAGTATTTTGTGATGCTGTGTCTTCAGCAAGGTAAAAGGCCACATTCTTCAGTGGGAAGTGAGAAATGTCTCTTAAAGAAAGGAAAAAAATATGAGAGAAAGGGGTGGTGATGGGTCACTACATGTATTTGCAAGCAACAAATGGTTCAACAGCGGTGTTGCACTCACAGTATTGTAGGGATTGATTCTGTGTGTTCTCTTGGTTCATAGCTTGCTCTGAATGTAGGTGAGTGATGATAGTTTGGAACTGCAGCCAACCAAGCAATGTAAGAATTCAGAAAATAATGATACAGATGTATGCCATCATCAAAACTTGTCTGAAAGAAGAGCCACAATAGTACACGTGGGACTAATCCATGAAATGTAGTAGCAATAGAAAGCGATGAATGTTGTTTATGAGGCAGATTTTACCAGATAGCCAAAAAATTGTCAAGGGGGACAGAACTATGGACAACATTGAGGAGCTGCTTTACAAATTCTTGAGTATACTGAAGTGTTTGAGGCAACAGTGGGCTGAGAGACTCAAACAGCCCATCCTTGTGGAAAATGATCAGATGTGTTTGTTGTCCTTCTATCTCTTCTTTTTTGATATATGGGTTCTGGTACTATTTGGTTGAATGTTATTCCCTTTTCTGCTTGCCAGTATCTGCCAATACATGCCTGACATTAAGCCCCTTCAGACATTAAAAAAAAAAAAAAAAAAGTTTTCGCTTTTATCCCAAAGCATTGATGAAACGTGGCTGTGTTTCAGCAGTTGGAAATATTAATGAATGGCTTATACTCAGCTGAATATAGACTGTGGTATAAACTACTCTACAGCTGCTTCACTCTTCTCTTTTTGGTGCAGGCTTCTTTACCCATAGGAGTTTCTATGTAAGTCCATTTTTCTTTGTCTTTTTCTTTCCCTGATGACTTTCCGGTTTTCTTTTCCATGCTGCCTACCTGATCTGTTTCACAAGTTCTTTCTTGAGCCAGAGAAGGCTGGGTATGTTCACTTGAGGTGCCATTTCAGAGTCTGCTGGTGAGAATCCTTAGAAGCCATTCAGAGAAGGGTTGAGGTTGGAAGGGACCTCAGGAGCTCAGCTGGTCCACCCCCTGCTCAAGCAGGGTCACCTGGAGATGGATGCTCAGGGCTATGACCAGATCACTTTTGAATAGCTCCAATGGTGGAGACTCCACAAGTGCCTTGAGCAACCTGTTCCAGTTCTCAATCACCCTCACAGCAAAAGTGTAGCTCTCCACAAGATCTGCAAGACTCACAGAGCTACAAGCCCACCACACAAGTCTCCTGAATATGCCAGTCGTGTCATTTTACTGTTGCCAGCCTGCTGTGTCTGCTCACGTAGTGATTTAGCTCAGCCCAAGAACTGATTTCCATTTGAGTACATCTTTGTCTTTAGCAATCGAATAAATTTTGTTTTATCTTAGTGACTGAAATACAGGGGTAAGGTCTTAGAGGTCTCTTTGTTGTTCTGTCAAACGATGTCCTGTGTCTATGCTGAATAGCTGTTTTTTTCATAGATGCACCTGAAATACAGCTTGACGACATGAATCATGCTGATATGTAGAATTTAATTGCATTGTTTTACTTTAATCTTCTTCAAAGAGCCAAGAGCTTTTGAGTGTTATATTTAGAAATATTTGTAAAATCATTTTGCATACATTGCAGCAGCATCTAAAAAAAAATCACACCTTACCACCTTCTTGTGTTTTTTGTGTAATTCAGTTCATTAAGGCCTTTGATGTTAATTTCACTTTGCCCACAACAGATTTTAGCTGAGCTTGGCAAGGCCTCATTAGGAGATTTGTCATTGAAGTCTTGAGACTAATCAGGGGCGTTCAGTGTGTGACGCTGTTCAAGGGGAGCTTTCAGTGTTTCGTGTGTAAAGCACAACACATTTAGTGTTTCATTTATCCTTTGAGATCCATTTATCACTTACAGAGAGAGGAAGAAAACCCTGATTAGAATAAAGCCTATTCTAGTCAATTTGTGCTAAATTATAAGGATTGCACCTTAAAGTCTTTCCTTTTGTCTGCAGTCAGCAGATCTTAGTTGTCAGATATTAAAAGATGAGTTAATAACTTATTATCTTTTCTTGTCTTTCCTCCATGTTGTACATTTACATTATAAAGGTTCTTGCAGTCCCAATATCATCAGCAGAAGAACAACATGGTAACTATTTACATGATGTGCTATTTCCATAGAACTTTAGTGCTCTGTTGAGTTGAGAAGATGTTTGAATTTGGAAAGAAGAGGGTAAAGATCTTACAGGATTATTTCAGTCCCTTTGAAGAAATGGGAAGTGCTGATTTAATAACAGGAGTTGTGCTTTTGGCCATATTGTGAAGCCTGTTTGTAGATTTTTACCTTGACTCCTTGTGGTTTCATTTGGTATGCTAGAGTGGAGCTGTATCTCTGGGAAGGTGGATGGCAGCAAAGTTTGAAGTGAAGACTGTACATGTAGCTGTATTGACCTGCATGTGACACCTCCCTGTCCAAGCTTTGCCCTGGCTCCTACTGTAAGATCATCTTTGGGAGAGAGTTAGCATTCCCTGCTTGTTGCCATAAAGTAACTTCCATTAGAGGGCTTGATTGCTCTCCGTTCAGGAAAATCCTCCGAGTCAGAGCTGCCCTTGCTGCATCCATAGGAAGCCTTGCTTGGATTCGTAAGTGTTCCTCCTGTATTATTGGGGAGGGATGTTTGGGAGAGGGAGACAGCAAACACTTATTCCATCATTTTTTTAGCCAAAATATAAGCTATTAAACATTTTACTGCTGTCTGATTCCACATTTTGAACCTCCATTCCCTCTATGTTGAAAAGCCTCATAATTTGGGAGTGCTGCAGTGAAGTCTCATCAGTAAGATCTCTCTTCTCTTCCCCAGGCTGAGCAACACCAACTCCCTCAGCCTTTCTTCATAGCAGAAGTCTTCCAGCCTCCTGATGATTTCTGTGGCCCTCCTCTGAACTGGCTCTCAGTCTTTCTTGTGCTGGGACCCCAGGATTCCTGGGACTCCTGGGACTCTAGGTGGGGCTTTGCCAGAGCAGAGTACAGGGGGAGAATCACTTCTCTCTACTGCTGGCCATGCTGCTTTGGATCCAGCCCTGGATATGAGTGACATTCCAGGCCATGAGCACACATGGCTGCCCTGTGGAGATTTTTTTCACCCACCAGCATGCCATCATCTTCAGCAGGGCTGCTTTCAATCCCACCATAGCCCATCAGGGTTTGCCCTGACCCAGGTGCAGCATCTTGCACTTGGCCTTGTTGAATCCCATGAGATTCCTGAAGTTCAACAGTTTGGTGTTGTCTGCAAGATCCATAGATGTGCATGGGTTTCAATAAATGTGTCTGCATCCTTGAATTCAGTCTTGTACATTTTAGTCAGCAGCTCTAGTATTTGAATTATACCTCTACTGTCCATTTCTGTAAAAGTAGATGGGAATGTGGAAGTCTCATCCTCATCCTGATGCACTGTTGTAAGGGAAATGGTGTCCTGTTTACTTGGTGTGGCATCAGTTTGGCTCCCGCACCTGAGTATGCGTGACAAACTTTTGAACCTGCAGTATTGCCTGTGGGACTGATAGAGTTCTAAATAAGTCAGCATTTGGGGTTTGCCTGGACATGATGTAGTGACATAATTGCAAAACCATTTGGCTTTTAATCACCAATACAGCTTTCTTTTTTAATGTACTCTATTTAGCTTAACAAAATAAAAAGATATTAATCTTCTGTCTCTGCTACTCCATCAAGTAGTAGAAGAATGGTACAAAGCTGATACAAAGCTCCCTTGAAACTTAGTTTGCAGGAATGCCAGTGTTATTTTTAACTGTCTCCAGCAGGAGGCTTTTTGTCTGGAAGGAGTCCAGAGGTGTACATTGTAGCCTCTGTTCGGATTCACATCTGTTACAGCGATTTTAGTGCACGGCATAGGTGGGTGCAGTTGTAGCAGTAGCTGAGGGCTCACCTCTGCTGTTTGGCTGGTGATAGCTGGAAAATCCAGTGCATGTCCTTCGTGTGGGTTGGCTTTGGCTGGATGCCAGGTGCCCACGGAAGCAGCTCTGTCACTCCAGTCTCCAGCAGGACAGGGGCGAGAAAGTGGAATGAAAGGCTCATGGATCAAGATAAGGACAGGGAGAGATCACTCAGCAGTTAGTGTCATAGGCAAAACAGGCTCACCTGGGGGAAATTACTTTCATTTATGGCCTGTCAAATCAATATGCATATTGTTTTTACAAATCTGTAGAGTATTGTAAGGTTTTGAAGTGGAGATTGCATTTTTAAATTTATTTGGATATCTACTGTGTGTGCATGAATGTACTGAAATTCACATGCTAGTTTAGAAAGGTGTGGTAATTGTCATTGGCCATGTTAAAAAAATTAATTTTAGGTGCTTCTGCTGTTTACTTTATATGAACAGAGCCTTGCTACTCTATTAAATTGTGGTAAAAGTGATGGTTGATTTTGACTGCCCACATTTAGGCATTTGATGGTTTAATATTACACTACATTAGAGGTAGACATATTTGTAATAAAAAATAAATATTGCTCAAACAACTAAAAGTCAGATCCTTAAATCACAAGAAAACAGAAGCACTACAAGGTGAAAGGAGCATTATCACCTACAAGGTACAGGTTTAATATGAGTATGAATAAACAATTTCCAAATAATAGCAAAGAGAAGGCTGTTTAAAATCTCAGTCACAGATCATGAAAATGACATGCTGGGAATTTCAAGTGGTTATTGCATAGCAGTAGCTGTTCAAAACACAATTGATATTGCTATTTTAATTGTACCCACATTAGAGAAGATTTTTTTTTTTTTCTTTTTTTGGGGGGGGTGCATCCCACAGGTCATAAATGTTGATGGAACAATGAGGAAAACCCTCTTAGAAGACAAGCTTCCACATATATTTGGGTTCACACTGCTGGGGGACTACATCTACTGGACTGACTGGCAGAGACGAAGCATTGAAAGAGTTCACAAGATAAAGGCCAGCAGAGACATCATTATTGATCAGCTGCCAGATTTAATGGGCCTGAAGGCAACGAGTGTCACCAAAGTGTTTGGTAAGCATGGACAACATAGCACGGGTCCCTAGGAGTCTTTATATGGCCTTGCTTTCATTAAGCAGCTGTTGATCACTTGTTACAGGAATAACTGAAATCTGATGGGTTTGAAAGGAAAATGCCACCTATTGTTTCTAAAGTTGGGAAAATACAGTGTTGCAAAAGAAGTTGCTTCCAGGCAGGTTTCAGTGTCATAAATCTTCTACAGCTTTCACTATACTCTTTGAATTTTTATGAGGATTTTATTCCTCTGTGCTGCAGGGATCATTATTCCCACAGAAAGGCTCTACTGCTGCTGCTCTTTCCTTCCAGAGCAAAGTCCCATGATGTTCAGTTAGCAGAAAGCTTTTCACTGTTGGGTGGTATAGGCACAGTCAGTCACCATTACAACGTTGCCCCAAAGCATGTGGCACTTATACATTAACTCTTAACACCTCAGTTGTACCTAAATCTTAACAACTAAAGCTTGCCCTTAGCAAAGTATCAGCAGCTGGCTCTCCATGTCCTTCCATTGCATCTCTGAAAGGTGCAGCCAGTGTTTTAGGTCCTCTGCTGGCACTGTCCAGCAGGTGTGTCACAGGACCTCCTGGCTTCAGTACACCACAGATTTCCCAACTACCTGGAACACTGGAATTTGGGCACAGCAAGAAAGAGATTTGTCAGTCAGCTGTTAAAACTACTGAGAAGGGTCGCAATGGAGTAATGGCATCAGTCTGAAGTATGTTTACCTGAAAAAAGGGAAAATGAAAAGAAACCTGGTTGAGACTGATCTTTGAGAAATTTTTTTTGTGTGTGGTAACATTCTTAAAATACCTAAATCCTTGGTTCCAGCAGATGGAGAGAGGCACTCATTTATGTGTTGGTCCTTACTTTTCCCTACATATTCCATCCCCATCACATGAGAAAATAAGTGTGAAATTGTGGTGATCTTGCTGGAACTGCTTCTGCTAATGAATCTTCTCAGCTTTAAATTAAACAGGTGGGAAAGAACTGCGTTTATCCAGCTCTTTTCTCACCCTTTGTATCATTGAACATTTGAAAAAGCTGGTGGTTTCAAAGAGATACAAAGATTGAGTACTTGGTGAAAAGTAGCTAATTAATTATCTGTCTTCAGCAGATGAATTTAGTCTTTGGGGCAACAAGAAAGATCTATTTGTAGATGGTATTTGTACAATAGGAGAGATAGGTCCATTTTTGTAGTCCTGGGTAGACAGAAAGAATCCACTTGGAGTGTATTTTTTTTTTTTTTAAGAATTCCCTGCTGACAACCCATAGTGTTAACTTATTTTGAAAAATTATACTGTTTTTGCTCAAACTCCTGTGCTCCCCTTTCCCTTTTACCTTCACAATGTACTAATATGAGTTTTGTTTTAGTTNTTTTTTTTTTTTTTTTTTTTTTTTTTTTTTTTGTTTTTTTTTTTTTTTTTTTTTTAGTTAAGGAACTAATTCAATGCACTAATATCTGTTCTGGTTTGTTGTTTTGTTTATTTATTTTTTTAAAGGAACTAATTCATGCGCAGAGAACAATGGAGGCTGCAGCCATCTGTGTTTCTTTACACCCCAGGAGGCCAGGTGTGCCTGTCCCATTGGCCTTGAGCTGTTGAGTGACATGAAGACTTGCATCATTCCTGAAGCCTTCTTAGTTTTCACAAGCAGAGCAGCAATTCATAGGATTTCCCTTGAAACCAATAATAATGATGTTGCTATTCCTCTTACTGGAGTCAAGGAAGCATCTGCTCTGGATTTTGATGTCTCTGATAACAGAATCTATTGGACTGATGTTAGTCTGAAGGTATTACTGACGTGTGAATTCCTTGACTATAAAGCCACAGAGCAGTTACTTTGATCTAACAAAGGTCTCTGTTACATGATCTGTCCTGCAGTTGCCAGTGTTGTCATTGAATTGCATCCAAGGAGACCCTTGGAGATGAAGACAGTTGCATTGCTGAATGCACAGTAGGGTAACAGGCATCTTCCTGCTTCAAATAAAAATCCAGAGTGGTGTCTGCTCATACCATATGCCTGAATCTTGGATGCTGGATGTGTTGCATCCATATATGTATCTGCTGTAGAAAAGCTGATTTTATATCAGAGAGTAGAGTGATTTGAACATTGAGCTCAGCAGCCCCCTGAGTTTTCTATCCTCTTGCAGTTGTGACTTGAAAGGACTCAGGACTCAGTACATTGTGACTTGCAATTGTACTCAGGATTAACATTTGACAAGAGGAGTTTGGATTGTTTGCTGTTAGTCTGTGGCTCCAGAAAAAGCCAGGGAACTTGTCCGGTCTCCTCCACACTGTGTTAAGGGCCCACCTGCCCCCAGTTCTATCTCAGTGTGTTCCCTAGAACCCATTTCCTTGTGATGTTTGGTACACATCCATGTGCGTGCTAAACTGAGGGTTGTGCTCTTCATCAGTGGCCTTTTGAATTGAACTAAGTGTACAGTAGAAAATGACAGATTCACTTTACTGGAATTACTTTAAATTACTCTATTTAGACTCTTAATAAGTTTTCCAAGAGCAATCAGAGTTTCCTTGCCAGTGTGCCCAAGCCATAACATGGCAAAGGTCACTTTTGGAGCCTGCAGGGCTCAGGCAGTTTCCATAGCCTCTCTGTGAAGACTAATGAGGGCTGTGCTTCAGTGGTTAACAGTGCTGCTTGTGGTGTGGGTACTATTCCTTCAGGAAGAGTGCCAATGTAATAAATTAGTGTAGTGTAGACACAGTTACTAAATAAATCTCACACAAGCACATGGAGAGCTGGAGTTATGGACGTCTTAACCATTTGTACTGGAAAGCACATTACTTCAGCTGCATCAGTGACTAGATCTCAGTCTCATTTTGTGCAGGGCTGGAAAACATTTTACTTGTTTGTTGCCTCCTGAATTTTCCAGCATACTGTATTTTCATATACATACCAGGTATCATCCAGCACCTCTGGGTTCCAATTCCCCTTGTCCCCCATCATCTGCTCAGGAGAGGGTATTGTAACTTCAGAGCTCACAGTCATCTCCCTTTTCTTCAGAGACCACCACTTCCCTGATCTCTGCCTGCCTCTGGTTATAGGAGGACACATTTTCAAAAATTACACTATGTGATTTCAGGGTTTGACATTTACCTTTAGAAGTATAAAATGTCTCTGACCCTTACACATTCATTGATATTGATTTCTTAATAATTTGATATGTTCAAGTATCAAATTACTAAGAAATCAATAGCTGAAATATTGACAGGCATGCAGACTGATTCCTCAGTATTGATAAGTAAGGGTATTTGGTCCTGGAAGTTACTATTTACCTGGGGATTATTTCAGTGCTGTTGGAAGTGACTTGAAACGTATGCAGTCCCTGCCCTATGACTTATTTTGATGAGTGTGCATAACTAAAATGTAGATGGGATCAGTAAACGTGCTCCAGGTGACTAGTTATGAGAAACAGTTTTAGATGCCACTGAGATGTGTTTCTGAGACTTAAAACATTACAGCGAATTAAATAATTTTTAAAAGCAACTTCTGGTGCAAATAGAAGAGAGGGAGAGAGGTCAAGGAAGAATCTGCAGCTACATACTGCTTTCTGAAAATCATATCCTTTTCAGATGTCTTGGTCTGGCCATCAGAAACCACTAAAATTTTTTTGAAAATTCAGGTGTTTTTCTCCTGAGAATTTCTATGTCATTTTTGACAACAGGAATTAGTTGTTTAAAATGTAACAACAACTGGGGTTTTTTGTACTAATTTCTTTCTGTACACCAAACTTCATGGTAATTATTTTTATTTCACTGGGATATCCATAAGCACTGTAATATTTTTATACCGTTGTTTTCCAGACCATAAGCCGAGCTTTCATGAATGGGAGCTCTGTTGAACATGTGATTGAGTTTGGGCTGGATTATCCAGAGGGAATGGCTGTAGACTGGATGGGAAAGAACCTCTACTGGGCAGATACTGGAACGAATCGCATCGAAGTCGCCCGCCTGGATGGGCAGTATAGGCAGGTCCTTGTGTGGAAGGATTTGGACAACCCAAGGTCTCTGGCTCTTGATCCCACCAAAGGGTAAGGGACTCTTGTTTTTAAAGCTTTGTGTGGGTGTTCTTGTATGTAACAAGTTCCTTGGCACAGCTCTGTTTCTTCAGAGTCTTTGAAAAGGCATAATAAACCTACGACAGGCCTACGGGTTACAATGAAAAATTAATAACTGTCAAAAATACTACTCTGCCCTTGTGTAAAAAAGTATTGTGATACTGCACATAACCATGTGGGTTGTTTTGTTTATTCAAGGCAAAGCATGCAGCTATACCTGGCTGATGTCCTGTTTTTGTTGCACTTCTCATTGCAGATATATGTACTGGACTGAGTGGGGAGGTAAACCCAGGATCGTTCGAGCCTACATGGATGGGACAAACAGCATCACTTTGGTGGACAAAGTGGGACGTGCCAATGACCTCACTATTGATTATGTGGACCAAAGGCTCTACTGGACTGACTTAGACACAAGCATGATTGAGTCATCAAATATGCTGGGTAATCTAATATTATATTACACCAGCCAGTACAGAAATATGCACTGGCCATAGTAAAGTAATTGAATAATATGAAATTTGAAAAACTATAACTGATAGTAAATCTGTGTGTATATTTTCTTATAAAAGGAAATGGAAGGTTAAATGTTTGAGAAAACTTTAAAAACCTTCATAAATTAATAGCCATATGATGATTTATAATGGTGGTGAAATAAGATGTCATTTCTCTCTATTGGTGTGAAATTAACTGTGTTGTACCAAAGCAGAGATGGCCTCTGAATTCTCAAAGTGAGGACAACTTACAGGTTCATTTTAGCCTGGACACTAATATTCCTTTGAAGTACTATCTCTTATTTCTGACTTCAGGCCACTTGTATTAGATCTAAACCAAAATACTTGCATTTCATGGAGGCTGAAAAGTTGTGCAGCTACTTCTGCAGTGTATGTTTCAGATACAGCTTTACATATTCTTATGTTTTCCATTGGAATTTCATTTATTCATAAGGGGTGTGCTCCTATTGACAATCTACATAATTTCGTTGCAACGAGGTTTTTTGTTCATTTTATTTTAATCTGTGAAGAGATTTTTAGAGAGGTTTTTTTAAGGTGTTATTCTGGAGATTGTGGAGTCACTCCATTGTAGAAGGCCACCAGGGTGGTCAGGCACAGTGTGGCCATAGTGTGGCTGTGTCAGATCATCCCTTTGTCCTGCACGTGCCTTAGCATTGCCTCCATGAGGATCTGTTCCATGATGTTGCCAGGCACAGAGGTGAGGCTCACGGGTCTGTAGTTCCCTGGGCCCTCCTTTTAAAAAGAGGAGTGATGTTTCCCCTTTTTCCAGTCACTGTCCACTTCATGGCTTTTCAAATATGATGGACAGTGGTTTGCCAGCCTCATCAGCCAGTTGCCTCAGGACCCTGTGATGGATTCCATCAGGCCCCATAGACTTGTAGCCCATTCACTTTTATATTGTACAATTTCTTACAGGTTATAAATATTATAAAGACTCAGGTAGACTTGTAACGAGTGGGTTCATCAGTTAAGGGATGAGCAAAGCACTCTGAAGTGGATGAGTAAATGCTGCTCCCAGCCTAATCTTGGATGTTATAAACAGCACAGAAAAAAAATCACACTTTTGGGAGCTTTTCTTCCATCTACTCTGAAAATTCAATTATAGAGCTTATATGCTTCCTTCAAAAGAGTCTTTCTCCCGAATTCATCCCTATGGGCCAGAATTGCTCTAAGAAATACCCAAGAGCATGCAGGATATCTGTACCCCTGAATTTGAGAATTTAGATGTCTAAAAGTTCCACGGGGAGGTTGCCTCTATATTTAGGTCTGGTGGCTTATAAGGAAGTGGCCTCATGTTCTGATTATTGTTATTTTATTCTTTCTCAAGTCTTGGTGTAATGGAAAGTAGGGCAAAGTAAGAAAGGTGAGGTGTTCTGTAGAGTCTAGCATTGGATGTTTGAGACAGGAAGAGATGGTGCTGCTAAAGGCTACATCTTCCTTGATGGCAGAGATTCATAGAGGTTTATGCTTGAAAATGTTCAGGAAGGTGGTTTGAAGTAAAACTTTATCTACTTCAGTGATGCATCTGTCAGAGACCATCCTCGAGAAGGTGTTAAATCTGTTGTAAATGTTGCTAACTCAGTCACTGAATGTGGGAATATTGAGATTTCTGCCAAACAAATGGTTTCCTAAACTCCTGGGATGGCTTTATGTTAAATTACACCACAAAAGATTGAAGCACCATTATTTCTCATAGCAGTTATTCTTGAGTGAAGCACCATTATTTCTCATAGCAGTTTCTCTGTGAATCTCAAGTTTGTTGTTGTTTTCATGCATATTAATGGACTTTTTTATTGGCCTACATGATTACTAGAGGTGATAGTATTCTTGGATAGGCTTTTCAATGTCTATTTGGGTTGATAAGCATGAGACATTTGAAGTAATATTTATTTAGGTTACAATACACTGGCATCATTTCAAATTGCTCTGTAGGCAAGAGGGTATCAAGGCAGTGCGTTCGAATACAACTGTTTATGTTACCTCTTGGGCAGGTACTAGTTAATAAAGAATCCCATGATGCTGATTTGGAAAATGAGGTTTTATTTTAAAAAGAAGGAAAATATTTTTCTGCATGCCAGTCACACTCTTCATTTTATGCCATAGGAATTGTCTTTCAGCTGGTTATCCTTGTTTTTGCAGGACAAGAACGAGAAATCATAGCAGATGATCTACCTCATCCATTTGGATTAACCCAGTACAGTGACTACATCTACTGGACAGACTGGAATCTTCACAGCATAGAAAGAGCAGACAAGACCAGTGGGAAGAACAGGACACTTATTCAGGGCCATCTGGATTTTGTGATGGATATATTGGTCTTCCATTCTTCTCGTCAGGATGGCTTGAATGATTGTGTGCAGAATAATGGCCATTGTGGTCACTTGTGCCTTGCTATCCCAAACGGATTTAGGTGTGGCTGTGCTGCTCATTACACCTTGGATCCCAACAGCAGGAACTGTAGTTGTAAGCCTTTTTATTTGCTATTGTTTTCTTCAGTGCTGGTGGCTCCCAAGTGCAAAAGGAATAGGGTCCCAAGTGTGATTCAAGGGTTCTGGCTTTTAAAATGATCTTTGAATATGAGGACAGAGTATGGAATTTTATATACATTTTTGTGACATGTACTAGGCATGAAGATTTGTATTTCAAGTCTTAGAAATGACAGCGCTGTCAAGTATGGTCTTTCTTGTTTTACCAGAAGTGCTTTCTAGGTGATTCAGCTGTGTGATTGAAGCTTTCCCACTCCTTACCTAAGTGTGTAGGTGGGTGGAAAAGAAATTTCTGACAAAAAATGTCTTTTTCTCTTACATGCTTGATAAAGTCAGCTAAAATAACAGTCAGTAAAGTAGTCTAACTCCCAAGTAGTCTGCCCAACTTGCAGATGCACTTGAAATACATGTAAGTTTGTTTTCTCCCTGCATGTCGTATTGGGAGCCTACCAGTTGATTGGTTGCCCAATAGCGACTTCAGTTTCCAGTAAAAATGGCACATGAATAGAAAATAGGTGCATAATAGCATATAAGGCAATTCTAACTGAATGAAAGGGTGAGATTTTGAAAGACAGTCCTGCAGATTTAACCTGATCTCCTTCTATAACTATAGAAAGAAACATTTTTTATAGCAAAAGCCTCCAGTTATGAGTTATTTAATTTTCATTGTGAATATTAATATCTCTTTGTGACTTTGTTTTAAAAATTCTCTTTCTTCTGTGAGGATATGTTTTTGGGAATTGTCCTTTCTCATGCATTCTGTTTTGCCTTGTTTCAGCCCCGGCTAGTTTCCTGCTCTTTAGCCAGAAATCTGCTATCAGCAGGATGATACCTGATGATCAGCAAAGCCCAGATATCATCCTACCCATGCATGGTCTGAGGAATGTCAAGGCTATTGATTACGATCCCTTAGATAAATTGATCTACTGGGTGGATGGACGCCAGAATATTATAAAAAGAGCCAAAGATGATGGCACCCAGGCAAGTGTACATCTTGTATACAGCTTCTTGTCAGTCTTTTTGTGTGCTTTTACTTTATGTGTGACCTTCCTCTTCTATCTGCCACACCAAGGGATCATCACTGTCAGCTGCTCTTGTCAGCACTTATTCATTGATATTCTAGTTGTATATGAGAATTACTGAACATTTTTAGGATTGTGGTTTTAGGGGTTTCTAAACCATCTGGCAGGTAAGCCATGCTTTCTGTGCAATCAGTGTTCTTCAGTCAGTCACCAGAATAATGGTTGGAAATCGTTGCCCATGTGTTGTCTTGCAGCCTTTCACTGTAATGAGTACCCCAAACCAAAGTCAGAACCCCGAGAAGCAGCCACATGACCTCAGCATTGATATATACAGCCACACCTTGTACTGGACCTGCGAGGCCACAAATTCCGTCAACGTGCACCGGCTGAACGGCGAATCCATCGGGATGGTGCTGCGAGGGGACCACGACAGGCCCAGAGCCATTGTAGTGAACGCAGAGCGAGGGTGAGCTGCCTTCCTGCACCTTGTACAGAGCACTCCTGGGATGCCAGCTCTGTGTGGGGGAATCTTGAAACCCCTTTAAACACCTAAACCTCCTACGTTTAAGTTAGTCCTGCTGTAATGTGTATCTTTAAAACATCTGAAATGAATTGAAGCGGGTAGGATGCACTGGAGTGATTTCCCACAGGAGGAAAATACGTTGTTTGCTGCAAAGCAGTGTTGGTTAGACTCAACAGACACTCTCTCTGCTTCTGGAAGTTAGTAGATTGATGTCAAGTATGGTTCTTCTTAGATGTCAAATATGGTCCTTTACTGTTCTCTCTAGTAAGTTAGATGCTTAAATCCCAGTTTACTGCTAAATGGCTTACCATGTGCTTGACAGATGTTGAATGACAACATTTCACAACTGTGTAGATACAACAGTACTCAGAGACTGTCTGGAGCATTTGTAGGACTGGTGTTTTTTACCAGTGTACTCTGCACAGTTCAAAAGCTGTTGTGGGGAGAGGGGGATTAGAGGAAAGATTCTAATCTTATTGGGACTAAGTCACTTGGATATAGTTTGTATTTATAAAAGCTTATCTGCTTTCTCCATTAAAATGGGAGTTTGGGTTTGTTGATCTCTAAAACTCTCAACCTTTCTAGTCAGGTTTTCAAGTGATTTAACGCTAAATCCATTTATAAATTAAAGGAGGAAGAATGAGGAAGACACTATGTTAAACACTGTGACTTTCTGGGAGAGCTGAATGAGTGATCATCAACAGCTTCTGCCATGGTTACAGGAATTCCTTCCTCTACCTCTCCCTTGGCTGCATGTTTTGCCTGCTGCCACTCCCCTGTGCCATAAGGAAAGACTGTGCAGCAATGCAGCTCATGCTGTTGGAGAGTTTGCCCATGTTACTCATCACTGAAAAAATAGTGGACTTTTCCTTTAAAGAGGTCTCAGTTCATTGTGGGGGTGCACAAACCCTTTTTTCTCTATGCATGGGGAGGGCAGAGACTGCTTTTGTTTGCAACTGAACTAGCTTAGAGATGTAGAAAAAATTCATGGAACTAAGATGTCAGGAACATGCTATCCTCAGTTGTTCTTCTGTAATCTTCTCTCAAGTTTGGTAGGAAATTTTACTTGCTGAGAAGGAAAGGTAACCTAGAAGGAGAGGAGGTGGTGGTTAATGTGTTTTTTTTTGTCAGAAAGGACTTGTGGACTTTTCTTTGTTAGTGGTGACAGCTTTACCCAGGGAGAGTTGGGGATGGTCTGTGCTAGTCTCTTACAACCACTAGCTCCATGCAAGAGCAGTGGTGCTGGTACAGCAGTGCTGAGGCACTTTATGGCCTGGAGATAAATCCTATTAATTTCAGGCTGAGCTTGTTAGTTAGAAGATGTTTGGATCTGGATCTTTGCACCTGGGAGCAGTCACCCCGGCCATGCCATGCCTGTGAAACCATTCCCACTTAGAACATGGGTTAAAGATGCTGCACAAAGGGCATTGCCTGTCCCTGGAGCTCCCAGCTCAGCGGTGCTGTCTGTGTTCTCAGGTACATGTACTTCACCAACATGCAGGAGAGAGCTCCCAAGATTGAGCGTGCAGCCCTGGATGGCACAGAGAGAGAAGTGCTTTTTACAACCGGCCTGATCCGACCGGTAGCGCTGGTGGTTGACAACAAACTTGGAAAGCTTTTCTGGGTGGATGCAGATCTGAAGCGCATCGAAAGCTGTGACCTGTCAGGTATGTGGTATGAAGTTAAATATTTGCAGTGCAGTGTTGGCATGTACAGGACATCATTCCCTCTTTGATGCTGACCTTGGTGACTTTCATCTCCACCGTTGCCAGTTCTGTGTAGGCAGTCACAGACAGCAATTGCTGGTGGGCTCCATCTTTGATGTAATTAGAATAGACATGACTGTAATGATTGACAACCTCCAAGACAGCCATTTGATTTTGATATGCTCTGAAAGGGTTGTTTGTCATGGAACCCCTAAATCACCTTCTCTGTGCCCCTTTTTTTTCTTAGTGGTTTGAAAAGTTTGCATATTTTTCAATTTTTCTTTCTCTGGAGCTTACAGCTTAGTAAGTCAAGGTAGCTTGGAAAAAAAAAAAACAACAAAAAAAACAGAAGAAAGGGCAATGGTTTGTGGATTTTTTTCTAACGTGGGTGATAAGACAGCTCATCTGAAATAGCATTGTTGCAACACAGTGGAGAGATGTCAACTCATCACAGTTTTCCCACATCAGTAATATAAAGCATTGCTCCACGTACAAAGCAATAGCACCTCATGGATCTTAGAGAGCATGGTTCACCACTGACTTTTAAAAGCACTTGACAGTGCTGAAGAAGGGGAGAAATTGGCTCTGGTGAGCTGTAGAGGACAGAGGATGCAATGGCCCTGCTTTCTGTCTCATGATTTGTCCTCTTATCATCATCCATGATGAGAAGTGAAACCCCTAAAGGAAGTGCAGAGAGAAGGGAGCAAGTGTGAAGGAACAGAAGCTGGGCTTTTATAGTGCCATAGAAGGTTGAACCTCCAATTTTGGGGACTCTTCTTGCCATGTAGTCACATCATTCCCTTGTGTTGCAGTGAGGCAATGAACTAAAACAGCAGAAAATTGTTCACCTTTTTACAAGGATAGTTTGTTTTTGACCACCTAAAGCTGTCTCAAGGTCAGACTCTTCCAAAGAGGGGATAAAAACAAACTGCAGATGGAAAGGTAGAACAGCCCATATCTTCCATCAGTTACCAAGCTGAATACAGGAGTATTGTCAAACTGCCTGAAAAGCCACAAAATGTTTGGTCCAGGATAGGCATCAGAGAACCTACAAAAATTTGTAGGAGAAATGAAGATAAGAGGAAGACAAGTCTTTGATCTATGAAACAAACCACATTTGAGAAGAAAGGGTGACAGATTTGGACGCATAACACAAAATGCATCAGAGATATTGAGAGGGACTTCTCTACTGATAAGAGAAGTGCTCTAGGAAGACATTTAAAAGTAAAAAGATGGCAAGGCTTCATGTTATGCAGGTATGCTAGAGTGGTATCCAAGAGAGATGGAAGAGGGACCAGGTAAAATTATATAGAAATTATATCCAGTCACAGCCAAAGAATCAAAACTTATAAGTAATATAAACACGGGGAAGCTACAGGATTAAAAGGAAACAATGTTTATGAACTAGAGAGAGATGTATGTGTAGCCAGAAAACTGTGTTTATATTTGATCCAGTTGAGCTCCCTGTAATTTGATACACTGAGATGTTGGTTTTTTAATGATGTAGGAGCATATTTTTATTTTTAAGTGCTTTTCATTCTTGCATCACAACTTGAGAAGAAATTCAAATCCAAAGTGATGTTGATTTGAATTGCTTCCTCTAAATAGTATTTTCTAAGCAAAATATTTTAAGATGGGCATATGTTAGGAAAAGGTTTTTAGCATAAACTAAGACTGCTGAATAAATGGGACCAAAATTGTGTATAGCATCCTTCATGCCAATTAAACTGGCCTAGACACTCTTACTCCATTGTAAACTTGTAGAGGTGACATGATTATGGAGGTGCCTGAAGTTTGCCCTGTACCCTGATTAAAACAGCAACCTGCTAAACCAGAGAATAGCCTCAGATGTCCAGTGCTCAACTTTCAGAGAGGAATGAAAGGACTATAAACCCTTCTAGCAGTTTTCTTTACAAGGTTCTGGAAATTTTCAGGTGGAGTTAGACCCGGAAGTTGGTTTTAAACTCCGTTTGTTTAAAACCATTCCCTCTTGTCCTATCACTATCTGCCCATATAAAAGTAGCTCTCCCTCTTTGTTCTAAGCTCCCTTTAAGCATCATGAAAGGCTCCCTTAAGGTCTCCCCAGAGCCTTCTCTTCTCCAGGGTGAACAACCCCAGCTCTCTCAGCCTGTCCTCATAGGAGAGGTGCTCCATCCCTCTGATCATCTTCATGATCCTCCTCTGTAATAGCAGCAAATTAGTTGAATTCAGTTCTCATAGCATTTTTATTATGTGGATTCTATAACCTCATTTTGTGCAGATACTAAAAACTTACATTTTTTATATACAAGCAGACATAAGGTCATAGTTCCAAAATTAATTATGAGAGCAGAAACAGCACCAAGTTATGATTTTGTTTTAAATTTTCATTTTTTAAATCAAATACATCCAGTTGCATAGGCATACACAGGGTCAGAATGGTTTCAGTGAATTAATGGAATAATTTGAAAATCTTCACCCTAGAAAAGAATAATAAAAGCAATAATTAAATGGTTCTAAGTGTAGGGGAGTATGCAGTACAAGACTGCAAGTAATTAAAGTGAAAACGGTAATAAATGCATTTTTACTTGACCTCTTTTTTACTCACTGGCTTAAAGCAGATTTTTACACATTTTTATAAAGCAGAGAGCTTGAGCATTTGACAGTGTTTGTGTTTAGGAGCATACTGAGTCACTGAAACTTTGGGTTTTCTGGTGGGTTACTAAATAAAAAAAGTTGGGGTTTTTTTAAGAGCTTTTCTTTTTTGATCATATATCGTCTGTGACAAGGCTTGGTGTTTGCTTCTTGCTTTGCATGATGAATATGTTTTATTTTAATAACGGCAGTGAAACTAAATTGGCTGCATTTTGCTCTTGCTTATAGATTCCAGAAGAAATGTACTGCTCTGTGTGTGAGTGCACTGCAAAACTTTTGGCCTAAGAGCTGAGTCTGTTTCAGCTTCTGGGAGCGCTCACAGTTGCACACAACAGAGCTGTCAGAGAGGCTGAGCATGGCTGTGACCAGCCAGGCTGTGCAGGAATGAGCTGGGTTTCCTGTTGTACCAGCTTGCCCTCAGGGTGTGGCACCTGGGAGCATTCACCTGAGATGAGAAGGAACAAGCAGAGCCTTGGACTGCAGAGACAGATGCAGTTAATGACCTTGTAGCTCACTGTCTCTAGGGTTCAGTTTGGTTTTAGCTGGGATGTTGCTTTGTGATTTTTTTTTTTTTTTTTTTTAAGGAATAACTTAGATGTCAACTGGTGTAAAACTAGTCCTTGTTTTTGTTGGTCTCAGGTGCCAACCGTGTGACCCTGGAGGACTCCAACATTCTTCAGCCCATGGGACTCACTGTGCTGGGGAATCACTTGTATTGGATTGATCGTCAGCAGCAGATGATTGAGAGAGTGGAGAAAGTGAATGGGTACAAAAGGACTAGAATTCAAGGCCGGATTGCTCACCTAACAGGCATTCATGCTGTGGAAGAGCTTGATATGGAAGAATTCTGTGAGTTTCAGTATCTGATGTCTTGGTCATTGTATCTCAAAGTCCTCATCTGGCTGAATATTATAATAATGTTGCCTGTGGGTTTGAAGTAAGCCAAAAATGCTTTGAACTTAACCAGTAGGAATTACAGGAGAGGAGGAGAAATAAATTTCTCCTTCTTGTAGAGGAAACTATTGCTGCACATCTAGAACTTGTGATATCGTGACACTGAGTTACCTGTTTTATACAAGCTCATGACACTGAATTCAGTCTAAAAGCTACTTAAAATTCTGGTTGCAGTTTTCTAAGTACAATCAAGTAATAGGTCTTGGAAAACCTCTAATAGAACCAAAAGGATTGTACTTGCCTTCTCTCCAGGTGCTTCAGACTCCTGTGTAAAGGTATGACTGGTTTGACTTGGCACAGTGGATGATGTAAAAGCCTGCAGTGAGGGAAGCAGAATGGGGAGGAAGCTCCTACAATGAGTTGTACTATGGACATGGAATTTTTCTCCCAACAGGTGGAGCATTTTGGTGCTCACATCTGAAAGGCATCATGCATGCAGGATGTTCTTTTTCTGGTCTAGTGGTCCAAATTTTACTGTGGAGAGTGCAGAAGCCTCTTCAAATAGTCACTCCTCAAAGTGAGAACCTGCAGCTCCTCCTGCTTAACAGGATTTTAAAAGAGAATACAAAATCATAAGCAAAATGTGGGAAACAGAAGTCTCTTGATTGCCTGTGATGAGTTGTCTTATATAGGGAGGGTACCTTGGTGTATACTGCTTTAATTTTCAGATTCAACTAAGCAGTAAACACTCTGTGTCACATACATTAGTGTCTGTGATGGCTGGAAGTATTTTTGAACTTGTGTATGTGGGTAAGCTGTTAAAAATCAGGTAATGTAAGCATTTAAACTGTAGTAGGTTCTATGGGGCAATCATGACCCAGAGGTTCTTTTTTCTTTCACAATACCCAGCTTTTATTCTTCTGTGCCACTTCACGCATTTCACATATATTGGTATATTTCAAAGTTAATACTGACTGAAGCAAAAAGATTTTTTTCTTTAATTCTCAACAGTGTTAAAAAGAGGTTTGCTTTTATCCCATGTGTTTATTTAAGATGCGGAAAAGGAACCCTCTTTCATGGCTGAAAAGTCTCTACAGAGGTTATTTCTGTTACAACAGGGGAGTAAATATATATATGCACAGGCAGGTATATATGCATGCACTTCTGTGAACAACTCATGCCTCAAACACTGTAGTAAACTAATAAATTTGTTAAAGGTAGAAAGCAGGTTGCTAAGAAGCCTGAACAGCTGGAAAACACCTTTGGCAGAGAAATTATGGTATCTGTACAATTTCTTATTCCTGAGCAGTAGGAAAGAATGCACTGTTCAGCAGCATCACAAACACAGGCTGAAGCCCCACAGATTGCTGCAGCAGATGCTCAGCTATCACCCTGAATAAGCAGGCAGGAGATTGAATGCCTTCTGACTTTGTTGGGCTGGGGTCATCAGACAGCGACCTCCCATTTCTGTGCATGTTTTGTATCCACTTAATGTTCATTAAAAATCATTCTTTTAGGACCTCTGAGTGTTTCTAGATAACTGATTGGGAACACAAACATGTAGCTTCCTATCTTTAAAAAAGAAACCGAAATATTTGTGCCTATATTGCAGTTTTGTGAGGTACAGGGAAGTTGAGGCACTAGGTATTAAGAGCTCTTTAAAGGAGAAATCCTGAGGGTTTTGCAGGCTGGCATTCTGCAGAGACATATATTATTTCTTGATGCCTACCCTAGAAATGCAGGTGGGGTATCTAGGTAAGATGTAAATGCAGCCTTCTCAAATCTGCCTTTTCAGTTCACTTCAGCTCCCAGATTCTTTTTAGAAGTTCTTGAAAGGTCTCCATATGATGGAATCATAGAATGGTTTGGTTGGAAGAGACCTTGTGATGGTCATCCAGTTCCAGCCCCTGCAATGGGCTGGGACATCTTCAACTTGATCAGGTTGCTCTATGACTGGGAGAAATTCAGTCCTTACGAAGTAATAAATCATCTTTCAAGCATTGAACTGAAAAATGCAGCATGTATCTTCCTAATAATTTTTTGTGAAATCTTGGTTACTCAGACAGAAGTGGTTTGTGAGTAGTTTTTGATTTTGCACTATTGAGGAATAGTTATAATTTCTTTTATGCTACATAATATTATTTTTCTGTGTTTCACCAGCTGTACATCCATGCTCCCGTGACAATGGTGGGTGTTCACACATCTGCATTGCCAAAGGGGATGGAACTCCAAGGTGTTCATGCCCTGAGCACCTTGTGCTTCTACAGAATCTCTTAACATGTGGAGGTGAGTTATGTTTAACAGCACTGCTAATCAATTTGTATCAAATACATGGAAGCTGAGGTTGCATTCCGATCTAAAATGTGGATTTACACACAGTTTTTCCATACATGTTATGCTGCAATGTGTTAAATTAATCTTTGGTAGTTCTACCAGCTGTTTTCTGCTTGAGGTTTTGGGCATATGTGACTTCTCATTCTGAGCAGAATATTCTTCTTTGACCTTAAAATACTTGCAGCTTCTACTGAGATTTTTTTAATTGTATGATGTGACAGGTTTGTGCTTTAAACAAGTGTTTCTAAGATGATGCTGCATCAACCTGTGATGACCTAACAGCAGAAATTGTGCCTATGATTCGCACAGTATGAGACTCCAGTCTTTGAAATTAACTTGACCTTGTAGTGTGAAACATTGTACTGGCTACATATCAAATGTAGGCTCCATTGTGATTCTTTTTAATTAAGGTAGTTCTCCTCTTTCCACATGGTAGACTTTTCCTTAAACCTTCCTTTTACCATCCTGGTATTTTTAAAAACTGTTAACACTACACTTGCAGAGGGAATTCAAAACAAAATATTGTTTCTTTTTGGGAGGCATTATATCTTGTTTGGCTCTGTTGGTCCTCTTGACTTCTTTTCATGTATTTATTTTGCTATGGATTTCATTTTCTGGCTGAACTCTGAACTCCCATGGGACAGTCATTTCCATGATAAACTGTTTTCTTTCCCATGACCACAACACGTTATGTGGCTTTAGAGTAGTGGTGGTTACATGGGGAGGGCAGGGTGGATCAATCTAATTATACTTCTTGCTGTAGTGTTGTTGCACAACGTGGACAGCGAGAGAGTCTCACATTCCACTCCTGTGGATCTTCAGCTATAAATCTAAAAACTCAGTGGCCTCCATTTCAGTGTCTTAATTTTTTTATTCTAATCTTCCACTAAGCCTGCAGCAACTTTTTAACCCATCTTGTCTGTCCTAGTAACAGCTACTACCCAGTGTTTCAAAATAGCTTAGCTGGCTGGAGAACATTTGTCCATGTTCTGGATAGCATTGTGAATGCTTTTGTCAAGTTTTTTAATGCAAGCTTGTGCTTGCTAAGTGCAACCGTAGTGCAACATTAAATGTGCTTTTAAATGCAGAAGTAGATCTGTTCGTTGAATTATCCAAACAGCACATTTGTATCAAAAATTAATTCAAGAATTACCTTAATGTGTGTCTGGCATCTTTATCTTACTTACAGCTATCAGGTCACTGGCTATATTTGTAATTCTCATATTGCTCCTCTAAATAATCATAAATGAGGAACTGTAAAAAATAATAATTTTTTTTTCAAAACCCAAGCACATTTTGATTTTTATTCACATTTTGTTTCTCAAGCTCTTGTTTATACTTTTGTTTCATTCTTGAACTTTTTCTCCCTAATGAAGGACAGCAGTACTTTGAAAACTGTTTGCATATAATTCTAGAATTTTTAACACCACCCTCAGAAGAAAAAATACTCATACAGCTAAGAAATTTCCCTTATACTGGGTTCTTTGTGAGGTCTGTTTCTGAGCCTGAGTGTTAAGAAAAGCCCACTGGGCTTCCAGAGGAGTGTTACCATCCAGTGTCAGAACAGCCTCTAGCTTGATCATAATTGCTGTTATAGGCAGGGTATGCTGTGGTTCTTTCTTAATCCAAGTGGAGAAGCATCTACTGAGAGCATTGCTGGGCAACAGCAGCTGTGGGGAGGAGTGGCTGCCTCTGCTAAATGATTGAATTATGTGGCAGGGTTTTAACCCAGCACCTTTTCAAATCAGTGGAAATGTGTGTAATTGCTGCAGGGGTGTCTTGAGATGGCCCCCACATTTTGACTGTACCTAATTGCTACTGATAAATGAGTGGGCTTGCCCATTGTATGTTTCTTTCATTGATAACAATGGTGGAAAATCGTGTGCTAACTTGCTGCATGTAAGAGTTTGGAGCATTTTTTGCAGTAGATCCTTGCTCTGGATTGTGTTTGTCTCCTGACATTCTGAAGAAAGCAGCTATAGATGCCTCATAAAGCATAACTGTTGCATCTCTATATGGTGGTGTAGCTGCTGCCTAATGCTATCAGTGCCTCACTGCAACTTGAACAACAGTATGGATGTAATAAGGAGTGATACAAGAATCTTGGGGTCCATGAAAAGTCAAACTTGAAGGAAGTCACAGGTTTTTTTAGGTCCTACAAACATAAAAATGGCTGTGCACAAATTAAAGTGGTCTGTCTCTCTACAGAGAGAATATAAGATCAGGGCAGGTCTGCAGTGCTCCTTAGGCTACTATCTGAACCTTCACTGACCTGCAGCCTGGAGGCTTTCCAGCAAGACAACTTAGCTTAGTGTTTGCCAGTCCTATACAGTTTGGTGGTTTTTTTTTTTTTCCATTCATATTTTTCAGTTCATAACTGACTCAGTTTTGTGGAAGAGTCACTGGAAAAACAATGAAACAGATATTGTAGGAGTTACATGTTATATGTTTTAGATGTATTCATTGCCAATTAATACGATCTGTCAGGTTTTTTAATGAAGAATTGGTCCAGGCTAATATAATTTCAGGGATTAGAATTGTTTAGAATCTGGTTTACAATCAGAAATTGAGTTATTTTGAATTTGTGTATATGACAGTGTCTTCCAAAAGGTGGCTGTTAGAGACAAAGCAAGTATTTGTAGCTCCTGTCCTTAGTTCAGTGCTTGAATGCTAAAGCGAACTTCTTCTGTCAGCATGCATCCAACTTTTGTTATGAAGTTTGTAAAATTTCATTCCCTGTGCAAAATCATGTTTTCCTCTAAGCTGGAATCTCAATGTAGTCACAGAAGAACTCCAGGGAAGGAATAAGCATGCTTTTCTTGACAAACTCTGCCATACTTTTACTCTGTTGAAAGGGATAAGATTGAGTATACAAATCTGATCTGTTTTCTCTTTCTCCAGAACCTCCAACTTGTTCCCCAGACCAGTTTACGTGTGCAACTGGAGAGATTGACTGTATCCCAATGGCATGGCGTTGTGATGGGTTTCCTGAGTGTGATGACCAGAGTGATGAGGATAACTGCCCCATATGCTCTGCATCCCAGTTCCAGTGTGAGAAGGGACAGTGCATTGATGCACACTTGCGGTGTAATGGAGAAATTGACTGTCAAGACAAATCTGATGAAGCAGATTGTGACAGTAAGATCGGTTTTCCTGAACTCATGGTTCTAACACAAGCATCCCTTTGGGATTCTAACTGTTCTTGAAATGTATAGATACAAGTCCTTCTTGTTGAGACAAAAAGTTGAGAAGTTCTTGAATACAGATAAGAAATTTAGCAGTTACTTTGCAAGGATATATTACACATAATATATCTATTATGTATACATAAAATAGTTATGGAGTACATAAGGTTTTATAATATGCCACATTACTACATTTTATTAACATATCAGGTGCTCAACTACACTTTGTTAGGTATTGTAAGAGGTTCATGCTGATTTGATCTTAGTTTTGCCCCTGCAGGACTGATTTGATAAAGGATTGGGAATTACTGGGATGAGAATTTTATTTTAGATCTACTGAGTAAGGTGTATAATAACAAGGAAGAAGAACCAGGGATACACAGGCTTACAGTTTACCCACAGCTGTGCCTACCTGATCATAATATGGAACTCAGTTCTTTCAGTTTTCTCAGGAGGCTCAAAGGCTCCTGTGCTGTCAGTACTTGATTTTCCTTTGTTTCTGTGCAGCAATCTGTCTGCCCAACCAGTTCCGGTGTGCCAGCGGGCAGTGTATCCTCCTGAAGCAGCAGTGTGACTCCTTTCCAGACTGCATCGACGGCTCTGATGAGCTCATGTGTGGTGAGATGTCTTTTCTTGACGTTCAGGTGCTGTGTTCTGGTGTGTTCTGCACCCCTGTGCAGAGCCCTGGGCTTTGCAGAACAGTATTCTTTCAGGGAACAATACTGCAGAAGGGGCTTCAGAACTATCCTTAGGGAAACCTGATTTGACTGTGCTCAGTACCTTGGAACTTGCAGAGCTGCTGCTAAGCCTGTAGTGGCTTTTAAAAATGTGCAGCCTTATCCAGTGCAATAACAGGGCCAAACTGGAGGCTAATTATGTGGAGGAGCTAACATGCAATGAGTAAGTGTCCACAAGAGACCACAAACCGGTCTCTTACACTGCAGGTGTGAAAAAGATATA
Organism: Aegithalos caudatus; assembly: GCA_013389925.1. Lineage (NCBI taxonomy): Eukaryota > Metazoa > Chordata > Aves > Passeriformes > Aegithalidae > Aegithalos > Aegithalos caudatus. The sequence goes on along the minus strand of WEIU01005281.1, from coordinate 45,058 downwards.
TGGAGAGATGTTGATTTTTCTGGGAAAAAAGTAACTTTGAATTCTCATGGTAGTAGATATATGCAAGTTACAGACATGCTGATGGCAGCTGTTGTGTTAGTCCTTAGAGAGTCTGTTACTTTGCAGTCCAAAGTGGATAGTAAAATTCACTTACTTTAGCTCTTCTTGCAATTCCTGTTGTTTTGCACCATTGGGGTGACTACAGCATGAAGTATTCTGGCAATGGGGCAGATGGAGGGAGCGTTAAGAATCACACAAGTGATTTAGCAAAATAGTTAGAACAAAACATTTCAGAATAAAAGCACATAGATGTGCTGGTCTGTCTGTAGTTCATTCTGAACAAATAGCTTGCACTGGATTTGTGTAGAGAAATGCTGCACTTACATTGCCTATAGGACCAACCTTAGCAGATTGGGAAGTTTTTAATATCTTAGATCTTGTCACGTTTTGAAGCACCAGTTGTCAGAAGCTGTGTCACTGCTGGGATGAGAGGAGGGTTCACCAGGTTTGGTCCAAGGTAGCCTCCTTTTTTCCTTGCATCTTCATGGTGGATACTGCAAGGGAAAGTGTATTCATGAGTAAGAATGGTGAAAAGAGCTCTAGTTGCGAATAGAAAAAAAGTCTAAAAGAATGTAGACAGAAACTGTTGGAAATTTTAGACTGAGCATGCTTCTCCCACATCTTCCATTTATCTTTTTAGCTTTCATCCAGTTCCTCCAGTTTCCTGGAGAATATAAGGCCATTTCTTCCTTTCTTTTTTTTTT
>WEIU01005281.1:8659-44279 GCA_013389925.1 Aegithalos caudatus | reverse complement strand
TTTTTTTTTTTTTCCTTAGTTTCTTTGTGCACTTGGCAAACTTTCATGCTGCCAAGTTAATGCAGCTGTTTCCTGTTTGCACTTTGGGTCCATTCCTGCAATTAGGTCTTAACTGATTTAAATACTTCTTCATGTAGACATAGGATTGTCTCCTCTGGATCTCTTTGTGGAACAGAGCATTCTGTGGCTTCCCACTTGACTGAAAAGAACTGAAATAGGGAATAAAAATTATTGCTACCTTCTGGATAAGGACCTTGCATTCAAAAGAAGCTAGGTTCAACCAGAATTAGAATTATGTGTTTTAAAATAGCTAATTTGGGAACATGTTTTAATTTTGGCTTTGCTTTTTTTTCCTGGTATCATGGCTGAAGTAATCTATTTGAAAATTAGGACTTTAGCTGACATAAAAGTTGTCTTGTACTAATAGGTGTGAGAAAACTGTGAAGACTTTAAGACAGAAATAAGTTCTCGGAGCTGAGCTGTTAAGAGGTTATTGCTAGATGTTTGTATTTCCTTTATCTTCCTTCTCATATTTCAGTTGTTTTTCATTCCCTTCCACTGAAGTGGAAACCAGAACCACTGGAGAAAAATTTTATGAAGTGAAGGCCTGAATCTTATATGTACCCTTTCACTTCTTACAACTTCATTGAGGGAAGGGGTCTATAGTTAGAACTGAGCATGTAAAATTTGGACAAGTTTATTTTGATTTTTTCGCTTTTTGAATGTATCTATTAGTGTATGTTAAAAAATAAAATTACAAATGTGTAAATCATGTGGAAAAAATTACTTTCCCTGAAGCACATCGCTTATGTGAAAAACAGAGAGGTGTCAGGTTTATCTGGCAAGAATTTTGAATGTGTTACCCATAATCAGGGGGAGATGTAAGGCGTAGTTCATCTCAAATACTGCAGCACTTTTTATTATTTAACTTTTGGCCACATAGGGGAAAAAGTAATGAGTAGAAAGTATTTGCGATAATTTTGATTGTGTTTTCCTTCCAATTTCCAAGGTCAGGTTTCTTTGAAAGTAAGTAATATTTCAGGAAGGAAAAGTATTCTGTTTTAAGTCCTGTATTAGCTGGGAAGACATCCACTGCTTAGTATATACTGTAGCTTCTCTACTGGTAAATTTTCCTGATTTTATATGTTATTGTTAGCACAAATGGCTTTTGAGAGAGCAATCCTCTCTGATTAAGGACTTAATATTTGTAATTATTCTCTATCTTTGACCCATTGACTTTGGAGTGCAGAGAAGAAGAGGAAACTTTCTAGACTGTTCTGTCAAGATAAGCAATCCCGTTACAAGATAAATTGCTAGACAAAAAGAAGAGTACTTTGCTCATACTTCTTTATGGATAGGAAGAGGAGGCATGAAGTCTTGTGCATTGAATCAGAATATCTGGAGTTACAGATGCCTGAGTGTGATGCAGATGCTTTTAAAGGCGCTGCGTGAATGGCTGTGTGCCGACTGATTTGCTAAATGAGCTCCAGGACAGCAGCATGCACGCTGCTCCATGTGTAATGACCATGTTCATCTTCTCCTCTCCTTCCAGAAAAATCGAAGCCAGCCTCAGATGAGTCGCAGCCACACAGCAGCGCCATCGGCCCTGTCATTGGGATAATCCTGTCCCTTTTTGTCATGGGAGGAATGTACTTTGTTTGCCAGCGGGTGGTGTGCCAGCGCTACGCCGGGCCCAACAGTCCTTTTCCACATGAGTATGTCAGTGGCACTCCCCATGTCCCCCTTAACTTTATTGCTCCAGGAAGTTCTCAGCATGGCACTTTCACTGGTAAGGGTGCTAAGGATCTTACATCTAATCACTACCATTATATTGTCTGCATTTCAAGTTTTACACATTATTAAGGCTGCTGGATGTGGAGTTTTCAAGGAGCAGAAATTAGATGTTGGTCTGTTCAATGGTTTTGGGATTAATTTGTCATATGAATCAAATATGTAAAATCTATTAGCTTTTCTTGCACTTTAATGGCTACTATGGCCTGCTATTCCTGCTTAAATTATGTTACTATGGTTATCAAGAGTTTTTTGTGAAAATAAAACTAGAGGATGAAATAATTTCAGGTGAAATCTTTGCAGGGGTGTTTTAAATTGGACTTCAGACTAAAGCTTTTTTAATTAAAACAAGTATCGGTGGTTTTCATCTGTACTTCTGTAGGTGCTAAACCAAGCTGTCATTCTGATTCCCATCCATATTTGTTAGTTTTTTGTAGTCCATACTGTTGTGACTAGTTACAGCAGCTGAAAATCTTACTATTTTTGTTAATTCTAAAGAAAAGACAGGTTTCTAATACCATGGCATTTACAAGAAGGATGTATAGTCATGAATGATGATTATAAATACTTACTCTGCTTGTAATAAATATTTTCTGCATTTGAAAAAATAATTCTGAAAGCTTCCCAGACTTAAGTCTTAATGGTCTGACAGGAAGAAGCTGAAAATGAATTATCTGACTTCAGAGTATATTGTAGTAAAACAGATTGGAGAATGATATCTTCCATTTTCCTCTAACTCAGGTTTCCTTCCTTTTGTCTCTGCTGCTTTTCATTTTTAGCCGTGATTATTTTCAATTTTAAAAATTGGGTTTTGCAGTTATTCCTGTACTTAAGATTGAATTTCTTATAATGGAAATTGAAACTTTGGAGGTCTCAGGCTTGGGTTATTTGGGCATTGTATAATGGGGGGTTTTTTTGCGAATGCCTAGGTTTGTTAAACTGGAAAACTTCTTAGTTAATTTGGGTGAACAGTTTGGATCAGCTGTTCTGAAAATTCCTATCTCAGCAGTGTGATAGCAGTTTGTGAGGAGTTCAGTGTTGCAGTGAGCTAAGAGCTGGTCTGAGGGTGAAATGCTTTCTTTACAAAGTGTCCTTCCTTGTAATCCTGAAGTTTTTACATAAAGCACTCTTCTCAGAGTGTGACAGTCATTATCATGGGTTTGCAAAGCTAGGCATTTGGTTTGTTTGGCATTGATAGGTAACACTGTGGTTTATCTAAGCTTGTTTTCCTCTCTGTTTAAATGCAGGCATCTCTTGTGGAAAGTCCATGATTAGCTCCATGAGTCTCATGGGAGGAAGCAGTGGTGCCCCATTGTATGACAGAAACCACGTTACTGGAGCATCTTCAAGTAGCTCATCCAGCACTAAAGCCACTTTCTACCCACAGGTATGTCTTGGAAATACACTGGTGAGTTAGGTAACTCCCGCTTCTGAGGAAAGGGGGGGTGAAACTTTGTGCTTGCTGTGCTAAGCTGTTAACAAGTGTTAACAACTCTTGGGTGTTACTGTTTATGATATGCAGGCTCATTTTCACACTTGCTGAACTTCACAAAAGGGTTTTGTTGTAGTCCATCAGGATTATACAGTGCTCTGTGATGTCCAAAATGTTTTGTTATCAGTGATCCTCAGCTGGTTTGTTCCTGGATACTTCTGTTCTTCCCTTGGAGATGCCACCTTCTTTGTTAACTCTGATGGCTGTGGCCCAATGACATTTTGCACTGCTGAATTTTGCAGGCACACATGGAGTAATAAGGCAAGCAAAATGAAACAGGCCTGGAATGCAAATGTGTATGAAATAAGCTTGACTTTCTGTTTAGATAAAGTGTCAGTGGTTGATTCAGAAAACACTGGTACAGCAGGGTGAGGCAGAGGTTACTTTGCTTGCATTTTTTCAGCTATAATTTAGCTTCATTTCTGACTTTTGAGTGTTGGACGTGACAGAATTCTCATCCCCATATCACAGTTTCACAAATTCCAAGAATATATTCTCAATGGAAAGAGCCCTCTCTGAATCTGTAGGAGAGACATACAAAGGTTCCTGTTTGCCAGCATATTTTGTCATGAGATTTCTTTCCCATTGTGCTTCTGAGCAATGCCTCCACTGGCTTTTAGGTACACACAACAAGCTGCCAGAGTTGATCTGCCAGCTATGGAGGGGATTTTTGTGTAGTACTGAATCAGCAGCCCACAAGCTCTGTGGGTATACATGCATTTGTGTTTGCACGTAAACTGTTGTGTTCTGTGTGGGCATCTTGATTGATAACATTTTGGCCAGTTACAAAGGTACTTTCTCTCCCTTTAAGAAGGGCAAAAAATGGAAAAAAGAGGGCTTGTGAGCTTATCTCTTGGTAAGGTAAAATTGAGTACTTACTTCTTGTATTGCCTTCTCAGTGAAGCCATTAAGAAGCAGATGTTTGGAACTCAGCAGCCCCCCTAATTTAGCTTGTCTCATGCATCACCAGTGTCTCTGTAATGTGCTGAACAATTTCATGCTAGACCTGGTTGATGTGTCAGCACCACACTAAAAAGGATGAGCAGAAAAAACACTTACTTAACTAAAGCTTGAAAGAGAAAAGAAGCCAAGAGCTGATCTGCCTGTGTGATTCTATGGGATCTGTGTAGGCCAAAAGATCAACTCTTCCATTTGACTTCTTGCCTAAATTAATCTGACGGTTGCTGTGAATTTTTTCCACACTTCACTATTTCAGCCAGGGCCTGCAAGGATGATACCAACATTTCCTTCATGAAAGGCATGCTGGGTTCTTAGAAGGAAGCTATTGCCAGGGCTTTGTTACATTAAGGTACTGCTTAATCCAACAGTGAGTAACAACTGAACAGTAGTAACAGTGAGCTCAACTGAAAGGCCAGGAATCACTTGGCTGGATGCTGCACAGTGAAGACCCAAAGAATGATCTCCACTCCTGTGATTTTAGAGTGGTTTTTGTGGGAGAAGAGCAGAGGCAGAGGAAGGATGGTCAGTGGGGCAGGCCATGAGTTGGCCAAATGCCCAGGACAGGCAGTGTATAAGATGTGCACGTCAGTAGCAGTGGTGTAATTTTCCACACTGGAAGAGATAAAATGCTCTTCTTGTGTTTAGGCCAATGTCCTAACGGCTGTGTCAGAGGTTCAGCTTCCTGCTGGTGGAAGAATCCTAAATAATTTTGAAGCCTGCTAAATCTTTCCTTGTATGAAGGCTACCAGTAGGCATGTGTAAGCACTCATAGCTGAGCCATATGTGTGTATGCTGTCTATATGCACACAGACAAGCTATAAATATTTTTTAGCTCATAGGCTTTTTGTATTGTGAACTTTGCCAAAATGATATGTTTACAGAACAAGAGTAAAAATGAAGCATTCAGGGAAGGATGGGGTTTTATTAGTTATAGTAAAGGAACTTGGCTTCCTGACCCTACTATTGTGTAGGGACATGTTTGGGGTCTGGGAGTGGAATGTATTTATTTCTCATTAGCATCTGCTGAGGATGCTATCAGTCCTTTTGTCCAGGGAAGTGCACTCAGATTCAGCCAAACTGGGTTCATTTCCAGCTTTATTCCAGCCTTCCAGCAGATGTGGCAAGGAAGAAAATTCCCTGTACTGAGAACTTGGAGGGCCTGCATAGTACCAAAGTCCAAAATAAAGTCTTGTAATGAACATCTGTGATCTTTAAAAATGCATTAACACATCCAAGCAGCTAGGAGAGGAAACTAGAATAAGGATGAATGACAGGGTGAAGGCAGAAATACTATTCTCAAACTAAGTAAAATTGTATAATTAACCCAAAATTTCACACTTCTTTTTCCTGTTGTTTCTAGATTTTGAACCCGCCTCCTTCCCCAGCTACCGATCGCTCCTTGTACAATGCAGAGATGTTTTATTCCTCGAACATTCCTTCAAACACAAGATCTTACAGGTACAGTTCAGATAAAAAGGTTTGCATAATCTTCTATTTATCTACCTTTAGGATCTTGTTCAGACTTCATTTAAAAATCTTTTCCTGTCTTAATAAATGACCATTCAAATTATGTACATTATATTGTTATGTAACAGTCCCTGAGCATCCAGTATAGAGCTTGGTGTTTTCTGCTCATTCCCTTAAGCTTATCTTAAAGCAATTTCATGAGTCAGCCTATTTGTTAGTGACTGTGCTAAATGGTCATAGTGGTCTCCTCTGATAGGTATGGGGCTGGAAGAATATCCTGGTGTCTGAGGTAGCCATTCAAAATTGACACAGTTCAAGTAGTTTTGGTTGGTATTCTCTGAGAGTCTGAATTAAGGCTCATGTAATATTAATGAGCAGGGGTCCTGACTGAACACACAGAGCTGTTCAATCTCTTTCTTTTTTTCTTTCTTTTCTCCCCAGATTGCAACTAACCCATGTGCTTTTTTCCCTTTTGTTTTTTGTGCAGGCCGTACCTTATACGAGGGATAGCTCCACCCACAACCCCATGCAGCACAGATGTCTGTGACAGTGACTATACCACGAGTCGATGGAAGGCCAACAAATACTATATAGATTTAAATTCAGACTCAGACCCTTACCCCCCTCCACCCACACCTCGCAGTCAGTACATGTCGGCAGAAGAAAGTTGCCCTCCATCTCCTGCCACTGAACGAAGCTATTTTCACCTGTACCCCCCTCCACCCTCTCCTTGTACAGACTCTTCATGACCTCAACAGAAGGAACTTTTCCTGTAAATATTTTAAAATATGAACAGATTTAAAATATATATTTTATGATTTAAAAATAAATCTGGGTGGGAATTAAACAAAACTAAATGTGAATAAAAAGGGGTGGGAGGGGTGGGGCTGTGAAAAATTGTACAGAGGAAGAATATTTATAAAATTGATTTTTTTAACTTAATTTCCATTCTTTTGTGCCATATTTGCCTTTTTGAAGTCATGTAACTGACTCAGTTTCCAAAGGATTTGGGGAGGGAATGTTGAAACTTTCTGCATTTTTAAGTCACCTTTTTACATGCAAAAAGTGTGTGTAGTTCTTTTTCTTAATGTGAGACAAGAAAATTAAGTGGCTTGTGGGAAGGGGGGTCATCTAAAGAAAGATGCAGGCTTACTCCTAGAGAAGAAAAACCCATCTAAATACAATTGTCAGTATCATCCCTTCACCACCGCTGGAAGAAAATGTGCAGGATCACAACCCTTAGATGCTCCTGTTTGCAAGTGAGCTGAATGCTTCCCAGCAGAACTTGAGTGCCAAGACCTGAATTTCAAACCTCCCTCTCCATCTTCTTAGCATTGAACTGAATGAACACTTCTCTTATGTGCACCTTCCAGCTTAACTAAACCCACAGGCATCATGACCTACCTCATGTTGGTGGCACTCTGCACATGGCCAATTCTGTAACTGATCCAGGCTAAATAAGATCAGTCTGAAAAAACTTGGTTTAGTCCCAACCAGTTCCTCAACTGACTGGGTGGATGGTAGCAGAAGCAGTTGTACTGACTTGTGGGTGAGAGCAAGGGTCATGTTTAAAGTGGTATTTAAGCTAAGAGAAATGCCCAACAAACTGCAGATTTGGTCAGACTCACCATTTTAATAGTGATGCAACCAAGCTCCTTCATCCTTCCTTGTGAAGTTTTGGTGGCTGTCTGGGAAGAAGCTGTAACAGTCAGCTGCTTCTTAAATCACAGTGCTACTTTTCTTTTTCTCAAAAGTCCTGTAATCACTGTGCCAGGTTTCTGAGGTGTTCACCTGTGTTGACTTGATTGGAGAATTGCTTCTTAATATTCATTTTCCAAAGTGGAACAAAATGGTCACTTGTATTCAAATGAGGAAAGTTGGGTTTTAACTGGTGTTTGTAGAAAAATGGTATCTGCATAACTCAAATCAAAAATCAATTTAGTAATATCATAAAAATTTGCAACATGATTCAGATTTAGGAATAAGTAGAAAAAAGAACAGAGGAGGGAGAAAAGACAAATATGTTTTTTCTGTTCATGTTGGTATAAAAATTATTAACTTGTACAAACTGCTGTAACCTCAGGACATCAAGATCAGCAAAGTGCTTTTTCCCATTCCTATTAAAAAAAACCCAAAACTATTAGGGAATGGGGGAGCTAGAGTCAGTCTCTTTCAAATTCAGAAGACAATTTTTTGCTTTAATTGGTCTTTGTCTGTTGCAAAAAAGATTGGGTATTGAATGGCACTTCATAAGTTCAGCACTGGTGATGATAATGTGAGTGCCTGCTTGGGACATCTGAGGGAAGTTCTGAATATGCAAACTTGCACCTGTTTCTGCAGCTGCTCAATAACAGATCTGTTGGGTCTTCAACAGCTTTAATGTTGATGGCAACAGTGAAATTTTTTCTTGTTTGAACTAAAACTGTACTTGGCTTTGGGTCTTTTTAGCAAGTTATTTGAGAGCACATCAGAGGAACTCTACAACTCCAGGAGAGAGGTCTTTGTTGTGGTGGTGGAAGGGCTGGGATCACAGTGTTCTGATCCACCTTGTGTTTTCAGATTTAGGTCTGTTCTTCCTGTCTGCATAGTTCAAGGATGGGATTTGTGCTGTCACTGGTGTGTTACTAAAAGTCCTAAAGTAGCCTTTACTACCTTCACATCTAAATTTTTACTTGAGAGATTAAGCACAAAGAGGATGATTTTTCATAAAGAAAAGTACAGAAATGGAGTTTAAGAATGGGTTCTTCCCTCATTCCCTATCAACATTAGCAGATTTTTACTATGCTGTGATTGACGAGGTCATAGTTTGTTGCTCTTGGAGGGACTTAGCCAATCCCTGAACTGATGGTTTGGTGAAAGAAAGCAATTCTCATGTGATCATGTTTCAATTAACTAAATTAGGAATATACATCCGCAGGGTATTTTATGTGCCACATGAATTGTATAATAGAGTATTTGTTCTGCATTACAGCAGTTGGTAGTCCAATTTCATATCATATGTAGTTTTCTGCTTGATAACTGTTCACTGTTTAAAATGAATTCATTAGTTGTTTCATGTCATGCTTCTAGCTTAGAGATATACCACATTAATTTTCCTGTATTCCTGTGATGACCCTGGATGCAGAGTTACTTAATTTTTTTTTGTTAAACCACTGATCTTTTTAAAGAGCCATAACCATAAGAATACTAACCACTTTATCTGAAGATTTGTATCCTATTACAAACATTGGAATTGTGTCCAAGAAAATTAGCTTTTTTACTGAGAGCTGAAATGTCTTAAGAGTCACATTCTTTTGGAGCTTGGGTTTTAAGGAGGGAAGCACTTGCTGAATTGGGTGAATTAAGTGTACATTTATATTTCAGTTGAACATTCACAGCCTCTTGCTGTTGATGTTTGCTGAGGAATTGCCTTCTCTAAGGCACTTGAAATTTGGTGATGAAAATCAAAGCCCCACACTGCTCTATATTACTGACATTAAAAGCCTTTTCCAAAAAAAGATTTTATACAGATTTAGCATCTAAACATTTAAATACTAAATATTATTTTTGATTGCTGTAGACTATATATTTTAAGGGATTACTGCATGGTGTTAGAAAAGACCAGGAAGAAAATCTGAGCAACAGGAACTACTTATTTCCAGAATATCCCCCCTGTGCTCTTAGTGGTTTCCATCCTGTGAACTTTCAGGCTAAAACATAGAAAATAGGTGCTATTTTCTTCTAGATAAGGATGAGAGAAGGACTTCCAGGGAATTAGTGAGTGCAAATGAGAAATTCTGGCAGTTAAAGGATGAATAGGAAATGTGGAGGGGAAAGTTGCATTTTGGTGAGACTTGAACATAGTTTTAATAATGCAGAAGTTTTCTGTGAGAGAGCTGACTGAAACATTTTAAGATGTTTCTACCCTAGTAACCTGCAGAGGGATACATGTGATTCAGCTACCTGTGTGAGCTTGTGAGCACTTGAATCAGTGTTTTCAACCACTATTTTCCAAGCCCATTGTGACTGCATATTAGCACTTGAAACAACTCAGGGTGTAACAAGGAATGGTGTCTGGAGAGCAGCCAGTAATGGGCAAATGATAAGGTTGATTCTGTGTTAGATTTGAAGGACAGATGGCCCAGCAGAGAGCAGCTTACCTGTCTTGCAGTGCTGTCATGAAAGCAGCCACTTGGGTCTTCCCTCCTGTAGAATTTGTCCCATCTGCAGGGCAGGTGTAGCAGCAGTGTGAGGCTGTAAGGTAAATGGACAAGTAATCATCTTTGACAGCCAAGGATTCTTGAATTTCAAGGAACAGTTTGTGGAAATTATAGCTTGACTTCAGCTAGACTGGTCTATAGCCACTACTACACCTTTAAATTTGCAGTAGAGGTAGTGAATTTGTTCTGGATGGGTATGAGGAAACTTCATGAGCACTCTCCCAGCTGCCTTACTTAGATTTCTTACTCAGATTTCTGTCTGGACAGATCACTAGAGAACATATAGGCTAACATTAAGCTAAATCTGTATGTATGACAAATCATTTCTTCAGGATAGTGTTATAGTACAAAATGCTGTGTGTCTAAAAATGAGATTATGCCTTTATCAGCATATTCTAAAGAGGATGGCAGAAATGAGTGGGAAACAAAATTCTTTTGGAATAATGGAATTGATTTTCAGTAATAAGCCTTCATTTCTGTGGTTTGCAAAGGTACAGGCACTTCCCTAAAAGTTCTGCTCCTTTTCAAAGTAACAACAAAATTGTCTGTTCCCTCAATACCACTTTTACAGACCTAGGATGGGCTTTCTGGCAATCCCTCGAGGCTTGTTTACCCTAGATCTGTTTTCCACCTGCTATCTAGAACATCATGTGCAAGGTCCAGGACTCATGATGTTCTCACCATTTTTATGCCAACTGGTGCCTCTTGGCTTTTGACATTGTGACTCTCTGTGCACAGCAGTGAAAAAGGATTTGGAAGCAGGAGCACTCAATTAAGAGCTGGTCACACTGGGCTGATGTCACTCCTTGTGGCCTGCAGGCTCAGAGCTCTTTGCTAGGGAGGCAGCTCTTGTGCTGCTCTTCCTCAGAGCCTCTCCAGCATGTTGTGCTACTTCACAAGTGTGCTCAGTTAAACATCACTAAAGTTGTGTGTCCTGGTGGCCTCAAGTATTTTTGGAAGCAGATCTCTTCTGTCATTTTGTTGGGGTTTATGTTGAGTCAGTCCAAATGAGTAGCTGTGCTTAGAATTGTACTACAAATGATATCCATTAATGTTGGGAAATGAAAACAGAAGGCGAGCGTGTTCCCAATAATTAATAACATGCACGACTGCCTGGCACGGAGCCCTGAATTAGAATATATTTGCTGTTACAGTGCAGAAGGACATTTTATACAAGTCCATGCATGGACAGAGCCTTAGACAAGCTGGACAACAGTCAAGGATAATTGTTTACAGCTCAGTCATTTGGTGGTTGTTGTGTGTTGTGACTCAATTATGAATTATAAGTAGTGTCCTCCTTGTAAATTTACCTTGTCTGTAAGAGATTCATGGAAGGCTGAGAGGTGTCTGCTGTTTCTGCTGCTATTCCCTTAGGTACTGCAACAGTTTCTGTTCATCATTATTTACAAAACTCCCTTTCTACAGCAGTTGTAAGTTTAGCTAAACAGCTTAAGGTATTTACTACACATTAAAAGAAATATTTAATAGGCATAGATATTTTCAATCCTGTTAGGTGTTCTACCTCTCCTTCTTGAGAATACTTACTCTGGATTTTCTAAAGAGTGATTTTCTTTCATTTGTTTATTTTGAGGTTGGCCATCTATGCTGTGGGCTTTTTCACATAGAATCATACTCCCTGCAAGGAAAAAAAAAAAAGAAAACTTTATTTTAAATCAATATTAAGCCTGCTAATAGGAATGATGGAAACCAGTCTGATATGTCTTCTGCATTCCACAACCAAACCCTTTAAAATGCCATGTCCTGACATGCTGACAGTGCTCCCAACCACCTGTGACAAGCTGCCACATCCTGGCTGTTCCCAGCATGAACCACAGCGCTTGTTGCAGCCCATTTCTGGAGTCAGGGCTAGGTCCTCACAGAATCCTGGTGGATAGAAGACCACAACGACAATTCCTAAACAGGTCGGTTTATATTGACAAAATGCATGCAGAGAATGTGCTTAGAAGGGCTTGTCAGAGGAGAAAAGCAAGTTTGACAGCTCCAGTGGCAGCCTAATTCAGCACCACTGACCCCTCTGAGCAGCGAGCGCTCCCACTGATGCACCTTTCTGTAAATAAGAATGAGGCCGCTCTGGATGTGGCATTCCTGGGGTGGCTGTGTCTGACAAAGGGAGCCACATTCCCCTTTGGTTTGTACAGAGATCCCACGGCCTGTGAATAGTTGTAAGTGGAATTCATCAGTCTGTGGAGGTAAAACAAGAAGTGTTGAAAGCGGGAGGACGGCTGTGTGGAATTTGGGGGGTGTCATAAACTCAACTCTAACCCAGACCGCTTTCCTACTCACCCACTTGTATCGCAATTGCTGCTATTGTAAATGTACAGGAATATACAAAGAGTACCAAGAATTTTTATATAACCCACACGTAATCTTTTTATATTTATATTAAACTGTGTATTCTGCAAACAGCCTAATAATTACAGCTTTATATGTGTATCATTTTGTAGCATTTGTTACCTCAAAAGACAACCAAACCCAATACTTCAGTGCCTTGTATATTTTAAACAGATTAACATATAAACTGGGGAAAAAATGTAGATTGTACTCGGCCGGTTTTAACAAAGCTTTGTATTGTTGTTAGGGTTCTCTTCAGTTAAAATACATACAGCTACAAGGTGTGGAACTAACTGAAAGCTTACCATTCTGGAGGTTTTTTTAGAGCATGCATGTTTTGAATTTGTAATATATTGGAGTTTCTCTCAAATGCATTCTTTCAAGTTAACTTTGGTTTATATATTCCTACCTATTTCAACAGACATCCCAATACCTGTCAAAAAGACATAGCATTAAAAAAAAAAAGCCAGTAACTTTTATTTACATGTTTGGGGATTAAATTAATGCTGTTTTCAGCATGTCACAGTTTTCATTGGATCTCTATTGTGTTACAGAAAGTCTTCATCAATTATTTTTCCAAGCATGGCCTTTTAGCACACAGATGACTTGGTAATACTGTTGTAAAAAAATCTTTGAGGCTGTCATCACTTCAGACCATTGTATGTTAACAATTTTCTGGTCATGAAACTGCAATGTTTCTTTATGTTAACAAAACCAAAGGCTTGTTTGAAGTAACTGGTATTTTGTATAAATATTTGTACAGATAACAGACTCTGCTTTTGTACTATAGATTATGTGGATTTTGTTTTATAATAAATGCTTTAAAAAGAAATTCTTAGCAGTCATTTCATGAGCAAAGCTGTTTCATCACCTACAGTAGAGACAATCAGCCAGTATCACAACTGTTTTAGATGCTATTTGAGATAAGGATTGTGCTGTCTCCTTGGTTTTAGTTTTAAAATGTACAACAACAGTGAGAGCTGAAAAGCAAATCACCTTTAGAATTAGAGTTGTTAGCCATAAAACTTACCACAAGTTTGTCAGCATCTTTACCTTAAAAGATTGTTATACTCCATAGGAACAGTCTCAGTTGTTCTGACTAATCTGATGTGTATTTCTTTTTTAATTGTATGATATGTTTTAAACAGATGCTATAGGATGTCAAAGTAAACTTTTTCAATAATTGCTTCTTTTTTTATGATGGACATCCTTGAGAACTAGTTCCACTGAGTCTAGTTTTGTCTTGATTTGTACAGTCAAATATTGATGGTCTCAGATTTGTGAGATTTAACCTAGAAGTCAAAATTATTTTTAGTGGAGATATCCTTTCTCCTGAGTGCTGGTTAGATGGGACTCAGACTGAAGGGTTCCTGAGCAGTCATCAGCAGTCATGGTGAAGTCCAGTTCTGTTTCTTCTGATTTTTCCAGACTAGAGAAAAAAATAGAGCATACATTCAGAGACCTGCTTGTTTTCTACAAAGTTCTTCCAGGTTTTGCGTTAAAGTGAACCAGAAAATGTCAAAAGATTTTTCCTCTTAGCCACATTATCCTTGCTAATAATGCTTAATATAAATGGAACCTGGAACAGCCATATGGTGACTGCCTACACCTTGTGATTTATACCATCACTGGTAGGATGGATTTGTAGCTTGAAGGAAAATGACAAATCTGAACTTCTGGTGCTCTGCTCAGCCTGGAACAGGCCTTCCATCATCCTGTTGTGTTAGAAAAGTTGGACCAAATTACCCAGAAGTACAGAAGGATCTCTAGGATTTCATATGGCCTGAAGCAGAACAGTCTCACTCTTTTTTCTGGAACTCCTGGTTCTAGCCAGGCTTTCTCTCCTGAAAAGATGCACAAGGTCCTCTTGGAGTGGACTGTCTGACACTGGCTGGTTGCAGGGCGATGTCTGATACATGTGTCCCCCACAATAATACAGATTTCTGCACAGCATACCTATCACTCCGACTCCTCAAGTGCCTTAATCCCGGATTTTTTTGGAAACCAGAGGACACAGTATTTTCCTTTTGCTCCATCCAGAAAAGCTTGCTTAGCTGTCTGGATGGATCTTTGTAGCCGTACACTCCCAGAGCTTACAGATTTCTTAACGTCGTAATTGAGAAACAAAGCTCTTTTACATCGTTTGTCTGAATGGAATCTGAATACATTCCCAGGGCTGAACCTGTGGTCACAGGGAAGGGTGCCTAATTCCAAATCCACTGGTCCTGATCTTTTATGAAATTGCCCCAGCTGTTACTGTCCATGGCAGGCCAGAGGAAGGTGTTTGGCTGATCTTGTGCAGCATCACTGAGGATTTAACTGAATTACTGTGTCTGGATGTGCTGGGAGTTGGCTAAAGTGGCTGAAATGTATTCCGCCACAGCACGGGTGGCTCACAGCTGTGCTCAGGAACAGCCTGGTCCAACAACTTGTTCAGCTCCATGGATCTCTTTCCATGCTTTATGACAGCCTCAAAGCTTCTGTACACATGGTGGTTGCTCCAAAAGACAAACATAAGTAACTACTGCCCTTCCTTTCTCCTCCTTTCTCCTTGCTTTTATTGCTGAGCAGACATGGTATCATATGGAATATATCCCTTTGGTCAGTGTGGGGGATGTCCCCTCCCAAGATCCTGCCCACCCCCCAGCCTACTGGTGAGGGGTTAATGTTGGAGACACAGCACTGATGCTGTGGGAACACTGCTCAGGAATAGCCAAAACACTGGGGTGTTACCAACAATGCAGAGGACAGCACCATGGGAGCTGACCTGGGGAAAATGAGCTCCATGTCAGGCAGACCCAATACAGTGAGTTGACTGTGCCCACACATGGCCAAAAAGCCCACACAGTTATGGGGAGTTCATGTGAAACTAATACTTTTTAGGACAGGTATTGCCCAGACATGGCTGCTTTCCATCCATCTGTGCTCTGAGGGGTTTAATGCAAGTTGTCCTTTGAGTGAACAGCTGGGGAATGGTGGGGCATGCTTGGGGCTGTGGAGAGCAGGGTGGAGGGAAGGCAGTGCATGCTCTGTGGTCTCTGCAGGAGCAGCACTGCAGCAGGCTGCCCACATCCCTGCTGACAGAACTGGGCTGCACACAACCTTCCACTGAGGAGAGTGGGTGGGTGCTGGAATCTGCTCAGAAAGCACAGATAGAAGGTTGGTGTGCACAGGAGCCAATGCTGTTGTCTGTCACCTGTCTATAATTAAGACTGGAGACAAAGGTATCATCTGAGACATGGATGCTTGATGAGCCAGGCTAATTGCTGGACTCTGAGTATATTGAAGAAATGAAGCAAGGATCCTAACTGCAAGGGGTGTTGCCAGATCAGCTGGTCAAGATCATAGCTACAGTGAAGATTAGGACAAGCAATTTACTTGGGTCTGCCCAGTCTGAGTTTTGATGGATTCCTCACAGAACACAACAGCTGGAAGAGGCATGGTAAGGGCAGGATAAGGTCTTGAATTTCCTCTTGAAGTTAGAGACCCATCTCTTGTCTGTAATTAACCTGAACAGTAAATAGGCTTGAAGCTAGAGTGGCTTTTGGAATAGAAAAATATCAACAGTTTACACATATTCTGGACAGCCTGCAAAGACAGGATCTGGGCTTGCCCTAATTGAGGTTAATGCCTTCTGTTACAGTTTCCCAAAGGCAGAGCTACTTTGGCAATAAATCTGATTTAAGGGATAGCAACAGCTTTGACAATCTATTACTTGGGGAGTGATGTTTGTTACTGAACTTTGCATGGCCTAGAAGGGTATAAGAAAGATTCATGAGAACAGGGACAATGCTTTTCATTGTATTTTAATTTAGCTTACCAGGCTGTTGTTACAGATTTAATTAGGACTTAATTCTTAGACAATTTCTCTCACAGCAGTCTGAATTCCTTCTAGATTGTAAAGGAAACAGATTTAATGCTTATGCTCATTTTACTGTAGGCATCGTACATAAGCAGTCACTAAAAATGAGAATAGAATTTGGACATCAGGCTTCAAAAGTTTGTCAATTCCAAAGATATACATAGCCTGCAGCATTTGGAAAGGTCGATATCCTTCTCCTTCCTGTTGTAGGTGGTTGTACCAAAAGCCCAGGTTCAGGGAACAACAGAGTGGCAAGTGTTCAGTTGGATTCCCTGGATCCAGACTAGACAGAAGTGTTCAGGTAGGTGGGAGCTCATGAGCTGAGGTGTTGTTGTGGTTTAGGAATGGTACTCTCCAATTCAGTGCCCCCACCAAGACAGCAACAATACTGTAACAAAAGTGTAAAAAAGTGAACAAAGGGAGTGTGATTTACATGCACAATGCTCACCAAGCCCAAGATAATGAAAACCATTGGTGAAAGGCTTCCCTCTGCCTGCCACACTTTTCCCCAAGTGGAAAAGAAACCCTTTCTTCTCAGAAGAGCGGGGTAAAGTAAAAAGGTTTCCTCCCCATTCAGTTCCCATTCCTTCTTGTTAATGCCTGATATACTACAGGAGCCAGCAATAAACTGAAGCCCAGGTGTTTTACATTTCTCAACCTGAATATTAAGCTTACTCCTTAAAGGAAGGTTAAAAAGGAAACCTGGCAGATATGCGAGTATTTAATGGATTTTAGTCCTCGTTCTTATCCCTTTCCTCTGCAGTTTTGGTTGCCATATTCATGAAATACTGAAGTCTAAAGCTAGAGGCAAGGTAAGCAAGTGGTCAGAGGACCTGTTTTTTACAGCTACTTCTTGGGGAACAATGTTACCTGGGGGATGAATGCTGTGTGTGAATGAACTCCAGAAGAATTAAATAGAGTTCAGGGAAGTTCCAAGTTTGAGAATCTAAAATGTAGAAAGCTGACTGCTGCATGTACAGGATGAAGCAGCACACCTCAACTGCAAGCTGAATGGGAACCCACTTGTCTTTACTTGTAAACTTGCTTAGAGGACCACACCTGAAAAATCAGGAATTGATGATGAATGAGATTGCATATATGCATCCTGTCCTAAACTGGGCTTGCGAGAGATACTGTATTTTGCCTCATTTTATAAGTTAGTATCTTGTTTCCATCTAGAACTGAGGGTAGGTTTTGTGATTTGAGCACTTGAAGGGTTTCATTTATTTCCAGATCCTGCTGGATTTCTGGAGATGGAGCCAACAAGGAAACATTTAGAATCCCGTTTTCAGTCTTGTTCCAGAAGAACTTCTCAAAGGTTAGGCCTTGTAAAGACAGTAGCAGGTGTAGGGACAACCTCTTGTCAGTCTTACAACAGAAGATTGGATTTCATTGCGATGATTGAATTTAAGGTTGGGGAAGAAAGACCTGAAGAGGCACAGGATGGCTTTTCAGCTTGCTCACCAAAAAAAGGGGAGGGGGCAGATGTCAAAGGAACACTATCTTTTCTTCCAATTTTGCTAAAAGGTTACTTTTTCTCTGGCTAGAGAAAAATAAATTTTTCAAAAGAATTTTCAATTCCTTCATATGTTCTATGTCACTTGAGGTTGTTTAAAACACTTTAAATTACAGTATCTTCTGTAGGTGGATTTTAAAGTTGTTGCTGTGGTTTGTTTGTTGGATTTTTTTGTTTGTTTTGTTTTGTTTTTTTTTTAATTGGAGTGGCATGTTATACCCACACATTTTTATGTCAACCACTTCTGGTTTTTGAAACCTATTCAAATTATATGCAGCCTCTCCGGTGCCCAATACAGGGGGCCAGTCATTGCCCTAGTCCTTCTGGGCACATCTGTGACATTTATGGGGAGACGTCCATGTTAAAATATACATTATACTTCCGAGCTTAATACTAAGCAAAGCCACAAGGTGGCACAGTCATCTGTTCTGAAAAATTGCTCACCAAACTTCATTTCCCCAAGTAAACACGGCTCCAGAGCTTCCCTTTTCAAGGGGGAATCACCCAGCCTCTCCAGCCCTGCATTCGATTTCAGAGTAAATATTGGTGGTGGGTGTGGCTTTCCTGTAAGTGAGATTTTTGTTATATAATAAAACCCTACTATGGAAATACTTACATGGTAGTATTTTGCTGCTCCTGCTAATTTTTCTCAGTCCTAGAAAACCTGTAACCGTGTTTTGCTGGTGGAAGCAGCATCTCTACTAGGCAAGTTTGTTTGGTGCCTGATTTCAGCATTAATATCATGAGACTTATGCAGGTTTTCTGAACAAGTTAATCAATCTACCTATCCCCTCATTTTCTTCTTTGGAGGGAAACGTGGAAGGTATGAAAACCCTGAGATGAGAATCTGGAAAAGGCAAATGCCCAGAGGGAATAAATGCACTTGTTTGCAGACACGCCTGCATCTGTCAAGGGCATAAGGAAGATTTAGCATCACCAGAAAAAAGCAGCACAGTAAAGGGAATCATCAGCATATCTATCATTTAGCATATCTATCATTTTCTCTTTTCTTCTTGCCTACCGTGGAATAAGTGTAGACACTTGGAGTTACTTCTGTTTGCTGACCAAGTGTTGCTTGACAGCAGGTGGAAATAATTTCTCTCATGTAGACTGTTTTGTCTCTCTCTAACAAGAAATATGCCAATGCTCAACCTGCCCACAGACCTCCTGGTCCTTTGGGCTGGAAGACCCAGTGTTTTGCTTTTGTTACTTCTCAGTTTGTTATTTCTGAAAAGAAAGACACCTAGCAATAATGCATATCTGCATTATGTTAAAAAGTTCTGGCAACTGATCCTTTTGGTATTGTTGAAAATAGTTATCTGTCTATACATATATATACACAGTTTTGTCCCTGTTCCTCACTTCTCTACTGTCCCTTTTTGAAGTTATGTATGTAAAATTGCTATGTATATTATATCTCTCTAGATACATATTTATAATTTCTACATATGCTTAGATATGTGTGCTTGGGAATCCTGAAGAATTAACTTACTATCCCTGACTCTCTTGAATTGAAATCAACCTCTGTATATATCATACGTCAAGCCAGATTCCCATGTAGAAAATGTACATTAATTCTCCTGTTCATCACTTCTGTACTGTCCCTTCTTTGAGCTTTGCTCCATGCCACAGGCTTAAATGGCTGTGCTGAACCTCCTGTCCTTTGTGAAGGCTTCATTCAAGGGGCAGATCAAACCTCAGGGACACAAGTACGATTCTCTAGGGTCCCAAGGCTGCTACAGGAGCTGGCAGAGCTGGAAAGAGCCAGACTCAGGTCTGGGTGCTTGCAAATAATGTGTCCAAACAAAGCATGCTCCAAACTGTGCTGTTTATCAGTTGCAGAAGTCCAGAGTTTATTTCAACAAGAATGAGATCGAATTTCTAGAGCTGCTTTGCTTTTCCTGTTCAGAGGGCAGAGACCTGCTTTGGGTGGCCTTACTCTTTGGAGCTGATAAAATACCTGATGACCTCCTTCTCCTTGCATGGGAAATCAGAAGTTTGAAATGTCTGTGAAATCACACTCTGTACATGAGGCATATGGGAGTGCAGCAACTGATTACCTAAATGAGAACATGTAAGTAGTTAGAATTCAGTGTCTACTCCTGGCCCCTGTTGTTAATTCCTTCTGTACATTGTGTGGGCTTTCACCACCGAACTTCACCAAATGTCTAAAATGCAGCAGCAATGTGTCAGCATGGGTATATTATATTCTCAGTCCTTCCTACAGGCTGAGGTGCCTGAGCACCTTCATCTGGGCTGCTGCAAGGAGACACACTACACTTCCCCTCCTGTTGGACCATCACTAGCAAGAAGAGGTAGGACTGCCCCAAGAGAATGGATCTTTTTTTGTGGAGGCTTGAAGCTAAGATGAAAAATTAGTGAAGGGGCATCTCTACTGCACTATTTTTTCCCCAATTACTGTGCATCTTCCCCTGCCTCCCCAGAGTCTGACAGAGCAATTATATTCTTGATCAAAACATGCCACCTGCTGTTTGTCAGAAGGGAGACATGTATAGTCAATAAAGCCAGTGCATAAACTAACCAAACTGGAATTGTATTTGCATTGTAAAACCAGCCAAAACTGGGTATCACAGGTTAGAGTCTGATCTTGGCCTCTGTACAAAAATCACCTGGCAACACTGCACTCTTAGAATCATAGAATCATTAAGGTTGGAAATGATCTACAGGTAATAGACTCTAACCATTAGCATAGAACCACTGTGTTCACCACAAAACCTTATCCCAAACTGCTTCATCCATGTGTCTTCTGAGCACTTCCAGGGATGGTTGACTCCATCACTTGCCTGGGCAGCTTGTTCCATGCCTGACAACTCTTTCAGTGAGAATTTTTCCCCCAACATTCAGTCTAACCCTTCCCTGTTGCAACTTGGAGCAATTTCCTCTTGTCCTGTCACTTGCTACTTGGGAGAAGACATCAACTCTCACCTTGTGACAGCCTCTGTAGACTGATAAGATCCCCCCTGAGCCTCCTTTTGTCCAGGCTGAACATCCCCATCTGCCTCAGCTGCTCCTCATGTGACTTGTGTTCCANTGACTCCATCACTTGCCTGGGCAGCTTGTTCCATGCCTGACAACTCTTTCAGTGAGAATTTTTCCCCCAACATTCAGTCTAAACCTTCCCTGTTGCAACTTGGAGCAATTTCCTCTTGTCCTGTCACTTGCTACTTGGGAGAAGACATCAACTCTCACCTTGTGACAGCCTCTATAGACTGATAAGATCCCCCCTGAGCCTCCTTTTGTCCAGGCTGAACATCCCCATCTGCCTCAGCTGCTCCTCATGTGACTTGTGTTCCAGACTCTTATCCAGCTTTGTTGCCCTTCTCTGGAGTCACTACAGCACCTCAATGTCTCTTCTTGGAGTGAGGGGCCCAAAACTGACCTCAGGATTTAAGATGTGACCTCACCAGTGCCAAGTACAGATCCTTTCCCTAGTCCTTCTAGCCACAGTATTTCTGATGGCCAGCATGCTATTGGCCTTGGCTACCTGGGCACTGCTGGGTCATGTTCAGCTCCTGTCAACCAGCACCCCCAGGTGCTTTTCTACCTGATAGCTTTTCAAACAATTTTCCCCCAGCCTGTAGCATTACGTGGGTTTATTGTCACCCAAGGACAGGACCTGGCACTTCACCTTGAACCTCATGCAATTGGCTTTGTCCCTGCAATCCAGCCTGTCCAGACTCCTCTGCAGAGACTTCCTCTGGGAGATCAATGCTCCCACCCGACTTGGGACTGTGGACTGACTGAAGGTATTTGATCCCCTCATCCAGACCACTGATAAAGATATTAAATAGGACTGGCCCCAACACTGAGAACACTGAGCCTTGGAGAACACCACCTCTGAATGGCCACCACCTGGATTTAACTCAAGTCACCACCATCTCTGGAGCCAGCCATCCAGCAAATTTTCTACTGAGCAGAGTGCACACATCCAAGCCATGAGCAGCCAGTTTCCCCAAGACAATCCTGTGGAAAAGGTGTCAAAGGCTTTATTAAAGACCAGGCAGACAACATCCACAGCCTTTCCCTCATCCATTAAGTTGATCACCTTGTTTTAGAAGGAGATCAGGTTGGTCAAGCATCAGCTGCCTTTCAGAATCCCATCCTGGCTGGGCCAGATCCCCTGGTTGTCCAGTATGTGCCACAAGCTGGCACTCAAGACAATCTTCTCCATGACCTCCCCTGGCACCAAGGTCAGGCTGACAGGTCTGTAGTTCCCCAAATTCTCCTTCTGGCCCTTCCTGTAGATGGACTGTACAATTGCTGACTTCAGCCAGCCGGGACCTCCCTGGTTCACCATGAAATCTGACAAATGATTGGAAGTGGCTTGGCAAACTTCCACCAGCTCCCTCAGCACCCTTGGGTGGATCCCATCAGGGCCTGTAGACTTGTGTACATCCAGATGTGTAGCAGCTTGCTGACCATTTTCTCCTGGATTATGGGAGTTTTGTTTTGTTCCTTATCTCTGTCATCCAGCTCAGAGGTCTGGGCACCTGGAGAACAACTGGTCTTGCTGTTAAAGACTGAGGCAAAGAAGGCATTAAATAGCACTGTCATTTCCACATCCTTTGTCACTGTTGACCTACAAATCCGAAAATGCTGTGGGTCTGTGAGGTCAGAGCCTGGACAACCTTGCAGATTACTGCCTATCATCCAGAGCCAAAGCACAAAATAGGCACTGCCAAAAAAAGCCACAGTGCAAGCAAACACCCCTGCTGCCTCCAGCTGAAAGTTCCTAACACAGGATGAGGCAGGGTCTAGCTAGGACAGCAAAACTGCTGCTGAAGCAGATTACAAGGCAACACCCAGTATCTGCTTCATAAGAGCAGTGATAACAGAGGAGGCCTCTGGGAGGAAGCACTGCCTCTGTGAAAGGGAAAATTCCTCATGGAGACACCATAACATGCTTTAACTTTTTGTCAGCCCTGAAGCGGCTGTGTGGCTGTGAGAAGGAGGTGAGGTGTCCTGGGACTCTTCAGCTGGTGCCTGGGCCTGGATGGCTTTTGGGATGTTATTGAGATGACATTCTGTAGCACAGAGGCAGAACTGCAAGCCTCTTTGATGTCGTGTGTGCAGTCCTACCCCAACACTGCCTCCTCCTAGACTGTCTGCCTGTTGCTGCAGATTGGTCTCCATGGTCCTAAAGGTGTCTGCAGGATAGCCACAGGTCCCTGGAAGGGCTGGGAGACACCATATGCTCTGCAGAGAGGGAAGAAGGGGTTAAAGGACAGAGGGAAAGGCGGATACATTAGCAGATGTCCAGGGCTGAAAAGTAGGTCACCTATTTCTGCCTGGGGGGGTGATTGAAAATCGACACTACATCAATGCACACATAAAGCCAAGTAATACAGCAAGGAATGAGCCTTAGAAGCCTGACAGAAATCCTCCAAGTACACACACAGCTCTTCTAACACACCATACAGAGCTATTATTTAAGATTAATTTAAAAATACATATTTTTATCCACACAAAAGTATATGCAATCACATAAGAGGAGAGGCTAATGAAAAAGAAAAAAAAAAAAAGAATTAAAAACACCCAATAAAAGCAGAATTTCTCTTATTATGCATGTGCAAGGCTTGGACAGATGTTCCAGGTTTTTCTCAGCAGCCTTATGCACATTATTTAGGCCTAGACTCTCAAGGCTAAGTACTAACTGCTGTTGATGTCTTTGTTCATCCTTGTAAGATAGAAACTTGCAAATATTTCTGAGGTTGTGGTCCTCAGTGTGCCTGTGTCTCTCTTAACATGGAATGTTTCCATGGCATGACTGAAGCAGGTCAGGTGGTCCCTGCAAGGCATTCCCTTCCTCACATGTTGAAAATACATGAACAGTTAATTGCAATCACCTACACTTTTCAGGAACCTAATCATGCTATGGAGACAAGAAGGTCAGGACAGATGGGATAGAAAGGAGATGAGATACAGGAAATTAGGTGGGTTTCTCCAGTCAGGTCAGGGTAGAGTCATTCAGTATTTATAATCTCTAATTTATTAAAAAAAAAATGAGGACAAATTCTGATAGACATAAAAACAGTCCCAGCACACAATGATCACTCCTGACACCACATTATCCCCAAAAGATGAAAGCTATTGGACTCACTGTAACACAAAAGATCTTTCAGGTAGGAAAAAATAATGGACTCCTATTATTTTGTATAATTTGTTCAGAACACAGAATATTTCTTAACTTTTATAGATTTTTAAATGCCTTAATGAGAAGCAGCTGAAATACTTTAAAGGCTGCAGAAAACATGGGTGGGGCATTTATCTGTTTGGGGGTATCACAGAACAGTTTCCAGGCACTCTTCAGAGCTCTCTGGTGTGGGATGTTAAGCACAGTTTAAAAACTTATTCATTAATATCTGATTTCTTTCACACCAGCAGTAACATTACTCTTTGGAAGGAGTTGTCAGATGAAATCCTCAAACACGAGGAATTAAGTCAGCCATCTAAAATCCAGACTTGGAGGGGGACTCAGGGAGTGTTATACATTTGCTACTGTGAGGTCCTTGGGGAGATCAATTAGGTTTGGTATTTGTTCTCAAGCAGGGGCTGGAGAACTACCCTTGCATTCTGTCATCTGTTGTGATCCATCCTAAGGTTAGTTCAAGCTCTGTTCAGCCTGGATATGGCATCCTTAGTATGCCTGTGCCACTTTCCTAGTTTAAAAAGGCTTAAACAGCATTGTCAAGTGGGTCATGGGGTCTCTGCAAGGCATTTCCCATCTTTGAGATGGGAACTACCTGCACAGTTAATTGCACTCACTTAGACTTTTTAGGAGCCTAATCCCTTTGACAGGCACTCCTCATCTTTGCATACAATGAGGACAGCAGGTCAGGACAGATAGGAAGAGAATGGGGCTGAGATAAAGAAAACATCTTATTTTTTCTTGAAATACTGTGATGGTAATTTTTCCACTGTGTTTTTTCTTTGCTCATTTAGTCATGATAATTGTCATAAGATGGGCCAGCTGACCACAGTGGTCTTTCCCAGCACTGAGACCAGGAAACATCTTCCTTTGTTCCTTCCTACCCAGTGGAGCAATGGGTTAAAACCAGAGTTTGGCTCTGTATTTCAAGGTTGCAGTACTTAAATTAAACTATGTACAAGTTTTTACCTTGACCAGTTTGGGGGAATGACACACCCTTTTCCGTGGTGGAGTCAAAGAGGAAGAAAGAGAAGAGAAGAGAAAGCTTAAAGCAAAAATAACCTGCAACTGCTGTTTATGACATGCACCTGATTAGATGACTGTGTTCATAAGTTTGCCTGGATAATCCAGCCAGTTTCTGTCATTTCTTTCAGTACCCTGCTACCATTTCACAGAAACTCAGTAGTTACTAGGCAGCTCTGTCATGGCTGGTTGGGAAATGACACAATATATGCACTTTGCACGCTTGAAAAGCACCTTAATTTTCCTAGGAGAAGTACCATGAAGGTAATTTCTCTAACTTGTTTTTCCTCTGTGCTAGTTTAATCAGCTTAGCTATTAAAAGATAACATGGGCTTAGGACTATCATTAGACCAGAGTGGTCATGTGGTTATGCTGGTAATTAGCACTGTTGCTGAACAGTGTGACATTATTTTAATGGGTAACTACATAATAAAACCAGTACCCAGTGCACATCAAATGAAGCAAAAGAAAAATGAACACTCTCTTGCCTGGGACCTGTATTCAAGTACTTGTCTAGAAGCTTTTTTCTCCTTTTTCTCCTCTGTCATATTAGTATCTGTATCAAAAGCATTTAACTGCTTGAAATGGGATTAAGACACTGCAGTCTAAAATTGCAATCCTGCAATTTAAGACACTGCAGTCTAAAATTGCAATCCTGCAATCCTCCTGCTCAGCTACTCTGTAAACTTTAAGGTATCAAAAAATCTCTGGGAGGGCCCCGAGAGGGCCAAACAGGCAACATCTGAATCATGGTGCAGAAGCACTCTATCATTTGGCCTGAGGCTCCAGGAGTACAGTTTGGTCAGCATCCCAAATCCTAGGCCTACTGCCAGGATGCTGGACTCTTTACAGCTCAAGAGTCCTTGGGTATGTTTTCTTTTGAAGCACAGCCAGAAGGAAAAGAAAGGAAGATGGGTGCTCCTTTTGTACAAGTCTTAATGAGACTGTTGTTTAGCTCCCTTTCCCTTCTTTTGCCATGGAAATTTCAACCTGCACCTCCCAAATGTACCTATAATCACCAGATTACAAGCTCTCCTGGGGTGGGAATGTGCTGCCAGGCTCCTGTCAGGTCGGTTAGGACCAGAGAAGGATGAGCAGTGCTGTACAGAGTCATACAGGACAACTTCTCTATACCTGCAGCGGGTGCTGCACGTGTACGTTGTTCAGTGGTTATTAAATTAAGTTCTGCTCACCTTTATCCCTAGACTTGGGTTTCAGCCTCAGATGCTTGTTAGAATTTATACATTATTTCTTCTGCTCACGGTACACACCCTGTTTTTATTACTAGAGTGTAATTTGCTTCTGATGTTAATAACTGAGGTAACCAGATCTTCCTCTGTTCCCAATGATTCCTAAGTGTTATGTTTGGATGAGAGATAAATTGTAAGCCTCCAACCCTTTTAGCTGGACAAAATAACCCAAAGGCTCAAGGCAAACCACTCTGCATATATGGGTGGTATGGGGACAGTGGTAGCACCAGGATCTAATGTTTAGGATCATTAGGTTTCCATTTCTTCACCCATTTTCCATGTAATCAGGTACAAGGAGTTTTCAACAAGTTATGTCAAATTGCATTTTGACCATGCCCTCACCACTGTTTCCTTTGCTCTTTTAAAAAACAGATGGAAAGAAATCTGTGCTTTGCCCATATTGCTGACACACCTTGCCAGCCTTCAGCATCCTCTCAGAAAAAAAGAGATGATCCATCACAAGAGGGATGAGGTTGGTTATTCAGGAGAGCTTTCCTGTGCAGCCACCCAGCAGGCTCCCACACCTGCATGCTGGGCCCACACTGTGCACTTTGCTGGCAGGTCAGCAAAGCTAACAGGTTCTGTCTGCTTTTAGCTCCCAGATGATATGCCACTGATTACTAGTGCTGGGCAGGCAGGAGAAAAGGATAACCAATACTGATATATGCCTCCCTATGGAGATGGAAGGGGAATGGCCAAAGCACTCAAGTGAGTTGATGCCAAAACTTCCCTCTAAGCCTATGTTCTTTCCAGCAGGGCCACAAGCACGGTATGGAGGCCCTACCCTACTCCCCAACAGCTTTGCCTTAGAAATGCTAATAGGATCAATGCTTGAAATGAGATTAGAAAACTGAACTTGAACATTTTGTTTCAACTAAATGGATTAACTTGTGGGTCTGGTGCAGTCAAACATCCATGTTCACCCTCAGGAGCATAACCATGAAGTTATTGTTCAGAAATGCTCCTTCTCTCTTCTTAAAGCTACTTAGTTTTCGCAATTTTAATAAGATGTTGGGCTAAATATTAAATCCTTAAAATTCTTTAATAGACTTTATTCTCTCCTGAACCATAAGATGAATGGATTTTGTAAGAGCTATGTTTAAACCAGAGGTGTTTCTGTCTTGGCTGACCTTACTCTACAAATATTCATTCAGTGTTAACAGAGATGGGGACTCTGGTGCAAGGCACCCAATTGTCCCACTTTTTCTATATCTATTTCCTACATGTAACTTGTCAGTTCTCAGGAGAGTGAACCTCAACCAGATAAAAAGAGGTTAAGCTATGACTTCAGTTTATGCCTGAGTTGACTGAACAGCTAGATATCACCAATGGGGAGGTTCAGATCCTGACCTGTGTGCAGGTAGTCCCATTACCTTGCAGACACTGGTGCTTCCCTGTGCCTGTGGGAAACCCAAGCCTGCAGCCTGGGTAAACTGGGAACAAAAAATGCCTCATAGGGTCCCTCAGCTGCCCTGGGGAGACAGAGGGAAGACAAAGTGTGTTGGACTATGGTTGACTTGGCAGAGCTGAAGCAGAAACACACCTCACAAGCTCATGGTCTGACACTATGGCTCCATAAGAGCAGCAGCAGCTAATGGTGAAATGCTGCTGAAAGGCTACAGTCGTGCCTCCCCTCCTCTGCTGTCACATCCAGCAATTGCAGAGCCACGGGACAAGCTGGCTTGGCAGGCTGTGCCACTCTTGGGAAGACAAGTTTGTTCTCCAAGGTGTGGCAGAGCTGCTGAGTCACAGCAAGCCCTAAGAAATGCTTCCCCTGGCACCTGCAGGGAGCCCACCAGAGCCCACCAGCTCCTGGAGAGAGCACAGCTATGGCTGAGGGGGTTAAAGGTGCACACTGAGGAAACACTCTCAGCATCCTTTGATGGGGTGACAGTGACTGAGCAGGCTGATTATTTGTAATTTTTTTATTTGCCTATCACTTTATGCTGAGGAAGTGGCTTCCGCAAGGGAGTAGAGGAATTAATCAGAAGTGCTGTCTCTCAAAGCGCCACAGGCAGCAGCCATCACCAAGTTAAAATACTGACACTTGAAACCCTAGCCTAGTGATTTAGTAAAACACCATCAAGCTTCAGGTCCATTGTCTAAAAATTAGAGTTCCCCTGCCAGCAATAAAATACTACAGTCACCTGAAGCAGGCTAGGTTTTTGTTTCTGATTTGCCTGTAATCTCAGGCACAGGAATGGTGTGGAGATCTTCAGATCTGCACATAACTCCCAGGGATAAAGGACTGGGATTTCACTCTTTTGCCTCTGGTTCAGCTTCCCATGTGATGCTGGGCAAGCCACATAACCTCCCCATTTCCCTCAGCTGTTCGGTAGTGTTTTCAGATACTCTTTGTAGACATGATGTATTTCTACCTTGAGGCATTAGCAACTTATATGGTAATGGCAGTTTCACCTTAACAGTTGTAGTTTTAAAAAAGAATTGACAAAATCAAGATTTAGAAATATATTGATAGGAAATCTCTAAGATAAAAACATCCAGGCCTATGAAGGCCCAAACTTTTCTGGAATTGTGATAGTGGTTGTAGGACCCATGAAAATCAGATATATGTCAGTGTAAATATTATCCTGCCTTTTCTGAGTTGAGATGCATCCCTTGCTGCCAGGGCACATTTGCTCATGATACAGGATGTGCCCACAGCAGCAGAGTTTGACACTTAGTTGTCTGTGAGGACATGCTTAATATTTACAGGAACTCTACTAGGTACCTAACTATTTTACTATTTTAGCTGTTCTACACTCAAGCTATTAATCCCCTCTCCAGATACCACTGTTGGTGCTTGCTATATTATATATATACACACACACACACACACATACATTTATATATATATTTCATAATCTAATTATCCTTTTAACAACCTACCTGCTTGTCCTGGGGATGCCATTGAACACGGTACACTCATCCATCCATTGTTTAGACCCATTCTTTCCTGTTAAGTCTCTACTCACAATTTTCAGGGTCTTTCCTAAACAGTGTAATTGACAACACAATCAGAACTCCCTCTACAAATTTTATGTTATGAAATCTCCATTTGTTGTAGGCAGTGCAGGTACTCTCTGCTGGAACATGCAAGTGGCATGACATAAACAAAACCACCCCACAAAAGACCAGACACAGTGAAAGGAAAGAAACAAAAAGAAGACATCTAAAACAAATGTGGAACAAATACAGTCTAGAGAGCTTTTCTGGACTGACCACCAGCTGAAATGATGAATAAAGAAACAATGTCCCATTTCATGTTGATTGCTTTGAGGATAAATTTTTTTTTTTGGTACATTTTATTAAATGAATCTGCTTGTATGAAGAAGAAAGCAAAACCCAGGCTGTATACTCAGAGACCTAACTGTGTAATTCTGTGCAGCAGATATCAGCAAATACATTTCATGCTGCTGAGTTTTTACCATGTGTTTGTGACACATTAAGATCACATGTATCCATAACTGCTGCAGCTCCACTAACTTATTCAGGCAGAATGAGATGATCATGTGTCTGTGCTGGCAGCCAACAAAATCCTATTAACAGAAGCAACCCACCAGGTTCACGGCTTGGAGAGGGCTTCTCTTCACAGGGGTTTTGTAAAACAGGGATGTGCCATCAAATACTGAAGGGGAGCAAGCACAGGCACAGCTCTTAGTAGGATAATGCATGCTGCAACTCAAATCTTCAGGGGAACCAGTAATGCCTGCAGAGAGGACAGGAGCCAAAGCTTGGTCAACTGGTAGGAAAGATGCAGGAACACAAAGAAAGCTGACACTGTGGCCAGCTTTTTATGCAATAAGCATTATGAAACCAAGCACCTGAGCAGCTGGCAAGAGTTTCTGGGCAAAGCACAAAGGCCAGGCCATGTTAGCCTGTTTGCAGCTATTGTAAATCTGGTAGCTACCTTTTCCTTAGAAACAAGCGTCTTAACCTATTTTTCTGTATTTAGAGAAACCCCAAGCAGCCTAGAGCCTATTTTGAAATTCTTGAACAGAATACCATTGTGAAGGAGAAGATGTGGAGTCCCTCTGATCTGAAAAGGACACACAAAAAAAGGTAAGCAAAGACTGTAAAGCGTTTACACTGCTATTACTCTGTTCCTTTGTCCAAACCCCAAGATCTTTTATGTAGGCACACCCTCCCATTACCACCTTATTCTTGTAGATTAAGGTTTGAGCCCATTTCTAGCTTGGATCATTGTTTCTCTCCTGAAAAAGGTGCTGCCTTTTGCAGCAGCACCCTCAATATTTGTCTCTTTGTAATAGCACTAGCTTTGTCTTAATGGGAGCAGACCTGCTGTTTGTTTTTCATTAAGATGTAAGCACACCTGTACTGAGCTTAACTTTGTCAGATGAGCTTGTGAAAGATGTGAAGATACATTATTCCCAGTGAAGTTGCTTTATCCTAGACTGCTGATTCATAATGAAGTTAAAGAAATGTAGTGTTTTCCCCTTCCTTCGGTACATGAAATAAACACAGTGCTACCCTTCAATTTTCACGTCCTCTACACAAGGGGCCTGAAAGAACTATTCTAATGCTAAATTATCATTTCAGCTCTGTTGTTTCTTTCCCCAGTGTAAATAAATAAATTAATGACTCCTTGCCTTAACTAGTCCATGCCCTCTTAAAAAGAAACCAGTCAAAACCACATAACCTGACAAAATCCCATTGAAACCAGGCAAAAGCCCACCAAAACTAGACAAAACCTGTGGACTCCAGGCAAGGCAGGTACCTGATGGTAACCTGCTGCCCACAGGAGATGTGCTGCTGACCACAGCTGGGTGGTCTCCAACAGGGACATGGATGTCATCCTGACAGTGACATTCTGAAATCAGGAAGGCTGCCCTGAGAATCCAAGGGGCTGGAGCCAGAGGGGTCACCACCTTTTTGGGCAGAGGTGATTCAGGATGTTTTGTGAGGGAAGGCCAACAGCATCCTGGCTGGCCAGAATTTGTTCCTGCCTTTCAAACACAGGGCGCTGAACACGCAGCGTGGGTGTCCTGTGCCAGGTGTGGGGCACAAGAGGCTGCCTGTTCAGGTGTGTGTCACCTGAGCTTTCCAGCAGAGGCCCTTGCCCGCCGTGCTCAGCCAAGCAGGGCTGCAGTGCAGCAGCCACACCGGCAGCTCCTCAGGTGTCAGCCAGGGAGGCTTGCCAAGGCCGAGGCCCAGCACTCACCCTGGATCTCACACCTGTTCATTCCAGAGCACTTTGGGCTGTATTGGGAACGGTGTGATCACAGGGCAGGGTTTGTCCCCCTGTACTGGGCACTGCTGAGGCCACACCTTGAGTGCTGTGTCCAGTTCTGGGCCTCTCACTGCAACAAAGACATTGAGGTGCTGGAGTGTGTCCAGAGAAAGGCGATGGAGAGGGGTCTGAAGCACAAATCCCGTGAGGAGCAGCTGAGACAGCTGGGGGTGTCCAGCCTGGGGAAAAGGAGGATCAAGGGAGACCTTATTGCTCTCTACAACTGCCTGAAAGGAGGCTGCAACCAGGTGGGGGAGGTTGCACCAAGGGTGGTTTGGATTGGATATTAGGAAAAACGTTTTCACTGAAAAAATGGTCGTGAATTAGAACAGGCTTCCCAGGGAAGTGGTGTAACCAACATCCCTAAAAATGTTCAAAAGGCAGGTGGAACTTGGGGACATGGTTTAGTGGTAAGCAACGTGCTGGTGTGGGCTGATGCCTGCATTCGATCACCTTAAAGGTAGGTCATTTCCAACCTTAATGATCCTATGGTTTCATAAACACACACTGCCGGATCTTAGGCGGCGTTGGAGGCCTCACGGGCACCTGCCCGGAGGCAGTCTCAGAAAAATACACATCCCGGTGGAGAAGGCGGGCACCGATTCCGCCACCTCACGCATCCCAGGCGGGCGCTCTGATACCGGACCCCCCTCGCGGCCCCCTCGCGGCCTGTTGTCAGGCAGTTTGGCGCNGGATTGGACGGAACGGGTTTATTTTTAAAAGGAATCCGCTTTTTCTATTGGCCGGGAGAGACGCCTGTCAGCGTGACGCTACCTTGTTGCTAGGCCGGGAAGGTGGGAATGGAGCTGCACCCGCCCCATGCCCTGACTGGCCAACGGGAAGCCGAGAGCCCGCCTCCATCTGCGTTCCGCCCTATCGCAGCCGCGTAGCCTGGTGACTGACATTGGCCAGGAGACCAGTGAGAGGCCGAGCTCCGCATAGCGTCCAATAGGAAGGCTCGAACCGGGGAGGAGGGCGGTGCCGGGGGGAGGTGATTGGCAGGTGGGCGGAGGCAGAGGAGGGCTCGCCGGAGCTGCCATGTCCGCCATCTTGGAGCGTCGGTGATGGTGGCGAGCGAAGGTTTTCCCGCCTGAGCGGAGGCACCCGGGGCCTGTGGTGGGGGACGCGCTGCCGAGGTACGGCCGGGACGGCGCCGTGATCTCCGCTCCCCCGCTTCTAGGGGAGCAGCGCTCCGGCGGCGGCTCCTCCGCGGCGGTNCCGGGCCGCACGGCGGAGCCTTCCCTGCCCGCCGCCACCTCTGCCCTGCGTGCCGCGCGGGGCTTCTGTGGTGGGACGGTCGGGTTGTTCTGGGGTCTTAACAAGGCAGCTTCTTTGAACTATAACGTTTTAACGGCGGAGCAGTGTTCGGGTAAGCTTTAACTGCTGTTAAATACGTCTGGCAAAATCTCACTTAGAACCTGCCAGTTTTTCTGGTTTTGTTTTGTGTTGGTTGCTAAGAACTTTCGGAAGTGTAAGAGTGAATTAGTGTTTTAGTCTACTTCGTGTCATATGAGACTATCTTGTATGACATAAGTGCAATTGAGGCTAAAGATCATTTCTGTCAGCATAAATGTTGTTTAAGTCAGAACATTGGGATACTTTGAATGGGTGTGTTGCTATTTTTAAAAAGTGTTCTGAGTGGAAGAGTGAAGAAAACTTAGGAGTAGGTGGATAGCTTTTGGAAGGGATCCTTTGAGACGTTGACAACTTAAAAATGAAAAATTATTGCTGGTGGTATTACTTAGGTTTAAAATGTCCTTCAGTGGAATGAGTCTAAATGTACTCTTAACAGTGCAGCGTGTCTTTGGATTGCACAAATACCTGTGTGGTTTTTATTTTTTTCTGGGGTGCTGAAAGATGGGAAGTCCCTCTGTTTCAGTGTTCCAGAAAGATTGCTGCAGTTATTTGAACTGAATGGTCTATTTCCAGCGCAGTAGACATTCAAATAAGACTCTCATTATTTAACTCTGTGTTATTTATGTTTTCTGTAGCAAGACGTGGACTAACTGAAGCTTGCAAGAGTTTCTCTATTATACAAGTAGAAAATAACACTGCAGAATTACCTTTCAATATGTAAATTGTTAATGAGGCGCCATGTAAATGTTATATCCAGTTTACATGCCTTTCTTGACAGTTTGTATTTTTAAGTAATTGTTTACGCTCACTTAGGTTACTTATTTTGTTCATTTATTTGAACATGAGGGATTCTTATTTGCTTTCTGTTTGAAAAGCAGAATGTATAGGCATTCAATCCTGCACTGTCTTGAGTTACTAAAGAAATTTATTTTCTTGAACTACTTGGAAATACTGTTTGGGCCAGAAGAACTGTTGATGAGGTCTGTTTACAATGACCAAGGAAAAGACTGAGTTAAGTGAAAGCTGTAGTTTAGAAATTCTGGAAAAGCAACCTGTTTAACAGGAATGCCTTTAAGTAGGGTAGTGCATTACAGCTTCTTTACAAGCCAGTTAGATTTATATGTAAACTGCTGTAAGCATCACAGCTTTGGATTTTTTAAAAATACGATTCAACTAGCTGTTATTCCCTTATGTAATTAAAGATACTAAGTAGTTTCTGTGTCTTTTCCCAGAACTGCCTGCAAGCTGCTCAATTTTGCTGAAGTGAGCAGAAGTGACTTTTTCCTTTGGAATGTTTCTGTCTTGCACTTAAGGGAGGTGATGCTATAGCCTGTGTACCACTCAGAGAATCAGATCATGTTCTGAGAGTGAAATTTAAGTGAATTAGAAGATGGAACCTGAATTGAGCAGCATTAGAGCTGAAATTTGTGTACGTAGCTTTATTATTGACAGATGTTTAGAGAGTGAACTCTGTTGTTATGGCTCAACATCTTTGCTTATTTACTCAGCTTAAGCTTGACGTGCATGTACTGTGAAATGCAAAAGAGCTGGCTCAAAACCAACCAGTCAGAAGGTTGGGACAGAAGGGAGAAAGGTGTTGAACAAGTGTCTGGTCCATTCTCCTTTCTGTCCATTAATGTCCTGTTTTGTCCAAGTGCTTAAAACGCCTTGAACTCTACTTAACTCTACAGTTAAAGATTGCTCTTTGTAACTATATTGCAACAAGCCATTTTTTAGCTTCAGTGTTTCAGCATAGTACACAATATCTTTGTAGATGGGAGACTTTTGCATTGACTTCTTGGGTAACTGAGTTAATTTATGGCCTTTGGAACTCTGGTGGAAACCATGGCTGTTGTGCTTGGGCAGAGGAGGTGCTGGTGTGAGCATAGTGATCTGTTTTTGTGGTATGGTAGGATGGCTTCATGCATTGTCTTCCCCCTAGATAAGTCTTTTGTAGTAGCACCTTCACCTGGGATCCTTAAGCTTGCTGTGTACTCCACTATTTCATGTGCCAGGTTTAGTTTAACTGTGTTATCTCAAGTTAATAATTCTAGAAGAACAGATACCTGGTTGGGTTGTCCTAAGAGCTATTGTTCTTGGCAAAACTTTCCACAATAATAAAACAAGTATGGGTAAATGAGAAATAATATCTTGCTTGTGTCTTCTTACTTTGGTAAGTTGGAGGAAGAGAGCAAAGAACTTGTGTGATCCTGATATTTTTGGGAGGGGAAAGCAAGCCTGAAAGATCAAGGAGGAGACACACAGAGAACATCATGTTGAAAGTGTTGCATAGCATGTTTAATTGTTTCTGTAATGTGTCAGGGTGCCAGCATCTGTTTTAGAAACTATATGCTACTAAGCAACTGAAGTAAAATATTTTTCTAGTCTTGGATATTATATGTAGCTTTATAGCTAGTTTGGGACACTTCTCAGGAAGTGGAATAGACTGATTTGAGAAGATTGGGAGGACATGTGGTTTAAGCTTGCCTGTTTATGGAATAGCTCTTCACATAATATTGGCAAAAAATACTGGTGTGAAATACAAGACTTTTCATTACACTTGATTGTTTAATAGTTTATATAACATGTCAAGAAGCATGTTTGAAATTACATATTTGATTTGGAGTAGGTGAAAAAGTTGCTGCCTAACCCTTTGACTTTTTTTTCTTCTTGATGTTAGCTCATACATACAGTCATCCCTTAATTCTGTTAAATGGATATATCTTTTCCTCTTAAACTTGAAATACTCAATGACAGATCTGTGGGATATGTGGCATGCCAGCTGTGGAAAAGAATAGCAATAGCAGCTCAGCACACAACCTTATGGACCATTGAAGCTGTAACACTCCACTGGAGGGGAGATTTATGTTGTTAGGCGTGTTGGCAGAATGGCAGAGTGCCTGGGAAATGCATAGTGGGGATTTGATTAATG
>WEIU01005279.1:0-12387 GCA_013389925.1 Aegithalos caudatus | reverse complement strand
CTGACTTTTGAATTTTAATACACACTAATGTCCTAGCTATTTCTCTGCTTATAGTTTATGCTGTTTCTAATTGGTGCCCTTTTCTCTGCCAAACACTGGGAGAGTGAACACTCTGCAGGTGTGAGCAGAAGAGACTTCAGACAATATCCTTCCCTGAATCTGTTTATATGCCATAGAACTTGAGCTTCCTGATTGGATATGCACAGGGAAACAGAAAATCTGGCCATCCTCTACTTTCACCTGTGATGTGATTGATTGTTACCAGTGAAAGAAATAAAAGGGATTTCACTGGTTTTTGTCATTTTGCTCTTCAGTTGGAAGATTTTTTTTAAATTTTTGTTCAGGAGATATAATTTTTAGTCCAAAGAAAGATACATCTTTGGGTTGAGGACA
The DNA here is from genome assembly GCA_013389925.1 of Aegithalos caudatus. Taxonomy (NCBI): domain Eukaryota; kingdom Metazoa; phylum Chordata; class Aves; order Passeriformes; family Aegithalidae; genus Aegithalos; species Aegithalos caudatus. Next base: position 11,994 of record WEIU01005279.1, on the reverse strand, counting down.
ATGAAAAGAGTAAAATTCTGCATCAACTATTAACATAATAAATGGCTTTTAAAATAGCACAGATGGAGTCCTCCACTTCAAACAGGGCAATGCCAATGTGAGCAAAGGGCATCATACAAAAATTAATGTCTTGTTATTACAAGGTGGAGAAATCAGATCTCCACTCTCCCAGATTCTTAACACTGTTGCCACTATATATTTAAATACCAAAAATAAGCCCAAAACTATTTGTGAATTTGTTCTGCAAATCAACTGCAAGAAGTGATCTGTTTTGATCCTTCCCGAGTCCCATCCTAAATCAAAGTACTACAACTTAATCTTTTAACACGTTTCCTTTCTAATGAACCTGCAGCCCTATAAGTCTCTTGAGAAATCTGATGTGTGAGTTTAGGTTAGCATGTTTTTCCTTATAAACCTTGTTTTATAGATTATTTTAAAAAAGTTTCCAAGGATTTGTGCCCTCAAAAGTAAGTGTTCAACTCCAGGAGACTGGAAGGTGACAGTGTTTTACTGGGCTTTCCTCCCCCTTGCTGCCCCTGCCTCCCAGCCAGAATTTTCTCCAGAGCTAAACAGAAATGGATTTTAGAGCAACAAGAGCCTGAGCTCAGACATCAACCCAGAGGGAGAAAGAATGACTGGTGAAGCAGAGGTTACAGAGAAATTGCTAGAAATAAAACAGGGAATGAAGGTCCAAAGTTTGGCACCTGAATAAGAAACAGCTCCTGTAGGAGAGGAGAGGTAAAGATAGAACTGCTCTGCAACACCAGCTGAAGTCACTGGTGCCTTTCAGAGGGATGTGATGAAATATCTGGGGATGTATCAGAACTCAGAGGGCAAACTGGCCTGCAGCCCAATACCTCTCAGTGCCCACATCTCAGGAGGAGTGGATTACAATAAATAAAAGTCTGGCCAAGGACTTACAAAGAAAAATGTTGGCAAGTTTCCATCTCAACATCATCCTGTTGGAAACAAGCTGACTTTAAAAGTTGGTAGTGAAACTACTGAAAAAAACCCGCAACTCCAAACCACACCACTAAAAAAACCTGGCAGGAGTGTTGGGTTTGGGGTTTTTTACTATGTCCTTTTGAGACATTAGTTTTTAAAAGGCACCTTCTGAATTCTGTTGAGACAGTACAATTCTGCTACAGGACAGATCACATCAATAACAGATTGTCATAGTGCTGCCCTGTGATTTTCCTCACTCTCCTGGATGAACAATTACACTCATGTTTTCATTTGCATGTGCAAATTAAAGAATCTGCCATAAATACACCTGATCAGACATCTATTGGAAGCATTCTGCAAAAGTCAATGTACTTCATTAAAAACACATAAGGTTATGAAAATCTAGTTGTGTGACTGGAATGCACTGTGTAGAGCATTAAGTAATGTCATGCATGTAATGGTATGTCCAGAGCTGTGAATGTGGGCTTAGAGAGGCAGCTCTGTGCTTTGTAAGCAGCTGGGTGTTCAGCTCAGGGTCTCTGATCCTCACAGGGTGAGGCAGAACTACTCACAGAGAACATACCATGTTCCTCTGGCAGTCCTGGCATATTAAAGGGGATGCTACTCAAAGTTCAGCTGAGCAACTTGCCTGTTTTTCTCTGGAGATCTCTTGTCCTCTCAGGTAAATTCTCCCACTGTGAGGTGTCCATCCTGGCTTCCATCTCCTGTCTAACACAATGTCCTTCTAACCACTGGAGCTCAGGAATTTCTCTACTTCAGNGCCCTCTCCTCCTTGGTGTTCTTCATATCCATTCTCCTGTCACTTTTTGTCACTCTATTCAACTCATCTTCCCTCCTGATGATCATACTGTATCATACTGACTGTATATTTCACTACACATATCATGAAATGCACTATATCAAGTTCTTTTCAGTAAAACAGTAATTTCCTAAACATGCTCCTTTGTTATTAGTACAAAGACCAGCAAAATTTCTCACTATTTTTACATTTATCTAATTTAATATCCAAGTGATTAAATAAACCACTTACTTGCATTTGGCAGCTCAAGTCCCATCCAAATTTTTGCTGACTACTGCTTTTACAGTATATTTAATCTAAATTTATCATAAAAAGGCCAACCCCATGAACTGCACTGGATTAATGCTGGCAGCTCACCATTAGAAGGGAAGATCTTATGTGAAGCTTAAACATGTTCTACTAACAACATCTGAGAAACACTAGCAATATTTGAGGTCAGTTTTGCCACTTGTCTGAAATGAGAGAATGATTATACTTACCAGAGATAAGAGCAACTAGAAAGCAAAATTTGTTTTTTAATTACTGACTCTACCAAGCTGGAGCTGTAGAGGAAGAGAAATAGGGGAAGGCACCAATTAAGCAAAGGTGCACAATTGAAATTCACTCTGCATTTTTTACAACTCCTGCAATTAAGTGTTAATTTGATGTCACCTGTTGCAGAAATGAAAAATCCTGGGACTGTTCAGGGGAAAGGCACATTTAGAGAACAGACTGACAGTCACCACAAAGGTGGTTTATGCTGTTAGTCTTTTTCAAGAGATGGAGGAGTCAGCATCTCATCCACTGCAGGCTCAGATTCTCATCCTGCAGAGGCTCCCCATGGCTCCTCTCCTGCAGCCCCACCTGTCCCTGCAGCATTGAAGAGAAGTTGGGAAAGACCCCAAAGCAGTGATGTCCACGAGGACAGGCAGAGGACAGGAGTGCAAATACCCTTCTTCCTGAGGCCACCAGCCCACAGTGCTGGCACTGGAGCCCTGCATGGCCTGGGAAGTTTAGTGACAGTGGATGACATATCCTCCATGGATGGTGAAATCCCAGGCAGCTGTATGGGGTAAGTCCTGCTCTTGTGGGGTACAGACACCTTCTCACTTTCTACAGAAACCTCTCAGTGTCATCCTTTAACCATGGCAGGCTCCAGGCCCAGCTGAGCCCCCAAGCTTCTCAGAAAGGTTGCAAGGAACACAGCTGAGGAATGAAGTGCACCTCTTCCACAAGAGCAAAGCACAAAAATCTGAAACAAGAGTATTGTAACAAGAAGAAAAAACAAGGATAAGGAGAAAGATTTAGCTGTTATTTGGAAAACATTTGTTAAGAAACCCAAACTTCCATCAGAGGAATTAAGGCAAAGCCATCTTGGCCCACTTCCTTTTTCTTTTGTATGGGGCTCATGCTCGGATATTTGTGCAACATTATCCCGAGTTACCACTCTACACTGGTGTTCTGACCTCTCTATTCCACAGGCCACACAAAACAAACGAAAATCTGACTTGATGCTGGCACAGACTTGAAGAGTGGCCACAGGTTTTAATTCTGTTGTGAGAGCTGAATTTGACCAGATAGAGTAGAATAGTGAGAACTGACAGCTGTACCAATAACATTTCCAGAAGGCTGTTCTGTAATGTGGAAATGTCAACCGTGAAAGACAACTGGTAACTAAAGACTTCTTGTGCAGTAAGTTGTGTATATTCTTAAGCTTTTCCTTCCTAAATCGACATGCAGGGATTATTTAGCATGCTTGAAAAATGTGGCAGACTGCTTCAGATCAGGAATATCCAAGATGCCTGGAAGGGATTTCTCCTTGTTTCCCTGTTTTGTTTCTAGGAGTTCAACACTGTGTCGCTGAAGAGGAAGTACAGCCATGTGCTGGATACACTCTGCAGTTCAGAACCTCTTCAGCTTTCTGTGTCTTGTAATCTCTAGGGTTTACATCTTTGTAATCTGTCTTTCAGAGAAAAAAGATCAATCTGTCTGTTTTCAAACACATGGCAGAAAGAATCAAACAGCAGGAACAACACCCAGCAAACACCTGTTAATCCTTCCTGAGCAGCACTGCTTGGCAGTACACCTTTCTGTCTTGGAGGACAAGGGCTGCCTTAAAAAATGTGCAAATATTTTGCACCGTCCTACAAAAGCTGGAGCCTTTTAAGCATATAAGCAAGATCAAAGAAGTTGTACACAGCAGGAAAATTCTGTAGATACCAGTGGGAAAAAAAAACGGAATATGAAACAGTCTGAGCAATGACTTTTCCCCAAACACTCAGATACTACTGAAAAAGCATTCATTAAGTTTATATAAGTGTTCCATGAAAATTTTGGCCTTTCGCAATCTTGGTGTTCACTGAGGTCTGGGCAAAGCTTCTTCAGTTTCTTTAGCTTTCAGGTCAGGACATTTGAAAGAGAACAAGTAGAGACAAATGTACTATCACACAAAGTTAACTGCTTATGCAATCAGAAAGTAACAGTAATGCACAATACTGCACAGTGTGCTCACCGCAGACTTGAAGGAAAACGCACTGTTGTGAAAATTCTTCAGCTTTGTTCAGAAAGCATCCCCAGCCCTGACAGAGCAGGATCCAGAGCAAGGAGAGTGAGGGAACAACCCTGATGGAACTCAGGGAGAGCAGACTGAGCTGCAAGTTAGACTGAGCTCCTCTTCTTTTCCAGATAATCCAGGACAGGAGGAGCTTGCTGGACTCTGGTGAACTTTGCTGTTTATTTTTGTGCCCTCAGAGCCAGCAGCTGCTGAAGGCCAAGACTGCTGATGGGATGAAGAGCAGAAACCCTTGAGTTAGGTGTGGCCTGAGCTAACCCTGGAACTGGAAACCATGGACAATTATCTATCTGAGCTAATTACCCCTGAGATAAGCAATTCCAGTGCACAGGTGTGGCACATGGGGATCTCTGCTGCTCTGTGCAGACTTGCCTTGGTCCTCCTGTACCTGATACCTTGGGCAAGGGAACAACTCTCCAGTGGCAGCTGGGAAGTTTAACTCCTCATTTACAGACTTGGCCTAACCTAGAACATCATGGAAGATTTGTCATGATCCCAACCCAAAGGCACTCCGTGTTTGAACACTACAGACATTAGCATTGATAAAAGTTTGTGCAATAATTATGATGGGCCGTGTAGCTGAGTGAGGTACAAAGAAAAACCTTCATTATTAATAAAGAACTACATCTTATTTAAAATGGGGACAGATTGAAGAACGAAGTCTGATGCCTTCTGAAGAGAGTCATGGGATGGAAAAGCAGCAAGACAAAGGCCTTCCCTCATACAAGGAACACTCTTTGAAGATCTCAGAGTCCTTTAAAGATGAGATGAGAGAAGAGTATCAGGGTGACTCATTTGGTCTAAATGTCCTACTTCAGCTATGCTAAGTGCCAGATACTGTCTCCACAGTGAATATTTACTTTGAGATTAGAACAAAATAGCAAAAGGCATAGATAAAAGAGTTCTCTCAAAGGATAAGGTAAGGTAAGAGATAGCATTTCTTTTTGGGTTGCCATGACCTGTTCAGGGGTAAGGCCAGGTCCAGTTTGAGAATTAAAAATCATTATCTTGAAATAAAAGTTCTACAACTGCTCCTAATGCCATTACTTATCTAGACTTTTCTGATGCTACAGAGTACAGATTTGACTAACAATTACACTATTCACATTTACAGCTGCACCTTTGGATTTTACCACCAGGAAAACCCAGTTCAATAAACCACTTCATTATTATCTAGCTTTATTACTGACACTTTATCTTCATTTCCTCCAGCCACATTTTTCTTAGATCTGAGTCTGACAAACACACCAAGGTCTGCATGCTATTTCCTGGACTGAATGTTGTGTGCACACACAGTGAGAAGGATCTCCCCAGACCCTTCCAAAGATAATAGTTAAGTACCTAGTGCTCAGGTGATTCAGTAGGCAGTGTTACTGCTACTCATCCTGATGAAATGTCCAAGTGATGATGATCCTTCTCTTCCCTCTTTACAATGGGAAACATTAAATTTCTCTGCTGCTCAGGACTCCTATGATGACTTGCATGTTCAATCATGAATCATTGTGGCAATAAGGACCACATTAACTGCTGGAGGAGTAAGAAAAGAAGAAATCAAACTAAACCATATGAGGGGGTTCTGATCTCATTTGCAGACAAGTAAATATTGAGTAAATCTTGGATTTTGGTGGAATTACTCTGGATTTGCACCGTCTGAGCCTGAACCCGAGCCAGGCCCAGCCTGTGTTCAGGTAAGCTCATTAAATACCTACCAACCCCTGTGACTCTACTGGGAGCACTCATGTTTAAAGTTAATCTCATGCTTAAAGGCTTTGGAGGATCAGGGCAGGAGTGCTCAGCCACCTCCAGGACTGAGCTGTTCTGCTGAGTGTACTGAGCTTCTGAAGCAGGAGTGTAGTGTCACCACTGCCTCCCAGCCCCCTGAAACAGGAGGTTATCAGCTGATCACTCAAGTCAAAGACGGTTTCTCTTTGGGGGAAAAAGCCATTCTACTGGCGGCAGCTTCACACCATTGCCTTTTGGTCTCTGTCCCTCCTTTCAGATCATCCTTCACTGCAGATATGGGCTCACAGCTGCAGCAACTCCACATGGACCCAGACAGGCAGGATTTAAGAGCTTACTTTCATTTGGTACTGGAGAACGCTTAGGCATTGCTCAGGTTATGCCAGAACCAGAACAAGGCAAGGTGAAAGCTCCACATTCCCCACAGGAGGGCCTGAGAGGTGCAGGAAAAAGCAGAATCAAGAACAAGGCTTTGCTGAGGGAAAGGGCAGTGAGGAAGGCATGGAGGGCTGCAGGGCCCAGCATCAGTCAACAGCAGACTGCCTGCCTTCCCTGGGATGAGCAGCTCCAGGACAGACAGCTCAGCTGCAGCAGGAAAGGGTTAAATGGCAAGAACAAATGGGACACCAAGTCTTTGATTTCCACTCTGCTGAAATGAGAAGACATGAGGTAAAACACGAAATGTGGTTAGTTCAGTATCACAGGGCCATCACCTGGATGAAGTTTCAGTAAGATCATGTGAGTGAGCACATCAACCAGGGGCTTCCTCCCCAGCAGCTGGGCCAGGCTAAACCTGAGGCTCAGGGAACCACAGCACAGATGCTGAACCTCCTCATGGGTGTCCCACTGCCACGTGGGCCTGCTCTGAGTGTCCTGGACATTGTGCCTGTTCCATGTGGCTCGTCCTTATTATTCCTCACTGGAACACAAAGTCATTTTTAGTTTTGAACAATATGTAAAGTTTAAAAATCTCTCACAATTCTCTGATTTCAAACACAGTTCTCCTCCCCCTTCTTCTTTCCTTTTCTCCTCTAAAATGCAGAAATACACATGCATTAACATAGTTAAAGGAGCGAGCAGGGCTAATAGGACTTATTAATCTAGAAGAAAAGGATATGATTAGAGTGCCAAGTAACAGTGGTGACACGATGCTTGGAGCACCAGAAGGACATTCTGTATTACAACATAAAGGCTCCACATTTCTAATGGTGACAAAAGTGCCAGTGTACATGGAGCAAGTGGAAGAGGCAGTTTCCACACAGTGTGCTTAAACATCCTACCTTTGCCTCACCCCCAGGTCTGGCTCTGCCCCTCACTCCACTGCTAGGGATGAAGAGAATAAGCCATTGTCAAGGGCAACCACAAAGCTGCTTGTTTCACATTAGCATCCTTAACATTTTCTATCTAATCAGATTTCCTGTTGGTTGAGGANAAAAAAAAAATCCCACATGAAAACAGAACTATGGGCAAGTGTCCAAGACTCTTGACTGTGTGACTGTGACTAACCAATGGGTGTTTTTTGAAAACATTTCTCTCATTTTATTCCCTTCCCTGGATGTAATAATACAACTCAAATTAGTTTTCCAGGAGCTGACTCCTTTTTATGTAACCATGTTTTATAGAGATAGCAGCAGCAGCAGCTTATGTTTAAACTATTTAAGAGAACAAATAGCTGCAAAATGTACTTCAGATGGCCCTTTTCCTGTTAGCAGTGTATTCCTGGCTTGAGGGAAGCTACAAAAACACTCTGTATTTTGCTGCTGCGTGGATGCAATTGTAAATAATGCCCAATGCCCACAGGACCAACATCCAGGTAAGGATGTCAGCTCTGCTTGTTTTACTGCCTCTGAGAGACCCATGACATTGTCAACTGTGGAATGACTTTGACAAAACAAAGCTGAAAAGATGCAGAACAAAGCAGCAGTTCAGCTTTTACCACAGTCCCAAGCTTCCCAGAGCACCAGGGAGGGCAGTACCCTACCTGAACTGCAGTCCAGGCTGGCAGCATCACCCTCAGGGCATGGGGCTCAGGTGGAAATTTCCGCATTTGGGGAGTTCTCATCATTGTGATTTCCTGTTGTTCTCCTTCCTCCCACTCCTATCACTCGCTGCAGTTACTGGGCCAAGGATCTTCTCTGTGTCCTCCAGGCTGGTTCCAAAGGAACTGCCCTGGACCTGTTTTCCTGAGGTGCATTTGAGGCATGTGCGTGTTGTGAATAAAGATGATGCTGCAAACAGGCAAGTAGGTGTGGGGAAAAGAACAAGAAACCAAGGCAGATTAATTTAGGAAACATGGACCTTATTTTCTCATTCCCACTTTTGCTCTTAGAAATAGGCCCAAGATATGAGAAATGATGGACCACCAGGCTCAGACACCAGCATGACATGGTGTTTAAGTCTCTCAGCAAATAGCAGAACATTCCCCAAACATCCCCACAAAAAGCCTGGAAAATCTTTTACCTGGTGTCATCCTACATGCCTAGGGAGTCCAAATCCTGAAGTGATAAATGGGGCTCCCCAAGCACCATCCTTGTATGAAAGTGGTTAAAAGGTGCAGAGAAATCCATCATCTGAACAACAGAGTTGCAAAGTTAAACATGCAGGCTTTACTCTGTGTTCCCATGCCATTATTCAGCAGATTAAAAAGGTACATTTTTATACTCTCTGCAGAGTCGTCCAAGCCTGCAATTTTCCATAGAACTTCCATTATGAGATTTTACTTGGAGAACTTTGCTAACAGCTCCCTAGTTGTCATACTTTCCAGTACCTTCAAAAATGTGTAATTTATGTCACAGTAACAAGTTTAAACACTCCTTTTCCTTTATTCTAACAGCACAACTGAGCTGTTAACTGCTGGGCTCACACTGGAAGGGATTTCTGCTAGGATTTGTTTCAGCCACTCCATTAACTTCAATGGACTGTGGCAGGGTTTGCATGGAAAGCACAGTGCAGATCACCTCACAATCAAAAGTTTTCAAGCTTCATGCCAACAAACCACTGAGGATGACACACATCAGTCTTTCAGTGGGTCTAATACCACTGCCAAGCAATTCACAGATTCTGAAGAACAAGATAAATGCAGCCCAGGCAATTTGAGCTACAACAGAGGCTAAAAGGATTCCTGATCAGATATTCTCCCTCCCGTGCTAGAGACAACATATTTCAGAGAAACACACATAGAAATCACACAACAAAAACTGACACCCCTCTGAATTCCATCCCCTCAGGTGGTGCCAGGACAAGCCAGTGTGGCCACGGCTTCTTGTGCCTGTCTAGTAGTGCAACACTCCTGGAGCGGAGGAGGAGGGACAAAGAAGGGAAGAGACATTCATCCTTGTCAATAAAAGATGACAGGCCTTCCTCTCAGAACCAAACATTTTTCCACAGAGGAAGGAGTAACACAGCTGCTGCTGAAGACAGACACTGCAGATTTATGGAGAACCTAAGAGCAGTAACTCTTGGCTTCCAGGCAACACCACAGGTGCACTGATGCTCCCCAGGCCTTCCATCAGAGCCTGCACTGTGCAAGCCTTTTCCAGTAGATCTCAAATTCCCCAGCCATGTCCCCTGGAGACTCCAGAGAGAAAAGACACAGCATTGCTCTGCTGTCCTTGCTCCTCTTGGACAGGCCACTGGGGTGTAAACTGGTGATTTATTCATCAAAATGATCAGTCTAGCTAAGAGTTAGTCTCCTGCAGGAATCCAGTTCCCAGTGTAGGTTCCACTGAAAAAAACACAGGCTTCTGCTGGAGTTTCACACCAGCATGTGGAGAATTCACAATACAGCATGTCAGTGAGGGATGCCAGGTGCGGGGCCCACCTTTCATGCTTCATGGCTATGGAATCTTCCTGCTCCCCAAGTATCATGTGCTGAGCACCTGTAGAAGCTCAGCTGCCATCATCTTCCTAGAGGAGCTTGACAGGCAGGAGCAGTTCTGGGCTCAGAATTCACTCAGGAACAACACAAACCCTGACAGATGAGAAGAAATCCATGACATCTGCTAAGCCAGGAGTGCTATAGGATTCACCTGTCCTTCATGTTCACTGAGTCATGAAATCACAAGTTCTATCAAGTCAGCCCCAGAACTGCGAGGACAATTGGACTTTCTTCAAACCCCGATTTTAACATTCAGTTACATCATCACTGAAACAAGAAACCTCTCCCCAGGCCTTAAACCAGAATATGCATCAGAGTTAAATATTTCTGATGAGATGATAAATGCTATTTTAATAAAATACTTTTATTTTAAAAGACACAAATCTCCCAGAGGTGGTACAAAGAACATTCATGCAAAATTTGGGGAATGTAACAGAAGAAAGCAATTGACTGAAATATTTTGGGCTAATAGTGACAGTTCAGCATCTGATTTGTAATAAGAACTCCAACCTGCTTGCTCTGCCATTCTTGCAGACTCGATGGTGGCAAAATCCAGCCCTGAATATTTAATCTTAAAACACTTCTACCAGCAGCAGCATTATTTGTCTTGGCAGATACTGGAGATTATGCAAAAAGTAGAAGGCTTACCATGTGGAATATGAAGCAGCAATGCAAAACACATAAGGAACAACAGGAGAAAGTATTAAAAAATATAATTTAAAATATCTTAATCTTAGATACACTGGATGAATGAGATATACCTCATTGGCAATTTCATATCAGTAAACACAGCATGAGGAGAGACCATACCTTTGCTTTATCTGAAAAGGAAAACAATCTTCTATTTTTTTTTTCTTCTCTGCATGCATTTCATTTCCCAAAATGCAACCAGGCGTGCACTACATACAAACTTCATCCTGCTTCACCCAAGAACAGCTGCCATGAGCGTTTTCTAGCACTATGCAGAAGCCTTCTGGAGTGCAAGGTGCTGAGGACAAGCCGAATCTGAGTGCCAGACTTAGACCAGAGTGCAGCTTCAGAAATGTTACTGCAAAGAACCGGCTGGGAATTGATGCCGTTTGAGTAGCAAGCAGCTTTTGGCAGCCAAAAAAGAGGGCAATGTGTAATGATGAGAGCTGAAACAAACAAATTTTATTTGAGAAAAAGCACTGTCACTTCTCTCCTGGAATGATCCCATAGGTGGCTCAGGTTACAGTGTCCTGTGGGAGCACCAGGCACTGACAGGCAAGCAAAGGGACATGAGTGCATTGCTCCCGCACCGACACAGGCTGGGGACACACAGCACACCCGGGGACATACATGGAGAAAGAAATAAAACAAACAGAACATGAATCCATAGTGACACAAACCTTCCGGCTCTGTGTTCTCTTTGAGGTGCACTTGCTTCAGTGGGCAGCAGAAGATTTCGTGACACTTAGCACGAAAAGGGGACTCTTTTTTCTTTAATTCCGCAGATTGGATGGAATCTTGCCGTAACATAATGTACTCCTGTGTGCCAGGGGGAGCGTCATCCATAACTGTGGTCACCACATAACAAAATGAACTCAGGTTAGAGCTCGAGGAAAGCAATCCCGAGAATCAAATCAACTACATAATGTCAGGGTGGGGGAAAGACAGGAGGGGAAGAAAGGTCCATAGGAAGGAAAATAAACTTTAAAGTGCAATGTATCTTAGTCATGGTGACAGAAGGGTGGATAAAAAAGCATTTACTTTTATAAACAATGCTTCTCAGAAACCTCAACACTTCATCCCATTTCATGCAGCTTTCATAAACAGTAGAATAACACCCCGCTCTGAAAAGCAACACAGTTCTCTTCTATATTTGCTTTATTTTCCCCTAGCACCTCTATCTATTCCACATGCAGATTAGGAGAAAAGCAAACAAACATGCTTTTATGGCCTGGCCATAGGCAATGTCTGCACTAACAGCAGAGAGCAATCACTCCATAGCTGCAGGTAGTGCCACACCGGGGTATCTGCTCCCCAAAGCACAGAGGATGTGCCTTTATCAGGATGTAGAATTTCCCCCCATTCCTCAGA
>WEIU01005278.1:19088-41481 GCA_013389925.1 Aegithalos caudatus | reverse complement strand
TTCTTACTTCTAAATATGGCAGTCCTATCACTTTGACTTGCTTTTCTCTAAAAAGATCCTGTGACAACAGTGCTTTAAGACAACACTGGAGTGTTGTAATTTTGGTCTCATCAACTCAGATGTCTATGCAATTACAGTTACAAAAACAGTGATGGGAAGAGGAAAATTTCCTTCATAATGTATGAAACAATGGGCTGATAACTTGCAAGACATAGCCAACGTCTTTATGGTTTTAGATGGGCTGGACTGATGAATTCACCATTAATTCATCCAAGTGGAATAATCAAGGAGACAGCATAATCTGTGTCATTGTGGCCAAAAGTTTTGGTCACTTTTGAAATATCCAGTTTGAGATTGGCCTAAAATAACCCTCAGGTAGTACACCGATGTGCCTCGAGTTGCTAAAGCCCTACAGTAGGCAAAAGTATTATTTATGGCCTATTGTGATGGCAGCTCTGAAAAAATTTGGTGTGATAGCATTGCATTAGGTATCCTGTGGAGATTTCTCACATAATTCTCCCAAGTTCTTTGTGTATTGCTCTTGCTTAGTAAATAGTTTTGGTTCGAGATCTTTTTTAACTCTCCAGGCAATAAATTTACCGTTTTTGTGAAATTTTGCAAATACTCTGAAATTAGCACTGGAATGGGCAATGAATTGTGTATTCAAGCTCAATAACTGTGTCATGGGAAATTAAAATTATGAGTACCTTCACAGTGATTCATTTTATCTCAGTGGCTTCCCATAAAAACCTTAGGGGAGGAGCTGGAGTATTATGGCTCAATTTCTCCCCTCTGTTAACACAAAAGGGAGGAAGGATTCATGACTGATCTCAGATGGGACAGGCATACTAAACATTTTTTAATGTCTCAGCTTTTGACCAGTACTCAGTCTACAGCCTTGGCTATTGTTAGAGCCCAAGCAGAAGTGTCTGGTCACTTCAAAGAGGTTTTGCTATGCTGGCATCACACCATGAAGTTTTGGATATCTCATGTCAAGACAAAATAAATATGCCACAACTTAAAACCAAAAAGTTAAAAGATAAATGATTAAATTGTGGTCTTTAATTAAAATAGAATTGTGAAGGTTAGTAGGGAGTGGTTATTGTTAATTTCCTTGAGTACAAGAGAACCACCCAAAGAAGTAGTGAGACAACGTGTTCAAACAGAATGTGATTTTTTTCTTCATGAAGTTCAATTAAAATGTCACTATCACTTCCAGGGGATATTGTGAAAGCCAAAACAAAATTAATTGACAATTTTTCATAAAAGAGTTTCAAGCAGTGTTTTTAAAAGATAAATAATGAGTCCTTATCAGGACTGGTAGAATTTACTGGAGCAGGATCATCCCCTATCTGCTGTGTTTTTCTATTTTTCCCTATTGTATCCACATTGAGACAATCTTAATAGCCCTATTGTCAGAAAAAAAAAAAAAAAAAATCCAGATGAGTCTTTGTTCTGACCCAATATGTCTCCTCTGCATGTTTGTGGCACATGAAGCTTTTGCTACCTCTGCCTACAAAAGGCTTCCTTAACATCCCATGGCTTCTCAGACACAGATGGAGAAAAGCAACAAAATTGCTTTAAAACTGCTTTGAATACACTTGTGAGGTAGAAATACAAGTCCTTTTTGAGAAACAAGCTTAACTGTTAGTGACATGTAGATCAATGCCTGCATTATTTATAGTGTTCATTTCCTCACTGCAAGTATCAGCCTTGAATTTGACCTCATAGGTTCTTCTCTTCTAGAATTCCTATGTACTCTTCTCTTTGAAGTTTTTCAGGCTAACAAAAATCTCTGCAAGTTTGTTTTGATTTTCTCCCAGGCTGCCAGAAATTGGTAAAAACATGAGAAGATATTTTACAATAAAAACCTGAGACTTAGGCAGGGTTTGGTTTTTAGACACGTTATTTTCCACTCTTTTCAGAAAGACTGACTTTGCTATAAAGGTTATTGCTCCCCAGTGACACACACATGCTGATGAGTGGGCTACAGGAGCCCAGTTCTGTCCCTTGAGCTGAAGAGAAACATAACCATAATTGAAAGCTCTTCATTCGGCCCCAGCCAAGGCAGTGTTAAAAAAGCCAAAAGTCATTTGGACTCCTGCACATATGGACAGTGTGTTGTGTCCATGTGAGTCCAGAAAAAACTCCCCACAATTTCTGTTACTTTTTAAGTATTTGAGCTTCTAATGTTTTTATAATTATACAGCCTGGGAGTTGATTTCTTCTCCCAGTATTTGTGATCCTAATTAAGCCTCACATTTTTTATTAACACTTCATCCTATTTTGTATGGGGAAGCAACCTCTGGAGACACTGTTCTGTTGTGCTGTGACACCCGAGGCCCTGCGTCTCTCTAATTACTGAGGCCTGCCTCTGCTCCATTAGGATACTGTCCTGTTTAATCCTCTCGCTTTTACAGTCTGGGAATGGTTTCTTTTCCTAGTATTTGAAGTTCAAATTAAGTCTCATGTTTATTAGTAAGAGCATCATTCCAAGGGAGAAATACAAGCCCTCTGAGAAAGATCAGAGAGTGCTGTGCCACTTAGGGATTCCCGCAGTACGGAGGGGGTCGGGTCAGCAGCAACAGCACAGGCAGAATTAGCTTTATGGGGAACAAACAAACAAAACCCCTCACATCTTCAAATTATATCCAAAGGCCACAACAAAAGCCTGAAGCTTAGGGAGGTGCTTTCAGCTAGCTTTGATAAGGGTGCAGAGAAACTAGGAAGGTCTGAGCATAAGCTTTGCATAAACCAAATAATCATGGCTTTGTGGTCTGGGCGCCAGAAAAGAAGAGCACAGGGGCAGTAGGGTGAGTGCCAATGACTATGAAACTAAGGAGAGAAAGATTTTTATGCTGTTCTGCTCTGTCCAGGAAGGTATCACCCCCCCTTGCCACTGTGAACACTGACATAGACTTATGCAAAGCCCTCAGAACATGTCATTGCAACATGTACAAATCAGGACAGCTGCTCTGACAGCCCCACCTTTATACATACCCTGCCTTCCTGCCTCTGTCCATTATAAGTTTTAACAAAGACTGATGTAACAGACTCAAAAGAAGCAGTATTGTGAAGTGGTGAACATGAACTTGTATTGGCAGCCCAACCTCTGTTGCTGGTTCTGCCATGAACCTGCTTTATGTCATATATAGAATTAAATCACTGGTTTCTTAACCAAATTTTGCTTGCTGCTTTTCTCTCTAAAGCCTTTTCCGTGATGTTTTTTCATGTTCTAATCAACATCACTCTGCTGCTGATTCTGTATCTGTCTCTGATATACAGCTGACTCTGTATCTGTTTGCAGCTCAAAGACTTCAGCTTAAATGTAATAATGAGATGTGACACCAAAACCAGAACAATTTCTGTGAGGAGTCATTGCCCTGCAGTTATCAAGGTATCAGAATTTTTAACTCACAAGAATATCATCCTCAGCCATGTGAACTCCTGCTTGCTTTGCAGATCTGGATTCACTTATCTGTAATGAAACTGGAACAAATGGGGAAGTTTTCTACTGCTACATGAATAAAAGGACAGCAGTCCTAAAAGGTTGCAGCTATCTGCAATCTGTACTGGTAGAGATTGAGATTCAATCTTGTGATGGCACCAAAACTGAATTGCTTCAATTTTCAGTAAAGATAATGGAACAGTAATGGTCTTGAATGCAGAGAACAAAGGCAGGATTACCATTGATGCCATGGAAATAACAAATAACTGTGTAGAAGAAACACTTAAAACATACAGTGCTATCACAATCTTGAAGGACCAGATAACCCACATCTGGCCCAGAGTTACAGTCTGGCAGAAGGGAGTTTTAACTAGACTTGTGAAATCTAAGGAACGTTTTTATGACTGGAATGAAACAGGTATAGCTCACACATCATGTGGATAAATGCTGAACTGCTGAGCTAAGAGCTGCAATGCTCTTAAAGACCAGCAAATAAAAAGCAGTTAAATGAAAAAAAGTGATAAATAAAGAAAATGGGACAGTTTAGCAAACATTGTCTGTGCCTGACTAGTATGATAGCTCTCCCTGATAAGCTAACTGATCTTATAAACAAAAGATCTAATCTACCTGGAGTTCAGTAAATCATTTAATATAGTCCCACATGGGACATTATTAGTTAGGCTAGATAACATGGGAATCAGTATAAAAAATAGAAGGTGGGGAACAGCTAGAATAAAGAAGACAAGAGAATTTGTTGTTTCAAGAGGGAATTACCAGTCTGCAAAAAGGCTACCTGTGGACTCCCACAGACATTGCTTTTGGAATCAATTGCACAGCTGAAACTTGCTTATGCTACAAACCCAATCACCACAGAGTCTGTCTGAATCAGCTTTTTACAGCTAAAGGAAACTTTGCCCTGATCTCACTCCAGACTGATAGGGTGTAAGGCACATCTGATCTAAAGCTGTGTAAGCAAATATCTTTAGGCTTGATATAGTAAATGAAGACAGGAGAGATGCTCACACATAAGCAGAATCCCAAGACATTTGCAAAGGATCTAGTTCCCACTATTGTGTTAGACTGAGGTTAGTTCAAGTCCACAAAGGGGCTTCTTATATTTTATATAAATATTTTTGTATATGATATATATACATATATTATTTTGCTTTTTATACCCGAAAAGAATAACTAAGATGCAGGACACAAAGAGGAAGAAGACCTGCAGATTAAAGTAAACAAGGCAGGGCACAAGAAACCTGAGGTCTAGAAAAATAACATTTTGCCAGAAGCTCATTGTTATCAGGAGGAAATATGAAACAGAAAAAGCTAGGTATATTATCTAATTATTCCAGGATGAAAGTGATCTGCAAATGTAACACCCCAAGGAAAACACCCTCCTAATTTGAAAAACAGATATGTTGTTGTGGAATGCTGTAGTAAGACCAGTTTTTATACTTTAGCAGGGTCACAGGATGAGTTATGTGGGAAGGGACCACAGTGGGTCATCTGGTCCAACCTCCCTTTCACAAGCAGGGCCGTCCCACAGCGCATGGCACAGAGCTTCATCCAGATGGTTCTTGAATATCTGCAGTGAGGGAAGCTCGACAGCCTCTCTGGGCAATCTGTTCCAGTGCTCGGTCACTGTACAGCAAAGAAGTTTTTCCTGATATTCAAGTGGAACTCCTTGAGCATCAGTTTCTGCTTATTGTCTCTTGTCCTACTGCTTGGCACCCTTGAGCAGAGCCTGGCTCCGTCCTATAGGCACCCTCCCTTCAGATACTGGGGGGAATCGATGAGTCCTCCATCAGTCATCTTTCCTTGAGGCTGACGGCCCAGCTCCCTCATCCTGTCCTTGCAAGGGAAATGCTCCAGCCTCTTAATCATCTTTGCTCCTCTATGGTGTACCTGCTCCAGGAACTTCATGTCTCTCTTGTATTGAGGAGCCCAGAACTGGACACATCACTCCAGACATGGACAGAGATGGTGCTCCATCATCTTTCCAGGGATTGAGGTGAGTCTGGCTGGATAGTAGTTCCCTATGCTCAACCACATTCACAGGGGCAAAGAAAGTGAGCACAGAAGGCTGCAGATGACAGCTGCAGATGACAATATGAGCACCACAGAGCCTTTCTTCTGGGATGATTTTTTTTTTCTTTGTTTCTCTGCATACATGGCTATGTCCTTATTTCTCATTTGCTAACTATGAATGCTGTTACAGTGGGATTCTGTATGATGGGTAGAGCTGAGTTTTGCCTCCTTCTGGCTAATAATAACCGATAACATGAGCATTTTTTCTTTGTTTTAGGACAAAGTCACGAGACTTAATTTAGGCCATAACAGTAAGAGAGAATTGTTCATTGAATCAGATGCTGATCTCAGCAGGGAGGAGGTAAATGATTTCCATGTGGTAATTTAAAAATCTGTTCCTTATTGTTTCTCAGCTGCTTGCTGAGAACTGGGCCTGTGCTTGACTGTGTGCTAATTGGACCCAAAAAACATTGTTAAGAAAGGTCAAAGAGCCAAAGCCTTGGTTTGGATCTTGGCCTATGATACAGGGAAGTCATGCTCTGCTCAGCACCTGGAAAATTAAATGCTTATGTGAAAAAGAGGACAAGGTTAACACAGGAACAAATTGTTTTAACCTGGTCAAAATACATTTTGGCTGGAATTCTTTCTGAAATACTTCTCCTGATCATAGCAGTGGAAATCTGGAAAATTCATTTTTGGAAAGCATTGCATGATACCCCATCCAGTCAACAGCAGAGAGCACACTCAGCAGTTGTGGGCACCCCTTCAAGTTCTTTGTTCTTACCTTCAAGAGAATTGCTAGGAAAACTCTGTCCTAATCCACATCTTAGGTCCTAATGCATGGGCCAGAAAAAAGGGTGCTTGACTTTTGGTTCCCAGGTGGAGTTTGCAGGATTGGCATTTACAACAACCATCTGATCTCATTAGGTATAGAAGCCATCAAGAGATGATAAATGTGGAATCCCATTGCACCATTTTTGCAGTTACATTTTAAGAGCTGAGCAGCATGTAATGCCAAGCTGAATAAAAAGGTTCTATTTTAAATATTGCTGTCCTCATATGTTGACTTAAGGAAAGGTGTGTGAATGGTACACACTCACCCCAGACCATGAGTCAGGCAGACCTAGTGTTAGCTCATTAGTAGGTATAAGGGCACAAAGGGTCAATCAGAAGATGGAATTTAGAAAAGATAATGGGCTTGAGGCTCAGCTGTGTAGCAGCCAGTGGCAGGGTGACACCGTGTGTATATACAGATTCCAAAAAGCACCGGGTGCATGTTAACTGCTCTGCAAACTCCTATGATCCAATGTGTTCAGCCAGCTTCTTTCTGCCTGCCAAGTGAGTTTCTCTGTAGTCTGATTTCTCTACAACAATCTTGTTTTGTGCATGTGTTCCCTCTTAAAAATATGACTTCAGAGAAGTTATTTTCTCATTAGTGTTTCTAAAGATAAAATGCTGGTACAAAATAGTTTTCAACATTTTCACACATTACTGTAAAAGTAAGCATAGGAAAGGTGAGCAGATAAGATTTACTGTGCCACTTTAATTTGTATTTAATAAATACCACTCATAAAAGATAATGCTCACATTACTATAATAAAATAATTGATTGAATGAGATGGTGAAATAAGAAGGGCCATTAATTATGAGCACAGTAAAGTTTTACATTAGTACTCTAGAATTTATGGAACGAGGGAATAGCTGCTATGTATACTGTTGGAAATCAGAGAGAGATGCTTGGTTTTGAACTGTGTTGGGACCAGAAAATGAAATACACAGTGTATTCCTATCGTGGTTTTTTGCTGGCTGATGCAGGATTTTTTAAAGAATTTGCCACTGATTTTCTGTTTTTGTTTTTGTTTTTTAAGTCATTAACTTCATTTCAGTGAGCAATAGGTAAAGCTGCTAAAACAAATGGATGTCACGAGAAATATAAATGGTGCTTTGGCTAATGAGCCCCCCGTGTCTTACCAAACTGAGATATGTTTTATCATCTCAGTTACTGATGTGGACACAAGTGAGGACCTGAAATATAAGCTCCAGCAATCAGGAGAACAGTGGGTAGACATATTATTTTTAGCTTTTTCCTTGAGGTGAAGCTTGGGGTATGTAATATATGAAATGCAAATAAAATTGATGGTGTAATAGATACATGATTATATAAAAATATATGTGTGTGTGTGTATATATATATATATATGTAAAGCAGTATCTGGAGACTACAGACTTTTATCAAGTTAAATATCTCATTATATATATTTTAAGATCTTACTGGATCATTAGATCATCTGTTTTGCTTTCAGGATATCAAAGGACATATCATTTCAATCTGTTCTTCTTTAATGAATCCAAGAAGTTAATTTTGCATATCAGTCCAAAGGATATCCAACCAATATCAATAGCATTTGAAACTCAGCAGTGATTTTAAAATTTGCATTGATGTATTTTTATTGATCTTCTATATTCCCTCTCTCTGTCACAAGATCAGTAACTTTCTCCTATGGAGTCAATTGGTCCTGTAAGAGAGCTAGGGCATCATGTAATAGATGCCAGGGAAAACTTCCTCTAATGCAAACAAATTAAACCATACCAGCTGGGAAGATAACCCTGTGGATTAAAACAACAAAAAATCATCCTGAAAGCCATTTGTAATGGATCTTCCTCGATCACCCACTCAGAGTAGACTCTAAGAAACAAGAAGTAAAGGAGTGTGCTAAGGGCTTCCCTGAACTGAAAGACATGGAAAAGATAAGAAACTTCATACAAGGTGAAAATTAAGTTACACTGAATCTAGGTGACAACTAAGAGGGTGGAAGAGCCCCCAAAATCCTGGAAAATCTTTGAGACTAAATAAAAATTTATGTGGTCATGTAATGCCTTTTTGCCAAAAGGGCTGTCTGAAGGTGACATATAGTCAGAAGATTTTGAGTAACATCTTATTCTGTGAAAGTTAATCACACTCCAAGGGGAAATAGCATAGAGAAACAATGCATGTATTCATTGTTTAATGTGAGAGGGAAGATTGAGTGAGACAACACATAACTTCTTAACACAAGGTAATTCTTTGCTGTGTTCCTTAACTATATACCATAAATGTCAGTCACAGTTCATGATACCTGTAGTTAACTGCAATCCACCTGCGTGAACCCAACATAAATTAGCCAGTTTGTATAGGCTGACATTAAATATGCTTCAGAATGGGGTACATTCTGATTCTGTTTACCAATGCAAATGGGGGAAAGTATCTATAATCTCATTCCATAAATCTCATTTCCCTATCCCAGCGCACTCTTAACCACACTTCTTAATACAAGATCTGCATCAATGCAAATTTTTGACCCTATCTGTTGAATCTTCTAAATCCTCCTTCCCTGGACAGGGTGAAAAGAATTTCTCTTCAGGCAATGGCAGGTCTCTGCTTGTAAGAATGACAGACTATCAGAAATTCAATCCATTGCCTGGCAAGGGAACAGAACTTTTAGAAAATGTGGTTATCAGCAGGCTGTTTATGACCAGAAATATTTTCTTATACCTTAGTGCTCCTTATATCTTTAGATTAGACACTTGTAAAATAGGCCATTTTGTGTAATAAAAGGCATTTAATGAAACTTTTATTCTGAGGACATAGAATTCAACAGACTTAACTTTGACACTGACAAATTTCTCACAAGAGATGATTTGCATGGAAACCACTGGGGTCTCATTTTAGTTCCTGTAATACACCAGAACAGTGATTTTATCATTTCAAAGTCATTTATAAGAGCCTGGAGCTACATGACACAATGGCAATGCTTAGGATTGCAGCAGTACATCATCTGCATAAGTGGCATAACTTTCACTGCTGTGATAATCATTTCCAGAGCCTATAGCATACATAGAAACATGTTTCAATTGGGGTGTGGGGAAGGTATAATTGATCAGTTATTTCCCAAAATGTCTTACCATTAGGCAGCACATATTTATCTACATTAAGAAAAGGACTGAAAGGTATGGTATACTGATTATATTATCATTTTCCTACCTTTTAGTAGACCAGATGCTATATTACAATTTTTCACAGTTACGTACAACAGAGAAATAAGAAATAAATAAAATTTACTAATAAATTTATGCCAAGTCATCCTCTTCACTGCAAGAAAAAACATAGGATGTAATTAATACTCTGAAATGAACACATTACGTGTCTTGAACAGACTCTGGATTCAAATTTTTATTTGAAAACTCTTAAATGATAGTCAAACAGACCCACCTAGCAAGAGTAGCAAGTGCACAAACAAAAAGGGCAAAAAGGAAAACCAATGCAAATGTATAGCCTCCAGAATAGAAGGATCAATACCTTCTGATGTTAATACCATAGAGTTAGATTCATGAACCACCTAGACATCTGAGAAAGAATTTATATAAATACTTATCCCCTCTATTATAAGGATTTATATTTGAAGTTCATCTTTGCAAAAGTCTATTATAGTAGGCAGCCTCTTTACTTAAAAGTGCTCCCTACAGCAGTGACATTTCTTGTATAAATCACTGCCTTACTGCCACAGCAACTGAAATGGGATTTTAGGCTCCTGATGATAGTTCTTCAAAAACATCCAAATTCTTTTGTTGAGGACAATTTAGGTGAGATTTTTTTAAAAGTTATTTGAGGACCTAAATGTCACTGATTTCATGGGAGTCAAGAGCTTCCTGTTGCAGTCCATGGCTGTCTCTTACTGCTCTGGGACAATGAGAGATCTTCCCAGCAAAACCAGAGGTCTTTTGGTTGGATGGAGACCACAGCAGTGGGCAACAGAAGTAGGACAGGCTGTAACTCACTTCTCCTGTTGGAACCACTCTTCCAGCATTTTCCTAGCAAAGTGTACGTCTTCATAGATCCTTATTTTAGGCCCTTCTGCATGCAGCATGTATTCCCAACACCATCCCATGAAGAACTCAGGAAAGTGGTTTGTTAGGCAGTATTCTCAGTATCTGGGCAAATTCAAAACCACCAGTCTTCAACAGAAACTTGAATTCCAGAACTGCCTGTGGCCCAGAGATGACCTGTGGGAACCAGAGGAAAACGCAGTTCTTGTAATGGTTTCCCTCAGGCTAAATCCTTCACTGGCAGGGCAACTTCATATCACATGGTTTAAGTACATATTACAGGTTTTAACCTTTCATTCATTTTGCCTGAGATAAATAAATAAGAACACTAAGATATATAAGAGCCAGTCCACATTCCTAGCCTATAATGAAAATAAGCACAGTCATATAACATACATAAAGCCAAGCAGCAGGCATCAGAAGTGAGGCCTGTGTTGTTTTGAGAAGGGACAGCAAGGAGAAGAAGAAGGATTGTTCCTACTATTTTGATTTCCAATTATTAATTCCCTGTTAAGTGTTCTCTATTGCACTTATATACTTTCAAATGTCCATGGCTTTTAATGTATTAATTCTTCCTAGTATCTGAGTCTCTCAAGTACTTGTGCATGTCTCAGTGCTCTTAAATAGTGGCTATAATCAGTACATTTGTGGTTTTAACCATTCTGGTTTCACTACATTAAGGTAGTAAAAATCATTGAAAGGATTCTTCAAAATTATTATCCTGCCTTGGTTCATGAACATACGTGTGAGCTTGCACTTACAACAGCCACTGCTTCAAAGAGGGAACACAGAGGAGGGAATGATTTGTTAGCAGTGCTTTTAGGGGAATGTTCCTCCTCTCCCCATGTGTGTAATCTGCTTGCTCTAACTATCAGTCATTTTTCCTATGCACCACTCCACAATATTTACATGGAATGAAATCCTGCTTTTTGAACCTGTTATTGTCAGTCACTGCCCCACTGCAAACTGACTTTTTTTTTTTTTTTTTTTTGGATTTCAGGCCTATGCTGTTTTTTACTAGGAACTAGTGCTTCATTCGATGTAGCACAGATTTATCATCACAGCTTCTCCTAATAATTTTTATAAGAGATATTTCCTGTTTAGTAGTAGCCCAACAGAAGTCTGGCAACAGTGCAAAGGATCCATGGCGTACCAGGGAGTCAGAGTATTTCTAATCATGTTTTTATCTTGACTAGGACATAGGAAGAACTGGCATCATAGGAACCCCTTTCTCTGGGGAAAGGACGGCTAGGTCTCAGACCCACACCAGACAGCAAAGCCTAGCTTGAGACTCTGCATGTTTAAGCATTAACAGTACTTATGTTATTGTTGTGCTATTCAGCAGCTGTAACAACCCTTGGGAATACCTTGCTGAGCTTGCTGAGACAAAGCTGTTTGTGAAGCCAAATGGCAATGTGCCTGAATAAGACCCAAATTTGGACAGATTCCTGTAGTTCCTTAGTTTTTGCCTTGAGTGCCCATGCTATTTGTTTCAGTACTTATATTAAAGATGCTTCATTTTGTCAAGGTGAAGGGATTTACTTTCTCCTTTCCTGGTTCCCTGCAGTTTCCCCCTGCTGATGGATGATCTTTCCCTAGCGACCCTAGAGAGGTATTTTTCCCCAAGTGTGAAATTGATTCCAGCTGACAACAGACTGTGTCAATCACTTCCCACTTTTGTCATCTTCAAAGACTCCTCTTCCCCTTATTTAAATTGTATTTTCATAATTGAAAATTGCTTTCAGATGACTTAATGAATTCCTCCACTCTATTAAGGGCTGAAAGCAGATGAAATACTGCAGCTTTCAGATTAAGTGCATTTTTATAGGGAAGCTTTAGCAGAAGCTTCAGCAACAGCAACAGCTTTTTTGTCTTAAGATATGCCCACTAAAGAAGTAAATCAGAGTGGTAGAAATGGCATTTTCTGCTAGCACCACTGCACGAAAACAAGTCCTAAATTGTATTTTGACCTTATGGATATACTTGTGAAGCTTCTGAATTGCTGGAGCTGCCATCAGTCTCCAAACAACTAATGTGATCCATTGATCAACTGAGATTTGCATTCTTTCCTGTTGATATAATGCTGCATTTTCCATTGTGGTATCTCTTTAGAATGATAAGGATGACCCTGGAAAGCATAAATGCTGATGGCAAAACATAGTGTGTAATCTCTATTAGCTATCCACAGTTCATCTTATGATAGCAAGTAGAGAGACATAAACTGTTTTCTTATGATGATCCCCCTGATCACTGGGGCTTAAAATGCAGACTTGTACAACAAAGTAGCAATTGATAAATACAGCCAAACTATTAAACCATCTGAAGCTATGCTTTGAGACACTGTAGTGCAAATATCTGCTGATATTTATGCATCAATTTTTCATCTAGTTTGTTTAAAAGCAGCTTAACTTTTAAGACCTTTTTGTACACACTTTTTTGAAGTGTGAACTAGTGTTTCATTATATTCTAAAAGTAAATAGCAGTATCTATATTTGGAAATCAGACTTTTTAAAATCTTCATACTGTTTCTTTTCATGGTTTGGGTTATTTTTTTTTAAACAACTGGATGGTGAGTTGGTATATGGTGGTGAGTTAGTATTTAATCAACACATGATTAAAAGCCAGTATCTCCTGGATTAGAATGACTCAGACTGATTTACCAGGCCCACTCATCTACATATTCATTCAAATGCAAATCTAGAACAACTCCTGTAAGACAATGAAGTTGCCTCAGTTTTGTCCTGGTATGCATAGTGTCAGAAACAGGACTGCTGTGTTTGTATGCATAAACCCCTTTGCCCTCTTACTCACTTGGACTTTCATCTCACTTCCACCTTTTTTGGTAGCAGTAGTACTAGTAGTAGTAGTAGTATGGACAGAGCAATTGCAGTTCAGTGCAGTTCCCTTTGCACAGTAGACCTCTGCAGTGCAAAAAGCTCCAAAAGAAGGTGAGGGGAAAATGAAGTGTGTAAGTGAGCAGGTAAGAGTTAATATATAAGGCCTAACAAGAACAAAAGGATAGAACTCTCCATTTGAGATTATTTTATAAACCTGACTCAACAGAATTATATATTGGTTTGTAACCTATACTTTGGTAAATGTAGCTTTAAACACCATGGCTTTCCCAACACATACCTCTGGTTCAAATTATGTGAGCTGAAATCACAGTCAGGGACAACACACCAGCTGTCCAAAACAATGAACAGTAGTTATTTATTTCGGTTTTTTTCATTAATAATGATATGATAAAAATAGTCCGGGTGCTGCAATGCAAAGAAACTCAGCATTATGTATAATGGGTTTTGAGGTTAAAAAAAGTGATTAATTTTTCATATAATGTAATGCTTATCTGAGCCAGGGCACCCCTAGCATATGACATGAAGTGTGTGAATGATTTGTGGACCAAAATGAGACTGATGAGTGATGACACGTTGGCTCTGTATTATTGTCTAGTTTATTGCAGAAATGGTCTAACATGAAAAAAATCTTGTCCTTTTCTATTAGCTTTTTCTTAAATATCACAATTGATATGTCTTAGAGGTATAGCACAAATCTCACAGCTGAGACAGCTCTTGTGGCTCCAGGCCATCTTTCAGAACACGATTTCTAAGTTGCATAGTAGTATAATTTAAGGCTATACTGCAGTACCCTGCACATAAAAACAAATTTTTCTAAGAGAATGTTAGAGCTGACTGCATTGACAGAATCCTTTTCTTTCCTGCATGGTCCAGAATTTGTATCATTAGCAACACTTGAGATAAGGGATGATATTCTGTTGTAGATTTGGCTTACCCAGCTCCTGATGAGTTTCATATTTCAAGTGTTTCTGAAAAGTGAATTTAGATTTCATGTTTATGAACAAAGCTGTAGGGCATTCAGGCCTTCTCATCCAAGATATGCCATAATTGTATGAACAAGAACTTGTCCTGCATGTCAAAGCTCTTCCCTGACAGGAGTTTCACAGCTCAAAGGCTAGTCCTGATTATGTCTTTCTCATAAATAGCATTGATGGTTTTCAAGGGCAGACTTCAGAACCTGCTGAGACCCACATGTAGAATCATAGAACCATATAGGTTAAAAAAGGCCTTTAAGATCATCATGTCCAACTGTTAAACTGGCCCTGCCAAGGCCATTACTAAACCATCTCTAAGCACTACATCTACATCCTATAAATACCTACATGGATGGCAACTCAACCACTTTCCTGGGGAGCCTATTCTGATGCTTGACAGTGGACATTACTGACATTATTTATGTGAATAAGTTTTTCCTTATATACAATCCAAACCTCCTCTGGCACAACCTGAAGCCATTTCTGCTTATTCTATCATTTGTTATATGGAAAAAAGATTGATCCCCATCTGACTACACTTTCAGGCAGTTGTAGAGAGCAATGAGGTCCCCTCAGCCTCCTTTTCTCAAGGTTAAACACCCCCAGCTCCCTCAGCCACCCCTCATCAGCTTTGTGCTCCAGACCCTTCCCCAACTCCATTGCCCTTCTCTGGACACTCTCCAGCCCCTCAATGTCTCTCTTGCAGGGAGGGCCCAGAACTGCACACAGGATTTGAGGTGTGGCCTCAGCAGTGCCCAGTACAGGGGGACGGTCACTGCCCTGCTCCTGCTGCCCACACCATCAATCCATCCTGTGCAGATGCCCCTGCAGAGCCTTCTCCATCAGATCAACATTTCTGCTCAGCTCAGTGTTGTCTGTGAACTTACTGGGAGTGCACTTTTGTGAAGCTCTTTTTATTGCTCTGATGAAAGGACATTTAACTTGTCTGACACAATGTTAGCTTTGAGCCCTATTGAGCCACACACCTGATGTGTGCTGTACTCTGAAGTAAACACCTGAGATAGGAAAAATTTCTGATAATTCCAATCCTCCAGATGTGGTCTCCTGAACTACACACTTAAGCTTCCTTAACTGAGAGGTTTAAGATAGATGGATAGATGGTTTAAGATGGATACCTTAGGGCTTTACATTTAAAGGCATGATTGTATGAGATGTGGTGAGCAGCCCGTTCGTGCAGAAAGTACAGAGCATCATAGAATAATCATAGAATAGTTTGGGTTGGAAGGGACTTAAAAGAACACCTAGTTCCAAACCCCTGACATGGGCAGGGAGACCTTCCACTAGACTAGGTTGCCCAAAGCCCCTTCCAGCCTGGCCTTGAACACTTCCATGGATAAAGAATCCACAACTTCTCTTGGCCACCCATTCCAGTGCCTCACCACCCTCACATGAAGAATTTCTTCCTAATATCCAATCTAACCCTGCCCTCTTTCAGTTTAAAGCCATTCCCTCTTCTCTGATCACCAAATTTCCTTATGAAAAGTCCTCTCCAGCTCTCCTGTAATCCCCTTGTAAAACTAAAGGTGTTATGAGGTCTCCTGGAGCCTTCTCTTCTCCAGGGTGAACAGCCCCAGCTCTCTCAGCCTTCATGGGAGGTAATGTTCCTATTGCTTTCCATTCCCATTCCAGGAACGTATTTGTCTCTTTTTCTTTGCAGTGTTTTTGTACTTAAATGGATTTTTATTTTTTCACCAGATTGGAAATTACTAGCAAGTACTGGATCTGCTACTGAGATGTTTTTGTTGGGAAGGAAATAAGATTAGCTGTTAAGAAAGGTTGAACTCCCTGTGAAACCGGTGTCTTTAAGTACTTAGTAAGGATGAATTATCCACTGGAAGGATTTGCCACTCTCCACAGGCTCTGAATCCAACTTACCCTGAAATCATTGCTAACACAAAGAAAGTTACAACAAGGTTAGCCAAATCCCCCAGTATTTCCCTAGCACATGACAGTACCAGTTATGCGTGTTAGTGCATGCTTGGATCTTGTTCCAAAGCAACAGAATCATGGGGAGTTTTTTGCATTTCACTGTGTTCTTGTCAGTTTTTCACATGCACATTATGTTGGGAAACAGGAAAGCTAAGAGGAAATGTTAATCAGACATTCTAGAACAGGATCTGGTAGATACAGTTCCTGACCCTGCATATGTTGTCACTGCAGAAATAATTTTCCTGTATCGTGAGTACATTGTGCTCAAAATTGTGATACTGAAAAGTTATCTTCAGGAAGGAAACTCTTGAGTTGTGAAGCAAGGAAATCAAGTATTGAGGCTGTGTTGCTAAGATGAAATGGACTGTACACATTTTGATCTTCTAACTGGAAATTGTTGCTTAAGAAATGCAGTCTCATTTGCAAGGCTATTTGGAAAAAATTCTTGCAAGCATTTTTGTAAGTCATGCTCCATGTTGAAGCTTTAACAAAACTCTACAAAATGAATGCATTTAACAGAATCCCTGGAAAAAAAAAAGATCCTTTCCTCTTCAATTCATATAAAATTTCCATTATCATTGTAGCTGCGGCATTATGTTCTTCTACTCCAAAAGTATTATTTTGAACTAAAGAAAATTAAAAATTAAATAATACTGTGAAAATGAAAGTTAATTATAATATTTTCTACATTCTTTTTTTTTTTTTTTCAAAACGGATATTGCTTACCTGACTTTCCAAGTTCTTGTAAGACTTTTTTACTCTACAGAAGAGTTAAATAGTTCAAAATAGAGCTTCTCTAGCAGTTTCATTTTATTTAAATTCTTCCTTCTGGCACCAGAAAAAGAAATTTATATAGGCATGGATGGTCACTGGTACCGACATGAATATGAAGCTGGAAAGGGCAAGAAAGATTACGATGAGAAAAATCTTTTAAAATAAATGAGTGTGGAAAACTGGGGCAGTCACAAGTCACAGATTTTCTTTTGGATTGATGTGTACTGATTTGTATATTATAAAATATTGCTTGCACCTCTGGAGAAGAACAATTATAATATGAGTCACAATGGATGTAGCTTAATTAGAGAAATATAGATTGGATTTTTTTCTAGTCAGAAGCTTAAGGGAGCTCGGGACAGTGTAAGGAAATATTTATTAATATCATTAAAGCTTTTCATAATCACTTCTAGATGAATAGGAGCCTCTGGCTGGAATGAAATTTGAGGTCTTCCTACCACATAGGAAATGACATTGTGATTAACATTAACACTTATTTCTCATATTTTATCCTGAGCCAATGTCTGGTTCATATACCTTTAATATGAAGATAAATCAGACCCATACATGGGAAGTTTCTTCCTAACCCCAAAGTAATTACCGGTAGCTATAATTTTAAAATCATATCACTTTACACATTTATCCCACAATTACCAGAGAAACCTTATGGATTTACATGACTTATTATATTTCATTAGATCTTTTAAACTAATCTTTTCTTGGCTATTACTTTATTTCCCTTATATTCTATATTACATGTACTCCTTCTTTGATGTTAAAAAAAAGGGAGATATTTTCAAAGTGTTCAACAATTTTCAAGCTACATAGCTCTCAAAAAGCATTCATCTACAGCCAGGATATCAATGATGATGACTGCTAATGATATATTTATGTTGAAATACATATATATACTAATCCTATAGATAAAAGTACATACTATACTGTGTATGTATATTACATCATTTTTAAAAAGAAAATTAACTTGGAAGTGAAAGGTTCAGGACTGAAAATTTTGTATTTACTCCAATATCTTGCCATATATATGGAGCATAAAGCTACTGAGCTGATAAAATTATTTGAATCATCGTATTTTCCTAAATGAAGAAATAATGGTAAAACAATAGAAAATAATTATCCATGATGCAATAAAATGTCATTGACTTTTAATCTGCATCCTTTCTTCCAATAACTGTATTCCACTTTCTAAATCAGCAGAATAAAAGAGGACATATCTTAACTGCTATCTAATTTTAAGGCTATGCTTAGATGAAGATAACATTGTTTAGTAACCTTGTATGCTTCATCAGCAAACTCCCAATAAAGGCCTCTAGGCATTTGGAGACAGATTCTCTTCTCATTTACATCTCAGCAAAACACCATTCATGAAAATTAATTGAAAGGAGAATTTAGCTCACTGAGCATAAATCCAGTTTATGAAAGGCTGTTAAACCTGACAATATGAATTTACTTCAGGATGAAATTCATTAGATGTTATTTCAACCTGATATGGACTATAAATAAATTAGGTTTTATCTCTTTCTGTTTTATTGCTTATTTTAAAAAGTTTCCCTTTAATATGAATAGCTACTCTAAAAACTAAGGTCATGTCTGTATTCTGCTGTACTCTGACAAAGGATTCTCTGCAAAGCTTAAGAAGAAGCAAGAAGTAGCATAAATGCTCATCCATTCTCTGAGAATATGGTATTAAATGCAAAATTATTCCCGTCTATTCAGCATAAAATCTTGAATTAAATCACTCTATCTTTGAATAAGCTTGATTGCAGGTTGTATACATTCTATCTAGCTTTAGACCAAGACTGTAACTTCTATACAGCTAAGGTTTAGACTCCCTTCCTTTAACAGAGAGAGGGACAGGTATTCCTAGAGGTGCTGGCTAATCTTGCCGTAAATGTGTTGGGTTTTTCAGCAAGGGCTGTATTGCCTTCAAGAAGTGCCTGTTTCTCTCTAATGTTTGCCTAGACAGCTGACTTAAAGCTAACTAAACTCAAGTGAAATTAATGTGACTGCTAATATTTTTTCTCCTGAACTTGCACTCTGCAGCAGTTGGAGATTAAATCAGAAAAACAAAATTCATATGAAAGAAAAATCAAAATAAACTATTTTAAGTGGCATGCATGTGATTGCAAAGATCAGGCACAAGAAATCAAATTAAATGGTCTTTTAAAAGACTCTCAAGATGTTAAAGTTGGTGTTACAGTTATTTTGGTTTGGCTCTCTGGAGTTTGATTTTCAAAAGAGGATTTTCAACAGGATGGCAATGTGGGATGTACAAGATAACAGCTTCCAAACAAAATATTTCTAATACCTAGACACTGGGGGGTTCAACCAAACTCTCTTTTGTTTTGTTTTCCTGGAATACTACCAAAAAAAAAGAAAAAAAAAAAAAAAAAAAAANCTAGGGATCCTCTGTCTATTAACTTTATCACCATCTGAAATCACTGACTTAACCCAAAGCTTGTTTGTTTGTGTGCTTGTTTATTTTCCCTATATACAACTAATTTGCTGCTAATAACAGGCAGACTACAAGAGCTGATAGAAAAGAATAAGAAAGGGGATTTATACCTCTGTAATTCATGCCACTGAAAGCACACTAGAAGCTCAAGAGCTTCTTTTAAGAACAGATGGAATTGTATGTGTAGTAGTTTAATTGACCACACATTTACCGTTGTTTAATAAATTTTGGACATGCACAGAATAACACATTTGACCGAATGTACGTGGTGGAGTAATTACACTGAAAGGAGTAATTAAAAGTCAGAACTGGAAAGTAGTGAATACAGAACATTTAATTATAATGTAAGCAAACACATAAAAGTCTGCCAAGAATATGAAGGTGAACATTGAGATTCAGCAGGACAATAAAATTGATAATAGAGAGTGTAGAGGATACACAGCTATTTGACAGTGCAAGAGTAGGACTTTAAGCAACAAAAACTCTTGGGATCAAAACTGTGCATCAGATAAACCTATGGATAAATTATGTATTCCTCATCTATTCATACTCCTGTTAATTAAAAACCTCGTCTCTGGCATTACTTGGAAATGGAATTATTTTGCTTGCCATTAGTCAAATGATATTGTTTTCAAGATAGTGTTGCTCTGTCATGCTTGTATTTTGCTTGGTCGATATCCATCCAGTCTTAATGCCAGGAATCCTGCAACTGAGTCACTCCTTCTTAATGCTTAACACTGTGGACAACTCTTGCTCCCCCTCATGCAACAGCAGAAAAAAAGTCTAGATTTCTGTGTCTTTAGAGAGCATGAATGCCAGGAAATTTTTACTGCCTTAAGTTATTATCTGCTCTCCTTAACAGTTTTCACTTGTGAATCTAAATTACAGCCTTTTCCCATTTTAAGGCCAAGTAAAAAAAGTTAAAGCAATGAAGAAGGAAGGGTAAAGCTACAGCTGCAGGTGACGGGTCTGCTGGGAAATAAGAATAACCTACCCAGAAAGAAAAAAGAATGAGGAAGACTGGTAAGACATGAGNAATCTTTAATTTGTCTCTCTCTCTTTCCCTGCTAACCCAAGATAAATCTGTCTGCAATTATCTATTTTATATTCCCCAAGAACTTGATTTTTCTCTATTGTTCATGCCACAGTTTTGCATGTGCCCTAGGTTTAAACCTAAGGTTTACTGTTGTCAGGTTCACAATATTATTGATACATTTATTTTTTAATATTTTGTTGGTTGTAGAAATGGATGGGGAAAAAAAAAAAAAAAGAGGAAGAAAGCTATTCATCAGCAAAGTTGGTTTCCCAAGACTCCATGATGTCCTTTAGTTTTCAGAGATCTTGGATCATGAAAATACATAGGCCCTTTGAATGATGGCAGATGGGCCTGGCCAGGGTCACATCCAGGAAAATAATGGGAATCGTGTGGTTAAAAACAACAGATTTCAGTTGCAAAGTAGCACTTAATATTCTCAATTCTTAGATAGCCATGAAATCACTGAAGTCTTTAATAGTTTGTGAATATTTCACAAACTCAAAAGAACTCAACAGACACTTCTCAAAGATTTAGATCTTTCCCAATTACACTTTTCTCCTGAAATATCTTTCACACAAAATGTAAGGCTAAATCACATACTCTCCTCTTAAAGACAACTCATCAGACCTAAGCCCTGGTCCTCAATTCTGCCATTATCAATTCTATGAATCTTTATCACCTCAGTCCCTGAACCTCTTTTTCATTTTTATGTTTGTCTTCTCTATTTACTGTGTAAAGGCTGTTTGTAACAGTGGCCAACTGAAAATGCCTTATGAATGTAGACTATGTTCTCTAGTGGGCACTTCTGTGTAACATAATGAAATAATGAAAAGGGTTCCTCAGCTATCTTGTTTCTGGGAGCTCTTGAACTCTCATTTGCAGCCCAGATTTCCCTGTGAATCTTGGATTAAGAGGGATAGAGTAATTAATTACTTAGTCACATATAAATGTTCTATATCCAAACAATGACATCTGTGTGCGTTTTTCTGAGCTGGCCTCTATCATTAACATTGTAAACAATATTCTGTGCAAGTTATACCAATTGTCTTCAGATTAATCCTGTTTGGGTTAGGTTTCGTTGTGAAGTATTTTCTTCCAGAAATAAAAAGGTATTCCTCCTCTTGCAAATACCAGGCTGGAGAAAACAGGCTCTGTGAATCAAGTCAGTGGTGGAATGTCTAATTTTTTCCTAAGGATAAAAACCATCAAATATGTTGCTTTCTTCTAGTAATTAATTTAATTATTATAGCAAAATGTTTAGTCAGATTTATGAAATTGTATACTTTGCAAGGAGGTTTAATAGTTTAAGAGTTACTTTCTTGAGGTTATTGTAAATACACAGTCAATAACATTCATGCTCATATAAACAATATTGATTTCAGCCTCTCACTGTGGTAAACTATTTTAAATCCTCCTTTTTTTACTTTTTCAATACAGTAACATAATAACTCTCAGGACTTCCATAAAAGCAAATAAAAGCCAAACATAACTCTACTTAAAAAATGAATGCCTTTATACATACTTAGCAGTCTGGAGCATAATGTTTGGATACTGTGAGAGAAATAAGCATTGGGAAAAGAACTATGTCATTTAGAGGATAATTATGGAATGAGGACCACATATTTTTGTAAGCCTACATATTCTGATCCTGGAGTGCCTCTGTGATTCCTTCACAGCCAGAGAACAGCCAGAGGGTGAAAGACACAACACACAGCTAATTGCCAGTGATCTCTTTGTAGGATTATCTAGACTGCAGGCAGTTACTTACAGATATTATGGTTCAGACACAACTCAACTGGATAATTAATGGTGTTAGTGTCTCAAGGACAATGGTTAACCATGGCTAAATTTCTGCATAATTTGGAGGGATTGGCAAAGCCAACCTGCTAAAAGTTTAGCACAGGCAAGAGAGCAAATGAAAACCTGATGTGTTTTTCTGAGTACAAGGTGGGAGTGGAAGAAACCTGGATATCCATAACACCCTTGCAA
>WEIU01005278.1:2071-12982 GCA_013389925.1 Aegithalos caudatus | reverse complement strand
AAAAAAAAAAAAAAGTTATAAAACGTTATAAAGCTCTCAGCTTTGCCTCTGAATCTGTCTTTCTCAAAGTTGGGGATATACAAAAAACTTTCTGCTGTGACCCCACATTAAAAGCAGAACAGGGTGGTCAGTGTGCGACTGAGTGCAATTTTAAAAGCTTTCAGGGGAGAACATTCATTGACTTTCTAGTCAAAATCTCATCATTTAACAAGCATTAAACTCAAAGCAAGAATTTCCAGCTGTAGGAAGAGCTTAATGCAGTGGTATTCTCTCTCTTGGACAATTAAATTTTCCCTTTTCAGCCATCTCTGAAGAAGCTGGCACTGCCTGATTCGGATGCAGGAATTGGATTTCCTCCATTACTTAGCTGACTTTGTGAGATGGGCTCAAGAATACAGTCTAAGGTACCTCATTATTTCCTTGAGCTACCAACTGAAATATTGATAAGTAAATGACAGTCTCTGCCACTAATCACAGACTAACACTGATCATTTAGAAAGTGTTTAAATTTGTTGGGACATTCTTTAAGACTCAGTACATATAGAACATATTGTTTGAAGTATGGAGACTGTTAATTTTTTAGTGACTAGAAAGTTAAAAAAAAATAGAAGGTTTTAGATCACAACTTAATAAAAGACTTTGCATGTTACATGCAGCTTTTAAATTAGGAATTTATCAATGGCAACAGATGAGCCATTTTGCCTTTACTTATTAGTGGCATCCCAGAACCGTCACCACCTTGATAAAGAAGAAGCAAATAATCCCTCTTCAACTGGAGAGAAGAATACATGTTTCAAGAATTTAGGACTGGAAAAAACCTAACATTTTCAATTTATGACAAGGTATCAGGATGTGACTTCCTTCAATGGTGCAATAGGCCTGCAACAATTTGATCACTTTATGTGTTGTGAGAAGTCTCACCTGCCCTGTAGCTGCTACCTCAGAGCAGGACAGGGCTGACACAAACACTGCTCTGTACTGGTTGGCTCTGTCTAGAAGTCTTGGACATTGCTCAAGCTCCCAAATAGCAGTGGCTGTGTACCTGATAAGAAATGAACAATCTCAGTGCAGAATAATTCAAGTGCCTAAAGTTAGTTGTCTAGCACACTTTAAATATTTTCAGGTGTCTTGCCTGATTCCAAGACTGCTCCTGTGTCGCATATGTCAGTTTTGTGGTATAGAGGAATTGTGAGAAGTTAAGCTGGAAACATGGGGTGCAATGTGAGAGATGTTTTCATTTTCGTCTTTGCTTCTCACTACCCTAGGCTACTTAATTTTGCAATAAATTAAATTACTTTTCCTTAAGTTTAGTCTGCTTTTCTTTTGATGGTAATTGCCAAGAGATGTACCTGTCTTTATATCAACCCATGAGCTTTTTCATCTTATTTCCTGCTTCTGCTCTGTGGAGGAGGAGTGAAAGACTGGCTGAGTGGAGGTATGGGAGCCAGCCAAGGTCAGCCCACCAGAGAGGGGGCTGCCTGCCTGGATAGTGAGACCACTTTCCAGCTGTCAGGAGTGTGACAGAGCTCTGCAGAGCTGGTTTATGTTGTTGATCTGAACCACAGAGCCTTGGGGCTGCTGAAAGGGTGATTCTGCTGTGGGAGCAAGGGGGGCTGATGTCTCTGTTCTGGTGCACTGGGCTGACACAGCAACAATTTTCTTGTGAAGTAGAGAGTAAAGCTGGAAGAGATGCTTCACCTGTGCAGAGTTCTCCAAGTTGGAACACTAGCCCCCACCCTAAAATCTTTTCATATTCTTTTATCTGACTCCAGATATTTTTTCACTGAAGAGAACTTAAGGCAAATGACCCCCACTGCTTGTGATGGCTGAGTAATCTGGTTAGCTATCTCAATCACATGGATGATGGTCTACAGTCTCAGGAACATTTAAGCCTATTTGAAAAAATATTTCTGGTGTCTTTAGGAGCAGAAATACACACAATGTTAGAGAAATTATTGTCTGGCTTGTCTCCTTTTATGATCCCACTACAACAGGATTTGTAGGTGTTGAAAGTGCTTACCCAGTTCTGTGGTTTTTTTTTTTTCCCCAACAGTCTACTTACTTGTGGATTTTATGTATTTTATGACTCTATTAATTGCTGAAACAATACTTAAGGAGAAATTTCATTGCCACTGCTAGTGAACAGACATCACAATCAAATAGCATTTGATTTTTTAAATGTTTATTAAGTAATAATTGGGCCTTTAAAAGCATATCTTATCTGTGGTAACCCATCTCCTTGCTGTATGTGCACAATGGAAGAAGCTCCCCAGGGCAGGGAGACAGCATCAAGTCAGGCCTTTCTGCAATGCTGCAGAGAGCATGGAAAGCCACTACTGAACTTATGAAGAATGAACAGGTATTTTCCTTTACAAGTCAGGAAAGATATTGTTGTGCTCACAGGTCATGTGTGCAAACTAATCCTACCACATAGCCTGAGACAGATGTTTTCAGTGACCTTGGGTAAATTTCCTGAGTATGTATTTCTAAGTGTGTAGACACTTCAAGATGCGCACAGACACTAAATTTAACCTCAAAGATAACATTTCATCTTCATCTGCCTCCTTAGGCTTCCAAATGGCTTTTAAAATCTGATCCTAATGTTTTGTGCCACTGTTCACCATCTGGTAAATGATGATAAACACTTTTCTCCCAACTTTTTGGGTTGATAGGCTATAATCAAGTAAAATCTCCTGTTTTGTATTCAAGGTTGATCTGAGACAAGTGGATAAATTCTGCATAATGCAAACTGATGCTCACCTCCCTTTACCTGCCTTCACCCTAAACTACATTAGTTTTTTTTTCAGAAACTTGTGGTTTACTGCCTCTTTGTTTAGTGACAGTTCAGCTGTCTGAATTGGGCCTTCCTGAAACTGTAAATTAATCATAGAATTATGATTGAATTAAATCATGTGTATCCTGTGGGCAGGCATGGGAAACTCTATAATATCTTAGTGTCAGGTAATAATAACAATAATAATAGCAACTAAATAGATTCCATCAGAATAAGCATCACTGGTAAGTTCCTGAATTTGCAATGCCTGAACAAGGTTTTCAGCAGATCCAGCGCACCAGAGCACAGGATTTTCACTTTCTTAAGGAGACAGAGAAAGAATTTTTCTTTATTTTGAAAATGTTTGGTATAGAATTCTTTCACACAGATATAACCGGACTGTCACTGTCACAGAATCATGGAATCATGGAATGTTTTGGGTCGGAAGGGACCTTAAAAGATCATCCCCATGCCAGGGGTGTGGACACCCTTCACTAGACAAGGTTGCTCAGAGCTTCACTGAACTTGGGAATTAAAAGAAAAAAAAAAAATATATATATATATCCTTAGCAGAGATAGTTCAAAGAGCAGTATGCCATACACCTAATACAGTATTGTGCTATGATAAGGGTCTTAGGTGAGTTCAATATACATTTGCATCCAGTGGATCCTCACACAGAAGTTGCTGGAAATGACAACTAATCATTCTGTTTTCTAGTAAATTACACCCATTTTGTGCAGGTCAGAACAACATCTGACAAGGCAATGACAACTTCTGTGCAAAGCAACAAAGAACCAGGCTGATGGTGTTAAAATATTTCAGCAGCTTGGTCTCTAGTGTGGCTGAATTGTGAGCAGAGTGTGGCTGGAAAGAATCAAAGAGCATGTCTGCACTTTGCAAAATGGATGGATGAGAAAATCCCCAAGGAACTGCCCCAGACACCAGCTTCTAGCTAACACATTTTGGCTGCACATTGCCTCGTTAGCAAAGTTAAGAAGCAGACCTAATTGTATTAAGCCCAGTCCCTGGCCACTGTTTCTAAAAACTGAGATTTTTGTGGTACAATGCACATTTTTTTCTGTGGTGTCACATCAAAAAGCATGGAGACATCAAAAGATGGTATTTTACACCATATGTAAAAAATGGAGCAAGATTCTATGTAAGCTATGAATCTATGAAGCAGGAAATTTCTATCCTGTGTACAGTGTTAAGGTTGTGGTTTAATTTCATCGTATTTGGAATAAATGCAAATGTTTTTAAGGATTCCTAAAAAAGGCTGCTTTAGCAAGAACTGACAGTTTAATCTTTAGGTTGCTGACTTGAAGGGGAAGCCAGAAAGAGATCATCTGTTATTTTTTTAATGGAAAATGGAAAATTAGGATAATATTTTTAAAGCCTGGGAAGCCTCTCTGACAGCTTCTACCTTCCAATAATTTCTCACTTCTCTAAGACTTTAGAGAAGTCCTAAAAATAATTCTACTTTCTCAGTAAGCCAGAACTTTAATTTTAAATATAAACACATTCTAAATATAAGCAAAAAATTTACATTAATTAAATCAGAATTACAAAGCCAGGGGTACATATTTTTACTTGTATATTTATTCACATTAAATATTTATTTTAAAGGAACCTTGCCACTGATATGCCCCACAAAATGAAACTGGAGGAGAAAAATACATTAAATGTTTTTAATGTAAATGACTAGATTTCTTTTCATACAGTTCAATTTTGCCTTAAAGTTGTGAAGGCTACCTATTAGAATTATGGGGGAAAACTGTACTGATTTTGTGAACATCATTGGAAACCTCAGCAGAAAAGTACTAGAACTTCTAAATTTTTAAACAGCATAAGCCAATCTCCATGGCCAGCCCTAATTTGTAAATTATATATTTTATCATACAATATTTTATAAATTATTGGTGGTTTGAAGCACAAACACCCAGAAACTGATTGATGCTGGAGATTGACCCCAGGTGCAAGGTCCTGCACTTGGGTTGGGAGAACCCCTGGTATCAGCTCAGGCTGGGGATGAACAGATCAGAGCAGCCCTGCCCAGAAGGACTTGGGGTTTTCTAGTGGATGAGAAATTCAACATGACCCAGCAAGGTGCACTCACAGCCCAGAAAGCCAACCTCATCCTGGGCTGCATCCAAACCAGCGTGGGCAGCAGGGAAGGGATTCTGTCCCTCTGCTCTGCTGAGACCCCACCTGCAGGGCTGTGTCCAGCTCTGAAACCCCCAACACAAGGACATGGACCTGTTAGAGCAGTTCCAGAAGAGAGCCACAAAGATGATCAGAAGGATGGAGCACCTCTCCTATGAAAAAAGGCTGAGAGAGTTGTGGCTGAACAGCCTGGAGAAGAGAAAGTTCAAGGGAAACCTTATTATGGCCTTTCAATACTTAAAGGGGGCCTGAAGGGGGAAAGGGACTTTTAACAAGGGTATGTTGACAAAGGATAAGGGGTAGTGGCTGTAAACTGAAAGAGGGCCAATTTAGAATAGCTAAAAGAAGAAAATTTTTATCAGCGAGAATGGTGAAATTACTGGCACAAGTTGTCCATGGATGTAGTGGATGCCTACTCCCTGGAAACATCCAAGGTCAGGTTGGAAATGGCTTAGAGCCACCGGATCTAGGTGAAAATGTCCCTACTCACTGCAGGGGGACAGATGGACTAAATGACCTTTAAAGGTCACTTCCAAACCAAGCTGTTCTGTGATTCTATCACTCTAGGAAGATATTAGAAGAATTTCCATGAATTCCTCTATGTCTTGGTTTGAGGTGGGATTTTTTTGAGAAATTTAGGATTCCCAATTCTGGATTTCCTCACACCTATAATTCATCTTCAGTTTACAGACTGTATGAAAAAAAAACCAAAAAACTTGTCCATTTCACAGGCCCAACAACTGAAACAATAGCCTACTTTTTCATTTCATATCAATATTTACTTTCAAGAGAAAAAATATATGCATTACCAAAACTATCCAATTTGAGCAATGAGGCTTGAAAACATTCACTGCCAATTTTTCAGTTAAAGCTGCTAGCTTTATCAACCTGAAAGCATTAACATGAAGATAAAATTGAAGAAAAGATCGAAAAACTGAGCTACAAGTGTAATTAAGGCAATGTTGCTGTAGTAACATCTGAATATACATTTCCAGCTTGAAAATGAACTTTCATGTCACATCTAAGTCAGCTTCTAAGGACTTGGGTGAGTCCCCACATATCTCTCACAATAAGAGAGCACAGAGAGTAATTTCTCAGATATATAAATCTATGTTAAAAGAATGTCTATTTCATAGCAAGTTTTGGTGTCTTTTTTTTTTGGGGGGGGGAGGGGGGGAGTGTTGATGTGTATATTAAAAAAGAAGAGTGGACAATCGTTGGTAAGGAATGTTATCAAATCCATTGCTAAGGACTTTGTATCAAAGCTGGCAAACTTGGAATTTTTCGATCATAAAGTTTAGCTAAACGTGCATAGTTGCATAGCAAACTCCTATTTTTTGGGGTTTTGTAATTTTAAAACCATGCTAAATAAAGATTTAAATGTCTATGTTTTCCTTCTTTTTAAATCTTAATTTTTATAATATTTCATACAAATTACACAATATTTTCAAATAATATTTAATAGCTTCCTTAAAGATTCTTTTACTGCTCTTAATAGCACTGTTCAGTAGTGACTTTTAGAGTCTTGACTATTCAAAGGAAAAGTTTTCTGAAAGTTTACCCAAACCTCTGAAAAATGAAACTTTAGTCTTTCATTAAAAGTTTTGCAAAACCAAGATTTGTTTGTTTATTTTTAGTACATATGGACTGAACAAGTGCGGTTCTCTGCTGTTTTGGGACAGTGAGCTGTCTGGCTGGCTTAACACAAATACTTGGGAAGCCACAAATAATCCAAGTCCGTGCTCAGTCTGCAGAAAATAGTAGAGGAAAAGACATCGTTCCAGAGAGTTCTGATACCATATGGCAAACAGCATTTTCTGCTGGTATGCAGCACATTTTAACTCCAAGGAATTTGCAATTATATTCAACTAATTAACATCATTTATTTTTTTTAACCAAGCTGTCTTTCCTCTTAAAAGGAAAGGGAATTCAATCTTTACCCACTGTGACTACTGTTTTTTATTAGGTGCATAACTGTTGAAAGAGGAAAAGGAATTTTAAGGGCTACGTAGTAAATATGTATACAACATATATCAAGAGAGGCGATGGATAAAGACTGCCAAACAGACTTTTATTTAAATTCTCAGCTTCTGATGGATGCAGATTTCCTTTTAGGGTCATCAGAAGTCTAAGTACATTCTTAAAAAGACAAAACCTCCTCAAAGAGCCAGAGTATGAACATACTTGTTAGCAGCCCCCCTTCCCATCCACTGCTCTTGACAACACCCAGGGTCAGCACTATGTATGTGAATATGTTTGATGTCAACTGCTCTACAAGTGCTCCTTTTGTTTGGTTTTTTTTTTTTTTTCCTCTTGCAAGAGAAAAAAATGGCAAGAGAAACTTCTCTTCCTCAAAAGTATCAGGAGAAAACAACTCTTCTGGCTCTCATGTTCTCCTTGTCAGAGTGATATGTCAGGTATTTCAGCTCTATTCATGAGCCTAATGTTGGTCTGCCATTTCCTACCATATTATTAAAAAAAATAAAAATTATCACTGGGATGAATCTTATTGTGGGATACTGTGTACCATCTCCCTGGTCTTGCTAAGATGAAAGTAAGAAGACGTAATAAAGCAATGGGAGAAGGACCTCCACCAAGGCAGGGTGTAAGCACAGACTTTATGTCCCACACAGGTCTCTATTTCCTAGATTTGAACAGATTTTAAGTGAGGAATGGAGTCCTACAGTAGTTGTACAGGACTGATACTGGGCATAGTTCAGGGCTGTGTAACATCACTGTGGTAGAGAAGGGAGAAAACTTCCTGACCCCTTGCCCATAGGAGCTGACATCACGTATCCATTTTTCCCACTTTCTAATTGTCTACAGTGAGGTAAAGAATAGACTGTCAATTCTGGGACTGTGATATCTGTTTTTGCAGAATAAATACAGAATTTGGAATGTTAAACTTCATTGGAAAGTACATTCATTTTTGTTCTCTTATTCCTGTTTATTATTATTTCTCACATACAAAATCCTATGTGGCTCCTATTTTCAGAAACAATCAGCTTTGAGAAATGATGCCTCCAGTTTGGACAGCTCTCCTAAAAGGAGAACTGCCAAGGTCATAGACCCATCTTGTCTCACCTAATTAAGGAACTTCAAAGTCAGATATTTGCTGGTAAAATCGGTATCCTGGGTTCTCTTTATAGTTAAGGCAGAGAAATAGGCAGCTCTGGAGGAAAATTCATCTGTATTAAATTTGAAACTTCTTTTAGGAAGAAAACAATCATTCTCTGAAATTGTCTACTTCTGTTCAATGAATTTAAAGCTAGAGTGATAAACTCCAATGTGAAAGTCTAACTACTTGAGTACATTTGCATAATGTCCCCTATGTAAGGGATCAGTAATGCTTATTCATACTGAGTCCTTTATGCTTTTTATAAGGCTACCTTAAAAATGCCTATTTTACCTTGATCTTTCTGCATTCTCTGTGAACTTCAGAGCATGCCATATAATACAGATGAGGAAGGGACAAAAATGATTGAGCCAAATAAATAAGGTAACCTATGGCTCGGTCCGAGAGGTTGCTGCAGCAGGGTCTCAAGAACATGTCAGGAGGACTGAAGATTTCTAAAACCCAGCACTGAAGATTTCACGCACGTCACTGAACAGCAGTTTCTTCTCACTTTCTGACCTATGTAACACAAGTGATACCACCCAAAGTGTGACAGGTGGTGAGATCAGCACACAGTCTCCCTCACAGGAGCTGTGCTGGAACTCAGCACTTTACTGTATGGCTTCAAGGTCCAGATCAGTGTTTCATCAAACTACACTGGCCCACATGAACAAACTCCCTTAACAGTTTGGGTGACAGGTTTATGCCAATTGTCAATGTGCTCAAGAATGAGCACAGGGAGGACTGTGCAATGATAAACTGAAGAGCCTGAATTCCCAGCTTGCACAACTCCCAAATACCAAGTCACTGAGAAAGGAAAAGGAAACCAAGAGTCATGCAGTAAAGTGGAAAAGTACAGTCTGATTTTTGTACTGTTCAAATATATCTGCATATGTATTAATGCCAATTTTCAAGTGAATTGAAAGAGTTCCTGCACTTCAGTCTAATGACAATCTCCCCTCTGCCATGAGCTACAGAGTGCTCCTGTCACATAAGCCCTGCCAGGAGAGAAGTGTTCCTTGGGGAATAATGATATCGTTTGGACAATGGACACTGGGTGTGATTTTGTATGCTTATTTAGCATGCTGGGTACTGAAAAAGGAGTCACTCAAACTATTTAGCTGTCTTCATTTGACTCATTAAAATCTCCACAGACTGGCCTAAATCATAATCCCATTATCATTGGTGGCAAAATGTCCGTGGATCTCACTCTCTCCTTTCCAATTTCACTCTCCATCACTCTTTCTTAATCTTACCCCTGTCAGCACTTCTGCACTCATGGAAACAGAGCTGAAAGCAGCAGGATCTTTCTCCCATTTCACCACTTGATGCAATGCACAGATGGCTTTTCCTTTCACTCCCTGCCT
Source organism: Aegithalos caudatus (assembly GCA_013389925.1). Taxonomy (NCBI): domain Eukaryota; kingdom Metazoa; phylum Chordata; class Aves; order Passeriformes; family Aegithalidae; genus Aegithalos; species Aegithalos caudatus. Next base: position 3,563 of record WEIU01005278.1, on the reverse strand, counting down.
CCCCCTCAAACAATTCCAACAGAGTAGTAGGAGGAGGGCTGTATGCAGGCTGCATGTTACAACATTTAAGATGGACTAAGGACAGTCATAGTACCTAAGTGTAAAATGACCAATTCAGTTTTTTTGCTGTGCTGGGACTGTCAGGCCCTAATTCCCTGTAGCATCTCTGGAAAGAAAGTCACAATGGTTAACTTATGCAGCTCTTACTGGTGGTCTAAATATTGCACCTACCTTGCTCCACAGGCAGTAAGAGACGCCAGTCTTTAATAGCCAGAGGTTTGAATTGCTTATTTCTCTTCTGAATTTAGACACTGTAATTGGAGTTTCATTTCATATAGAAGCCAGAATGGGCAGGCAGACCACAGCCCTAAATCACAGTCTGAGCTGTTCATTGCTCTCACGAGGTTATTAGATGCCACAGCAGATGGCCTGAGGTACCAGAGGAGGAACTCCAATTATACTCTCAGGGCCTTTGATAAAACTGACCTCTCATACATTTCATGAGATCTTCACATTAGAGTGTGTAACCTCAGGACTGTTTCAGACATATCTGCACACAATTTATTTTTTTCAATGCAGTTTTGCCTTGAATCACATTGGGCAGATAATAACGTTCTCTCAAATAATAGTAATCTAGTTTCCACACAAAGTTGACAAAATTTGCTTTCACTTAAGGAAAACCAAGATATTTTTAATGCATATAGAAATGGTGAATCCAATATGGAGAAAGAGTAAATAGTCTTCTTTCATCAGATGTGGAGCTAGTGAGGCTGAGAAGTAAAAAGGATGTGTGGTGGCCAGAATGATGCATTCATCATATATTACTGCTGAATGTCCAAGCTACCACTAAAATCAGGCAGGAGTGTTAACCATGACTTGATCCAGCAGAGTGACAGCTGACACAACTTCAGCTTGTGTGACTCTTGAGATACTTATTACCTTATAGAGTTGTGCTACCCTTCATGCCATAAACCTTGTGCATATTTAAAATCTTACTTTAACAGAAATTAATTTAATAAAGGGGGCAGATAGCTGCTAATTCCTCTGTAGGGAGTGGGTAACTGCTGAATAATATCACAGCTACTTCTCAGCTCTCCTGGTTTTGGTGTAGCTGTAATGACCTTTATATACAATGGAATATTACACTGAAATATGGGGGTTTTTGCCTGACACAATAGACTCCTCAGGACAATAACTCTCAAACTGTTACCTGAGCTTTCTTAGGATGCAACAAACTTGACTAAAACCATCTCCAAAAATGTTAGTACTGTTCTCTGGTCCATAATAGTCAAGAAGAAGAAGCTTTAAGAGAAGATCCATCAAAACATATGCACTGCTTTGTCTAGTGCCACTTAAGTGCAAACCATGAAACATAAAACATCTTTGAAAAATACCCTTTTCTTCTAATATTTCTTTCAAACAGTTTTGAATACAGGATCAATATGTGTTTTTAATTGTTAAATTTTACCTCTAGATTAAATTACTCAAGGAA
>WEIU01005277.1:531711-544605 GCA_013389925.1 Aegithalos caudatus | reverse complement strand
TGCACACCCACACTCCCAGCCAGCCTGGTGCTGTCTGTGAAGGCATCATTGGTAACTCTCACACTGACATCTGTTCCCTGCACTCACAGTCTGCTTGGTTTTGGCTCTTACTTATTGTGCAGTTTGTATGTTGCCCAGACAGTGTGGGTTGCAAACACAACATATCATCCATTTATACTTTTGGAAAGGTTTTGCCCCACCCAAAGTCAAAATGAATAAAATTACAAAGAGAGCTCTACAGAGCAGAGATATTGTTTTGCTCCCAGCTCTGGTCATGGCTCAGTTGATGCTGTGTTTCAGAGCACAGATTCCAATAATAGGAATGAAGCAGCAGGTCAGTCATCGGACTCTTTCTTTTAGTACCGTCAGCAGTTACACCACAAAAGGCAAATGAACAGAAAGAGGCATTCAGCTGGGGCTAGCTGAGTCTTAGTCTTTTGTCTGGAAAATCCTTAACATCCCCATTGAGGACTGGGGTAACAAAAACTTTTGTCTGCTTGCCCCTCCAAATCAGCGTGTGTCAGTAACACTGTGAGCATGGATAAAGGAAAAGGGAGGTGTGGGCTGGGTTTACCATTCATTAAGGTAAAGTCATTTACTCTTCTTTACACAGGGTTGAAAAGGGCTGCCCAGTGCAACCATGCTTGGATCTGGACACAGGGCAGGTGGAGCAGTGATGCTGCCATGCCCTGCTTTGGGAATGACTTAGTCCCGTGCTGAAAGCAGAAAGCTATGAAAATTATCTTCTTTTCTTTATGTGTGTGTGGAGAATCCACTCAAACCCAAAATGAAACAATGAATGGGATGTTTTACCCCTCTTCAGAATCCTTGGTGTTTGCAGGTCTTTGGTTACAGACCAGTCAAAGCCAAACCTTTCCTGGTAGTGACAGGGATGGACCCATGTCCCCTGACCCCCAGACTGCAGGTGGGGGATTCAGGGTGGATGTGGGGTAGCACGCTGTTGCAGTAGGACATGAAATAAAGATGCTTGACTCCAGTCAGCAGGCAGAAGAGAATCAGAAGGCTCTATTTACAATTTATCCAGCCTTTTTATAACATGCTGTGCTAAAAAAGGCACATTATTGGTCCACAGAATTGACACTTGTCTCTGTTGGTTAAGTAGCAGAAATAGCAAACAACACCTGAGAGAGAGGTTGTTATGGGAAAGAAAATATTGTTTACACAAAATTGTTTGGAAAAAGGAAAACTGTTGAAAAGTTTCCCTTGGGAAGAGCTAGCAATTCCCAGGCTTGGAAATATCGGGCCCACAGCACACTTTCCATGGAATCACACAATCACAGGATCATTATGGCTGGAAAAGGCCTCCAAGCTTACCAAGCTTTGATGGAACACCAACATGCCCACTAAGCCAGTAGCCCCGGGACAGACACTGGGAGGGTTTAGAAACCTCCCTGAAACAGCCCATAAATGAGGGACCAGTGCAACACTGAATGGAAGAGATGGGAAAGCTTCCTTTGAAGCAAAACAGGGGAAGGTATTACTCAAATTCCTGTTTGACAGGGAGAAATAGTGACCCAGGCAAGTTTTCTGTGTTGTCGTGGCTGAGGAAACCAGCCTCTGTGCACAGAAACAATCTCCCCGTGGGAGGTGCTGCCTAATAACATGGTCAAACCCCAGCAGTTTTCTTCTTGCTTTCTGTGGGAGGTTACAGGGACTGTGGTGGTTTTGTTGAAGGCACTGGGCTGGTCCATTCAGGAGCCACGAACACAAGCTTTAGAGTTTCACAAGCAGCGGGGTCTCTTTTTAAATCACTGTTTTTATGTCTTGGGAAACAGTGCTGTGTGGAATGGAGCTCTTATTTCTCTTGGCTTTCTTGACATCTACCCTGATTGAATGTCTGTTTGTTTCACTCCTGTCAGGATAAAATCTCTTCTTTTTGGCAGATTTCCCGTGCTGGAATTCACTTTTGCAGTTGATATGTTAATGGTGTATGGCTGCGAATCCATTTTGTAAAACCTTTTACTTAAAATGCCAGGATAATAACTTACTGTGCTTGTCATTGGATCTCTTTTTGCTTAGGCACTCCCTGCACTTGTTCAGCTGTGGATGTGAAATAAGGCTAAGAAAAATTTGAGCTGCAGCATTAGTTGTACAAGGTGTCAGTACCCAAACCCATCATTTGGGAAGTCTCCATAAGGTGCTGTTACACATGTTCACTACATTAACACAGGCACCTTTGTGGAAAATGTTCTTCAGTAGTCTCACAACCCATGACTGTCACATAAATTCATTTGTGAACTGATTCTGTGTAAAAAGGGAGTCTTATACCCATTTATCATAATGAAAGGAATTCCTTAAGCACTATGGAAAACGGCCACCTACAATTATCACTCAGTAATTTAAAATGCCAGTTGCTTTCCTTTCTGACACAGAAAATATATGTCTATGTGTGCAGTAAAGGTATTTAATGATCACATGCTGCATTAACAGGATAGGAAAATTAATCCCATCCAATATAAAAGTATAAATATCATTAGCTGAACCAAGATGAATGTGACGTTCTTGGTGAGTGAGTCTATTTTTGGAAAATCACGGGGTTGGAATAAGATTAAAATAAAAAAGAGGTGACACTTGGTTCTTCTAACTAACTGTAAAATATCCCCTTTCCCACTAAGAGGTTGCAGCTTGTTCCTTTCATAAAGCCTCTGTTTTAGCCTCTCTATAATTTCAGCCTGAGAAAAACCTCAGGGTTGAAGCAGACCTTCTGACTACAAAGCATGGAGTGACAGGACAAGGGGGAGTAGGTATAGATCAGCTGCTAGGAAGAAATCCTTCCCTGGGAGGGTGGGCAGGCCCTGGCACAGGGTGCCCAGAGCAGCTGAGGCTGCCCCTGGATCCCTGGCAGTGTCCAAGGCCAGTTGGACTTTGGGGCTTGGAGCAGCCTGGGACAGTGGAAGGTGTCCCTGCCCATGGCAGGGGTAGAATGAGATGATCTTTAGGGTCCCTTCCAACCCAGACCATTCTGGGATTCTGTGTAACCAATGTTGTTTATTTTTGCAGAACAAGTTTACAAAGCAGCTCAGCTTGTGCCACCCTTAACATTTCCCCTGACCTCCAAGGCTACTTAAACTTCTCATAAGGTAAAATTCATTTGGTTGGACTTAGACAAAGCTGTTGTTTATCTCATTGAATATTTTAAAGAGCCAATCTGTTCCCTGTGTTGGTGTATTTTTACTCTGATTTAAATAGACACAGAACAAAACACTTGTGGTGTCTGTGTTTAATGGGCTTAAAGTGTGTTTAAAGATCCTGCCTTTTCTGGTCCTACCAAAGCTGCTGATGGCAGCCTGAATATCCTTTTGCAGGTTCTGGAGTAATTATAAATATTCCTCCTAATGAACAAGGGTGTTCCTCAGAGTTTATTTAACCAGGAAAAATGCTGCTTGCATTTGAAATTATCTCACCAGTATGATTTTAAACCCCCAGATATTTTTGCACAAGGAAAACACACTTGGCAAAAGCTTGATCCCACCAACCAGGCTCGGAGATCTCCTCCTGGAGGCTTTCTGACTCCTGATGCACATTGGCATTTGGCTGCTGAGGCAGCAGCACAGTCAGGGAGCCCAGGGAGTGCATGTGGTCAGAACAAGGGCTAATTCATTCCCGGGAGTAACTCTGAACTGACACACAAAGTCAGTGCTTGTCCCTGTTCAGGGAAGGCAGCTAATGCTTCCAAGGCCTCAGAGCACATTATTTTTAGCTGGAGATAACCATGTGCTGTTAAACACCCAGAGAAGCTGCGAGAAGCCCTGTGACACCCAGAGTCCTGCTGCAGCAGCTCAGTGTTCCATGTGGGCCTCCACATCTGACTCCTCATGCCCATTCCTATGGGGACTACACCTGCACAACAGCCCCCAAGGCATGAAGATAATAAAGCTGTTGTCACCTCAGCATCAGTGGGGTTTGAATGAAGCCAGAGAAGAACATTTCTAAGGTAAGACACTACATATATATATATATATGTGTGTGTGTGTGACTTTGTTTGCTGCTGCCAAGCAGATCAGGGCAGGAGGCAAACCCACCTATGCTCTCCTTGGCTTGGGTAGAAGGGTTCAGCAAATCAAAGGCAGGATTTGGCCCAGTTGTGTTTGGATACAGTAGATAACAGATCTTTGGTGGAGAAAAATGTTCTTTAATCAGTATCTTTTACTTTATCACCATTAACTGTGTTATGCTAATACAGTGTTACTGATTAAAGACCCTGAGCTTCCCTGTAATAGTCCTGAATTATTGTCAGGATAATGAGATTTCCATTTCTAAACGTTCTGTGTGCCATCCAAATCACATCTGCATTCATGTACATAACCAACAGGAATTATTCTCCCTTCCTGTATCAAAAATACCATGCCACACTCAGCTGGAATCAGCTTTCCCCTGGCTTAGTGCTCTGTTCACGACTATTATTATCAGTCCTGGTGTGTATTTAAACAGGCATTGAAGGACATTTGCAACTCTTGGTGCACAAGGTTGAGCTCTGAGGGACATGGGATACTGGGTGATGCCAGATGAACTATTTGTGCTTATTAATCATGTCTAATAAATCCTCCTTGTACCAAGGGTGCTCCTGCAGTGGTGATAATCACACCCAGGGATGGTTGAGCATGGAAATCAAATTGCTGCTGCAGAAAGAAGCCAGGGCAGAGGCAACAGACAACAGCAATGCCACCAGAAAAGTGAGAGCAACAAAGGGAATGATGGCCAGGAGGTCTGACACTGAAGCATACACACAGGCAGTGGCATTTGATACAGCCCTGTGACAATCCCTAGCTCCAAATCTGGGCTCCAGTACAGCCCATCTAATGAGAGGAGTTTCAGCCACTTACAGCTGGTTTTAGGATGAGCTTGCTGTGTTAACCTGAGCTTTGGGTGACCCCTCACAATGCCATCTCCACAATCTGCATTTTTATCCAAAAAACTCAGGGCAGCCTCTCCCTTGCTGGCTGCCAGGTCACCTGGGTGTCACAGCACCCTTCTGGACAAAGCCCAAGCATTGGCTGACTTGAGGGGCTTCAGATTTTCATTTTGTTCCAGCTGTCTCATTCCAAATCAAGAACAAAACTTTTTCTACTCTGATTTCTGATGTATTAGACATTAAAAAGATGGTGGTTGTTATTAATGACATTGAAGCCTTTCCTAGCGGTAAGTTACCCTAAAATTGGATCTGAGCTAATACAATTTCAAGGAAACATTCTCTGCTGTGATCTCCAAACAGAGGCTAAACACACGTTACACATCCTCTTTTATGCTCCTGACAATATTAGCCCAGTTTGCAGAACAAACACATTCAGCCCTCAGCCCTCGGGCCGTGACCCGTGAATAACACCGCTAATGGGATTGTGCTCCACACAAAACTCCCGCTGGATCTGATGGGAGCCGCTCCACCTTCCGCCTTCTTCCCACACCCCCTCTGCTATCCTCTCCTCTCAAAGGCACCCGCGGCCTGGGAGAGGAGGTCTGAGCCCCAGCAACGCCTGAGCCACCAAGCTGCTTTGAGTTGCCTTTTCTTTCTTTAGGAGAGGTGGAAATTACTTTTTTTTACACTTAAAAATTGTGTGGCCATGCTAAAGGGGTCCAGGCTCAGCAGGAGTGAGGAGGTTGTATCATTTTCTGTGTTGTTTCATTTTCTATGGTTTATACTATTTTGCAATTCCACTCAAGTAATCTACTCTAGCTCAACTTGGACTTGGGTGTTAAATCTTCAAGTTACCAATATTTGCCATCAAAATGAGAACCTTATCATCAGCTTCTCCCCTTGTCTCCTTTCTTCCTAAAAGCAGCACCAGATTTTTGTATCCAGAGGCTGTTGTGGGGAAAATAGTAGAAGCCCTGAAGCTGGGAAAATGTTTGATGCTTGTCCTCACATGGAGAACCTGATCCCCTCAAGGTTTATTTGATTCTGTATAATTATTAATATGGTAAGAGGATATCCACCTGGTTTATCTGATGTTTCCTTGAAAGGATGAGAGGACCCAGACAGAAATTTATTCTGTTTTAAGGACAGAATCATAGAATACCCAGAGTTGGAAGGGACCCACAGGGATCATCAAGCCCAGCTTCTGACCCCGCACAGACACCCCAACAATCCCCCTCCCTGTGCCTGGGAACGGTGTGCAAATGCTCCTGGAGCTCTGGCACCCTTGGTGCTGTGACCATTCCCCGGGGAGCCCAGTGCCCCAACTGCCTCTGGGGGAAGAGCCTTTCCCTAATACCATATCCTTAATTTCTCTCCCCTGATGCACAACAGCAGCAGTGTTGGGAAGGGAGCTCTACAGATCTCCACTCCAGGGCAAGACTATTGCCTCCACTTGATCAGGACAACCACAATATCTTTACAACTATTATTATTACTGTTATTATTGGTATTATTTGTATTGTTATTATTACTAATAATATTACTGTTATTATTGTCATAATTATAATTAAAAGAGGCTTGATTTATAGACCTTATGCTAATTTGAGGAATGGAGCTGACTTGGGGACACAGGGCACAAATCACAAGGCAGCTTTAGGCACTGAGTTGAACATGGTAACTGCTAAACCAGAGGTTCATTCTGACATTAGTCCTGTTATTGGAGCTGCATTCACTGGGAACAGGAGCTCGTTTATAAAATAGATATTTTTCTTCCTTTAGGCTGGCTTGAAAGGCAACTGCTGCCCCTACAGGGAAAACCGAGAAAATCCAGCTTGGGAATGAAACTCGTGCCCTCCCCGGGTGCCAGCACAACAGGAGCACAGAATTCCCAAACCGTTTTTTGGCAATGGCAGCTCCCAAAATCCCATGAGGTGAAGGACGAATAGAGGGTGTGATATGAAAAATTCTCCAGGATGGGATCCCGGGATTGAGCAGGAATGAGAGCTACCACTGGTGACTGCAACATCTCTGGGCTCAGCAGAAAATCACACAGAGCTTCACCGGGAGCCTCCAGGTATCCTTGTGCTCCCACCCCTTGGGCACCATGGAGGTGACATGGTCTGGAGCTCAGTGGCCTGGCACAGGGGGACAGCCAGGTTTTCCTGGGTCTCCAGAGGGGATGACTTGAAGAAGATCTGGAGGCATCATCCTGTTTGTCAGCTTGACATGTGGTTAAGGGGGGACATTTCCTGCTGTTCTGCACTGGGGAGGCCATGGCCGGGCACTGGGACCAGTCTGGGGCTCCAAGGCATTTCCAAAGCACATTGAGCTGGGGATACCCTGGCAGGGTGGGTGGCAGCCAGGGAAAGCAAGGAGAGGCTTCAGGAGCTTTGCTTCCACAGCCAGAGAGGAGGAGGCAAAAGAGAATCCAACGGCCTCTCCTCCTGCTGAAAGACATCTTGGGGACGTTTGGGATGGGCTCTGCTCGGAAGGGCACAGCTGCATCACGGGAAGCCCCAGCCAGACCCAAGGAAACAATTTTTATTTTTACAAATTCGCTGTTAACCCCTTGCCTCAATAAATCTGCCTCTTCCCAGCCTCTGCCATGCTGTAAGCTCAGCCCTGAGCACTGGCAAAGCCATTCCCTTCTGTTTTCCCAGGATTTCAGCATGTTGCTTGCAGAATAAACCTGCTGGCAAAGTGAATATAGGGAACATCCACAAGGTAATCTCTCTTGAAAGCCTGGAGCTAATCCGGCTTCCCTGAGTCACTGCAGAGCCAGAGCACTGCTAAAATCCTACTTGGTACTGCTGATTTTCCAGAGCAAGGCTTTCTGCTCTTAACTCATGCTTGGCGAGGTAACTGAGTTTTAATGACTCCGTAATGAATGCCTTTTGGGGCTGCTGGACTTGCCCGAGCATGCAGGGAGGAGGATGCAGAAGTGCCGGCTTCGGTCCAGGCTCAGCTGAGCCCTGCTGGTGTGTCTGGAAAACCCTTTTGGGGATAAGCACAGGTTTTCCAAGGAAACAGGCACGCCGAGACCTGCAGCACAGCAACGATCTACATCCACTTCAACGTTTATTTATTCATAGTTCATGTAAAAGGGGGCAAAAAAAAGCTTTGGGAACGAGCACCACTGGTATTGTGGGAAGAACCAAAGGGCTGCAGCACGTGAGGTATTGTTTCGGTAGGAATTTCAGAACAAATCAGATCCAAACTCTTGCCACAGCAGGAGCACAGTGATAATGGCCCCGTGGAGCTGCTGCTGTAACTCTGCTGTCCCTGTCACCTCGTACCACTGTGACCCTTCGACACGGACAGGGTGGCACCATGCCCTCCTCAGGAGGCTCCTCCTTGTTGCCTCACCAAGAGGGGTGCAAAGCACATGCTGGTGTTAAAGGGGCTGTTAAAAACACCCTGCTCCATGAACGGGTGCTGAGGAGCGGCGCCAGCCCGGGAACGCCTGGAGGGTTTTGACAAGCCTGGTCAGGAGCAGGAGGGGAGAGGAGGAAGCGCCGGAGCCAGAGACGGGGCAGGAAAGGGTGAGGGATTTGATGAGCCTGGGAGCCGCCGTTCTCAGGAAATACAGCGTCTGCTGGAAACAGCTTTTTTCCCTAAGAGGAGAAGCAAACCCCGTTAGCAGCAAGGGAAAGAGGGAGGAGAATAACTTCCCAGGATGCTGGAGAAGCATTGCTCGCTGAAGAGGCTGGGAGCAGGGATATCTGCAGCGGGGCACCTGGAATCACCAGTTCCATCCCACTCTCAGCCCCACGGCTGCTCATCATCTCCAGCCCAGTGGGAGCTGCAGCTTTTATCCCACAGCCGGTTTTTGGGATCCTCTGTCACCCTTTCATTATCCCATGGGAAATGCCTGGCATGGCGCTAAAGGAAATGCTGTATGGATCCACTGAAGGCACGGAATGGTGGGTCCCTGGGCTGTCCTGTTCCTAGTCCTGAAGCCCAGGGACACATCCAGTCTCCAGTACCCTGGGGAGAGCAGTGCCCAGCCCAGCCAGGACACTCCATTTCCAGAGGGATGTTCCGGCAAGGCAGTGACAGCCTGTGCCTCTGGAAAACCCACCAGTCCCATCTGGAGAACTGCTGGCTTGCTTTCCCCTTGGAATTGTTTTGTCTTCCTTCTTTTAACATCTTCCACACATCTTTTTCATTTTGCTCTTTTGTTTAAGTGAGCAAATGTTGTTTAGCCCTCCCTCCCTTAAGAGTTTCTCCTTTTACTTCCAATTTTGACGCATTTCCCCCAGACATGTGCTATTTTAATCAGAAGCAATCAGCCATTAAAGCCAGATTAATTAAAGAAATGAGTTTACATATTTTCCTAATGATCTGAAACAATCTTGCATTTATAATGCTGTTTGTCTTCGACCCATCTCTGCTTAATACCCCTGATCAGAGAGGATGATGCCACCTCACCATTAATCACTGTTGGAATAACAAAGTAGCTGAATTGAAATTGCCTGCATCCTTTGGAAACGGGGATTTTGGCCTCTTTTCCCATTTATACTGCAGCTAACAGTCCCACCCTGCAGTTCCTTAAAGCCACAGCATGTGGATTCACTGTGCTCTTTGCTCAATTCCACTCACCAGGTATTTAATTCTGATTTTTTTCTCTGCTGCCTTGTTCTGAACAGCCTTTGCTACCTTCAGGGGACAAGGACAAAGCCCTGTGGGACTCTACACATTTGCAGACACAACCTCTCTGGCTGTTTCTATTTCTAAGGCTTTTAAAACCATCACAGTCAGTACAACACCATCAAACATCAGGGTTTGGTGTAAAAACACTGAATTAATGATGTAAATGAGTCAAAATGATATTGAAATAACATCACAAAGACACTGAATTGATGATGCTGTTTGCTGTAAACGGTGTCATGGATAAAGGCACTAAATAGATGATGCAACCCACAGAAATGATGTCACAAATACCATCAGTGTGGAAATGATGTCATCAAGTGATGGCATAAATGATGGATACAGGGTCATTGCTGCCCTCAAAGATGGAGTGAGTGAGGTAAGATGAAGGTAATTGAAATTTTTACTTAAATTAGTTTAATATTAGTTCATTAATAGTGTCAGTGTGCTAATAGACAACATACCTTTCTAAATAAAAACATCTCTTCCCGTGGAACATCATTAATTTATGGATTATTGATCAATGCGTAATGATTGTGACCTATCAGCATTTCACTGTTGGTCCATTCACACTGATTCTGATTAATCAATTTATTCAAAGTTCCAGCAGGAGGAACCCCTAGATGAGCTCACCCATGGGCAGGGACACCTTCCACTATCCCAGGTTGTTCCAAGCCCTGTCCAACCTAGTCTTGGTGTGGCATACTCTTGGAATCTCCCCCACCCTTGGAGATTGGTTGTAGTGGGGCAGGAAAAGCTGTTTTTGGGAACAGAAGTGGCTCAGCAGGATTAAGCCCAGGCAGCAGCCCGGGACAGCTATTCTTAAGCCTCTTGGATGGCCCTTTGTCATTCCCAACAGGGAGGTCAGGCTCCCAGGGAACCAATTTGCACAGGCTTCAGGTTCATATTATCTGCTGGAAAATGCCCATCCTGGGGGAACAGCCCCGCAAAGGGGGGATTTATTGTACGACTACCCCGAGGGAAGTGTCAACAACATTAATCCTATTAGAGCATTAGTGGGATGGGATGGAGAGAAACATAGTCTGGAAGGAAACTGAGCCCTGCTGAAAAGCAGGAACCCCCTTAAGGAATGTCCCTGTCTCGATGGCATTGCACAAGAGGAGCAAATGGAAAGAGAAATTGGGAAGTGGGATTGCCAAGCCCTCCAAAGGCACCACTGCCCCAAGGGAGATGCACCATAAACTTTCCCTATTCCTAAACTCTTCCTGATGCAACCAGGCACATGCAAGCCAGCCTGACCGACCTGGGAAAAAAAAGAACAGAGCTACCACTATTAGATCTACTCGCAAAAAAAAAATCCTCCTCAGGGATGAGAGAATCAAAGCTGTTGGCATCTGGTGTCCCCAGAACCACCGTCCTGGATTTCTCCAGACCCCTTCTCCAGAGCCATTCTCTCCCATCTGCATTTCCCCTCCTAACTACCAAACAGTTTGCACAGGGTGAAAGCTGTTGCCTTGATCCTGAGGTCAAACAAAACTTGTCCACCCTTCACTGGCACTGATGGAAATATGTGAGGAGCTGCAGGTCACAGCAAACCTTTAAATAACTTCCAAGCTGGCTCTAAATTTGAGTTTTATTACACAGAGAATTTTCTCTCAGAATGGCTCAACTCGATTTTCAGAAGGAGTAGGATCTGATAGCTCTTTAGAGAGGCCCAGGACACCACTGTGTTCCACCTGCCCCAGTGCATAAATTACCATTTATTCGAGCTTAATTCTTAATTTTGCTTGGGTAATGTCTGCAATCACTTGTTGATTGGGATAAGTCACAAGGGTTTTTTTCAGATTTTGTTTTGCTTATGTGCCAAGATCAGCAAAACTGTCTCTTGCTGAGTGTTACTGAGACACACCTGTACATCCAGTCCCTCCCATGTGTGTTGTCATCCTCCCCTGCCTGGGAGAGGGGGAGCTGGATGTGTGGCTCTGCTATCTCCACAATCTCCTGGCTGGAAAAATGCCTGAAATACGGGAAAAGTTTTAATCAGACATTGCAGATCTTCCCACGCTGGGGAACAGCCCTGCAATGAACCAGGCTCAGTAGACACAGGAACCCCTCTGTGGGCACCAGGAAATGATTTTGACCTTTTGCCATGGGAAAAACCCAGTTTTGTATTAGAAGGCACAATTTGTGAAGTGCAAGGTTTGAAATGGGCATAGTGCTCACAGAACAAAATTTGAGTCTCCAGGCGTTTCTCCTAAGCTAAATTGTCCTGTGACTTTATTTTAACTGAGATTTTATTAGTAACAACTGACTTCTCACATCTCCAGACCTGGCAGAGAACTGAAGCCCAATAGCCAGTAGAGCTCCTGTCGAGTGGAATAAAGGCAGAAAGCAGAGTTTGCTTAAACACCCTTTACCCTGGTTTTGGGACAGGATATGTTCGTCCCAGTCCAGGATCACGAGAGAATTCTCCCCAACATCCCATCTAACCCTGCTCTCTGGCAGGGGGAAGCCATTCCCCCTTGTCCTGGCACTATGTGCTCTTCCAAGAAGACCCTCTCCATTTTTCTTGTAGGTTTCCTTTAGAGATTGGAAAGCTGATAGATGAATTTAGGAGGAGAACTCATATCCTGCTACACCTCAGCTGCTCTGAGCAAGCTACACTGATGCTGGAATTTAATATTTTGGGGGCACTACATATGCTCGCAAGAGTTCATGGCCGTTTCTTTGAGGCCACACCTCAAGCGCCGTGTCCAGTGCTGGGCCCTCCCGCCCAGGAAGGACTTTGAGAGTCTAGAGCATGTCCAGGGAAGGGAAGGGAGCTGGGAAAAGGGCTCAGCATGGAGAAAAGGAGGCTCAGGGGGACCTTGTGGCTCTGCACAACTCCTGACAGGAGGAGACAGCCAGGGGGGGTCGGGCTGTGAGCCCAGGGAACAGGGACAGGAGAAGGGGAAAGGGCCTCAAGCTGTGCCAGGGGAGGTTCAGCTTTGTGGACAGCAGCAGGAATTTGTGCATGGAAAGGGTGCTGAGGCCTTGGCAGGGGCTGCCCAGGGAGGGTTGGAGTGCCCATGGCTGGAGGTGTCCCAGGAAGGGCTGGAGGTGGCACTGAGTGCGCTGGGCTGGGGACAAGGTGGGCATTGCGCACAGCTGGGACTCCATAGGCTGGGAGGGATTTTCCAGCCTCAGGGATCCTGGGACTGTGTAAAACACAGCGAGCAGCGGCTGCCCCTGCGGGCCCCAAGCTGTGCTGGGCAGTGGGGAGCTGCGATTTCCTCCGGGAATGGGACCGGAACCACGAATGAGACCCCTCAGGCGCAGCCCTCCCCGGCAGTGCGGGACGGGCACAAGATGGCGGCCGGGATGACACGGGCGGTCACGTGGCGCGCGGTGCCCCCGCCCCGCCCGCGGCC
>WEIU01005277.1:489945-531617 GCA_013389925.1 Aegithalos caudatus | reverse complement strand
CGTGCCCCCGGCGGTTCCGGCTCCTCACCCCGGCGGCGGGCCCCGCAGCCCCGGGGGATGCGACGAGTGTTCCTGCCCCCGCAGCACCGGAGGCTCCAGGGGGGCTTCGGGCTGCTCCGCTCGGGGGTCTGACAGAGCTTCGGTCCCGCTGCACGGGCGGATCTGGGCCCCTCGGTCCCCGGGCGCACCGGGAAGGCGCGGTCTGCTCAGCCCTGGGGAGCTCTGGGACCCCCAGCTCGGGGGATGCGGCCGTGGGAGCCCACGGGAACTCTGTGCTCTACCCGGGGAGCTCTGCATCCCCAGTTCGGGGGGCTGCAGCCCGGGGCACCAGGGGAGCTCTGGACCCCCAGCTCGGGTGGTTGCAGGGAGCTCTGGACCTCGAGGTTTGCAGCCCCCTCAGCCCTAGGACGGCTCTGTGCCCCTCAGCCTGCTCAGGTCTGTCCCCTCTGTCCCAGGGGGTTGGAGTGGCGGGTCTGGTCCTCCCCGCCCCAGAGGCTCTGTGTGGACATCTGGTCCCCTTAGCCCAGGTGGGAGTGTGGGCATGAGCCCGGTCCTCTCAGCCTGGGGGCTCCAGTGCTCATTGCTGGGATGTGAAGGCAAGATGCTCCCTGCTCCAGAGGAAGCTGGAGGCATCTTCTGTGAGTGGGAACAGATCCATCCCATCCCATCCCATCCCATCCCATCCCATCCCATCCCATCCCATCCCATCCCATCCCATCCCATCCCAGGCTGTAATAGTGACGTTGGGACTGTGATGCCTCTCTGGGGTTGAGGTTTGTGGGGTGCCAAGGGGGTGATGGCTTTGTCCCTCTCTTGGGGACAAACGGGCTGCGGGGCAGAATGGGGGTGAAAAGGAGAGAGCTCGCCATCACGGGCACCCTGGCAGGAGGGTGTGCTCCCTGTTTGCTCGTGGAATGGCTTGCTGATTGCCCGGCTGCAGTATTTGGATTTTTCAGGGTGGATAAGGCATGGGGCTGTCTTTGTACTGTGTTCCTCCTGGAGGCCCTGTTTTGATCAAGGCTTCTAATTTATTCTGTCTTGTATGAAAACCTCATTAAAGGGTGCCTCGGTGCCTTCAAGGCACCATAAATACATGGAGAGAGGATGGGAAGAAAGAGAAAAAGATAATTATTTGTAAAAAATGGGAGCTCTGCCATATTGACATGGTGCTGCTGAAGCTTGCTGATGCAGGCAGCCTCTCCTAGCAGAGCAGCACCGGGATGTCGATGAACATCCTCATGTCACTTTGGCTGATGGTGCATCCTGGTGTGACAGCAGGATTTGCAGTGATGCCTTCAGATTCCGTGCTCCCAGATCCATGTGGCTGAAAATGCTTTCTTCTTGGCTTCCATGCCCAGTGCAAAACACAGAACCAGTACAAAACACCTGGCTGAAGTCAGTGGAAGTGGTGCTGTGGATGTTGGTGGGTTTGGGCTTGCATGTGTTTTTTGGGGGGGTGCATGTTGTGTTGGAATTGCATTCTGTTTTGTTATGTGTAGTATTTTGTGGGTGCTAAAGTTGCTCTGGCTTTGTGAAGTTGTTCAGAGTTTGGAAAGAGAGGGCAGTACCCTGATTGGTGGCAGACAAAAGGTAAAGGCTGCCTTTACAATAGGGGTAATAAACCCCCTCTAAAACCAGCGAGATTGCTGTGACTTTTCTGAGTTTTTGGGCATGTACAGCAGAACTAAATTCAGCTCAGGTGCCTTCAAACTGTGTTTGGGATCTGTGCAACAAATGGTGATTCCCGAATTATTACGCTTCTTTCTCCTTCCACATTATCAACCTGGGAACAGCATCTCTGATGTTAATTAGCCTTTAATATGACACTTTCAAAATTTAACAAATCCAAGTAGGTGGGTGATTTTCAGGACTTGGAGGTATTATGGATGTTATTTGACTGCTCAGAGTTAATGGTTAAAAGGCAGTGATTTGTTGTTTTCCATGGATTTCACTGCTTCTCTCAACAACTCATCATGCTTGAATAGGTGCTACTTTTAATAATATAATTCTTGAGTTCCCTTGAACTAAAACCATGCACTGTGGGTGATGGTGACTTAGAAATTCTTCCTTCTTCTGGTTGCTGCCTCTCGGCATTGCTCAACGTTGGTTAATTGGTGCACTAAATATGGGTGGCCTGGGACCTACTCAGGTTTAAAAGCAATTTCAGCCTGGCCGTAAGGAATGGTTCCACAATTAAAGGCTTTTTAATTGGGGCAGCAGGACATCCTGTGGAAAAAAAAAAAATGCTCAAAAATGATCTGGACCCTTGTTGGGGAAAGGGCCTGTTTGAGTAATAGAATAAATCCATATAGCATCATCAAAAAGAGAAGGAGTGTTGCATACAGGCCTGAAGGCTGCTTTTGTTGGACATGGCACGAGGTCCCTGTTTCCTGGGGTGGTTTGCAGGGACTTTTTCAGGGCAGGAAGGATTTCTAAGGCTGCCCAGCCAGGTGGGGCCAGGCTGTTCTTTGCTGAAGTGGAGCAGAGCACCCGAATGCTATTTCAGTCATGATTCAAGTGCAGCACATCAAACCCAACTGTACGGGGAGAAAGCACTCTGAAGCAGAGGTGAGCTTAAAATGAGCTCAGAAATCTGAGGTTTTTAGAGGTTTCTTGGAACTGATGGTCACGAACTGAGCTCTCACACACTGTCAGTGCATTCCAAAGGATTTTGGTGTCATTGGAAGCTTTTTGTGCCCAGGGCACCAGCACACAGAGAGGGGCAGGAGCCCTCTGGAGGACTGGTGTTCTGCATGGAATCTCCAGCTTTTAATACAGCTTGAATTCCCAAAGTGTGCGGTGTGACATCATTAAGTTAATTATTAAGTCCTGTCCCCCTCCTTCCCCAAAATGCTAGGGGAAATGCAGAGGACTGAGGAACATGGCTTTTTGGGATGATTTCATCCCAGTCATATTTTATTATTTTTAAAATCTGCTTAGCAGAGACAGTGCTTGGTGCAGGTTACTTTGCATTTTCATGGATTGAAATGAAATCCATCCTAAAAAGCTGCCAGGTGTAATGGTGCTTGGTGGAAGGTGTCCCTGCCCACGGCAGTGGGGTGGAATGAGATGGTCTTTGAGGTGGCTTCCAGCCCAAACCATTCTGGGATTCTGTGATTTAAACATGTCTAACATCTTTGTATTGTTTCTGGTCTTATCAAACATGGTATTGTAGTTGAGGGGAGAAAAAAACCCCAAATTCTTGAAAGTAACCCATGAGCTTTTGTTCTCATAGTATTTGATCAAGAGCTGGAAAGAGAAAAGAAAACTTAATTTTGGAGACTGTAACATATTTCTTAAAGAAATGCAGTTACTGCTGTTACTGGGCTTTGGAGTTGACTCATCCAAATCAGGGGAGCAAATCTAGAGTGGGACAGATGTCCTGTTGATGTTTCTTTTGTGTGCTGCTGCAGTCCTGCTCTGCTGTCCAATTACATATCCATAATCAAAGAAAACCACTCATAAATCCTTATTGGGAAAGCATCTTCTGTACATTTTGCCTCTGCTAATTTGCTTAGATTTAAATGCACAACAAAATAAACCTCCCTCTGCTTAGACCCGTGACTTTAACACATTTTTTTCTCCCTGACTTCCCAGCCTGGTCTGCCTTTTGTCTCCCTGATTTTGAAATTGCTTGAAGGTAGCTTTCTCTGTTTAAATGCAATTAAGGCAGAGCATATTGCCAGTTAGGGGAAAGAAAAAGAAAAAGGACCTCAAGGAATCTCTTAAGTCCAGTAGCTTTGGGTTTTTCTAATGCAGAAAACTGGTAGCTTCCTTATCAGGCTGGGTGAGGAACAGGTGTGGTAGCAGAATTCCTCAGGTGGCTTTGCTGGACTGGCTTTTTGGTGTGCTGCAGGCACTGTCACGTCCTTTTTAGCTGTGTGGGACAAGGCTTGGGAGTTTTATCCCTGCTCCCTGTGTCTGGAGAACAACACACAGTGGGGGGCTGCATGGTCTAAGCCTTCATCAGAAAAAGCAGGAAGAAACAGAAATAAAACCAGGGCAAATCCTGTCTTAAGGAATGAGAGTCTTAAAATTGCCCCTTTCTGAACAGGTGGATCTGGATAGGAGAGCTTTTGCAGCCTTGGTTTAAGAAGGATTTTTAACAGCTGTCATCTCCTCCTGTCCACTGCAGCCTGCTCCTTCAATTTACTTTACTAAAAAAGAGCATTGCAATTGGGAGTGTTTTACAATTTCCCTTGCTGGTCCATTAGTGTATTAGCTTAGCTCCATTCGTGTTGAATGCCACTAAATGTCACTTGCAAATTTAATGTTGGGAGCACTGAGATTTGTGCTAATTGAATTTAAAGTCTCATACTTGATTTTGTTAAAATGGCAGAGTCAGACAATTGAAATGCTTTAATGGGAGAGTGGAGGAGCACTTGCAAATCTGCTCTTGTGAGTGAATCCAGCAGTGCGTTTGTGCAGATGGAAGGGGAGACCCTGAGCAGACAGATCAGGGTTTGATGGGGTTTTACTGTCTCAACCTGGTGACAGCTGGCAAAAGCCCCTATGTTGAAAGTCTTAATGTTTGAAGTCTGCTCAGGGTCATTGTTGACACCAACTTAACCTTAAATACTTCTGTAAAAATGGTTAATATTATAGAGCCTTTCAGTTCCACTTAAATTTCTGTTTCTCCAGCAGTAGTTTTAGGCACTACTGGAGAAAGGTTAATTGTTTGGGCTGTTGGTTTTTAAACTCAGTTGTCTGTGTGTGTCTTCTGGGGTTTTTATTTATGCAACTTCTGCACCTGAGGGCTTGTTGTTCTGGGAGGGGCTGGGGGTGGTTGTTCAGGGTGTTTTTCATTTGGTTGATGTTTTCTGTGGGTTGTTTTTTTTTTTGTTGTTGTTTTCATTTGGTTTTTTTTTGTAAAACAAAACACGTGGCATTAAGCACTTCTTTATTCTTAACTTCAGCCAAATACTCAAGAGCTGGATAGCACAGAAAAAGAGATCTTACTGCTGTACTTTTTGTGAGGTAAAGAGTTAAAGAAATTACCCTCGATTGGAAAAGAGTCATAAAGATTGGTCCTTGGCTTTCCAAGCAGTGTAAATCTGCGCCTCCCTAGGTAGCACAGGGCTTTTAAGAAGTTTGTCTGGAAACACTTGCACTAAATCTCCTGATACCAGGCTTTGACCTTCTGCCACTGAGCTGGCATTTCAATGGGCTCCTGGCATGAGTTCTCCCTCCACTTTCAAGTAAAATCTTACCAGGCATTGAAAAGTTTGACTCTGCAGTCAAGCACTGTGCCAAAGCTGTAAAAGCCCTATTTGTACACAAAATGGATTTTTGCTTGCTAGGAGGGCTAGGGTAGTGCTTCAGTAACTGCAGGAATAGCTTTGAATCTACACAGTGATGAAACAGCTCCATCTAAATCGAGCATCTCGGCTCTGCTCTTCATCTTCTCTGTGTCCCTGCATGGAGTTTTACATAGCCAGGTTATATTGCTCTGGAAAACTTTGTCAGGGAAGTTAATTTAAAGCTATTTGAAAGGCTTAAAAATGGCTCTGCTGTTAGGATGATGAAAAAAGACCTTGGAAATGCCTTGAGAGCAATTGCTGCCAGAGCACCTGCCTGGCTGTGCCAGTGGTGAGCTGCTCCCAGAGCCTCCTCTGAGGGAGCGCTCCAGGCTGTCCTCCTCCACTGAAGCTGTGGCTGCCCCATCCCTGGAAGTGTCCAAGGCCAGGTTGGACTGAGCTTGGAGCACCCTGGGATAGTGGAAGGTGTTGGGTTTTAAGGTCTCTTCCAACCCAAACCATTCTGGGATTCCATGATGCATCAGGGCTCAAAACCCATGTACTTTAACTGGGAGAGAAAATCCAGCACTTGTGGGTGGTTGGGGAGCTCAGGGTGAGCTTTGCCCTTTGCAGAGGGTGCTGAGGGCCCGTGGATGTTGAGTGTTTGGGGAACACATTTTTAGTGGAATAAGAAAGTAAACCAGACTTACAGGAAGGGAGAGGAACACCCATGTTCTGGAGTGCTGAAGTTTGGGGTGCTCAGTAGAGGCAGTGAGGGGAAAGTGATGTCCAAAGCAGAGCTGTGAACAAGGCCAGAGTGGACACAAAAGGGTGTGTGTGAGCATTGTGAAGATCCCTGCTAAATGACTCGACAGAACATGTTGTTCCCTTTGCCCGGGTACTTTTAGGATATCAGGATCCGTATCTAATGGAATCGTGGTTTTATGGAGGCTCTCCATGCTGGGAGAAGCTCGCCTTTGCCAAAAACAATGCTCAGTAATGGGCTGGGGGTTCTTATCTACTCTCCATAAAATGCTGCAAAAACCTTATTTTGCAGTAATGAGCAATTACCCACAAATTAACAAAACTCTTTGTCAGATACTGCCTTTGTTTTTGTGCCTGTGCAATTTCCTGATTCATTTTTTTCTCCCTTTCAAAACATAAATAGGCGGGTCATCAAAGGCCATTTTAAAAACAAAAACAGGGCCCTAAGCACATTTATCAGAACGGGATTATTTGAGTTCTGATGGCTTGTTCAGAATTCCTTCGCTTGCAAGAAGATGAGTGTCTTTGCTGAGAAGACACAGACCCATCCAGCCACGTGTCTGGTATCCAAGAATTATAATGTTTTTGAGAGGGAATGCCAGAGTTCAGCCATGGGTTCAGGAAGTGTAAGTGGCTGGGAGAATACTTGTGGAGATGACAATCACAGGCAAATCTATATTACTTCCTCCTCTGAGCAGGACTAACCCCAAAGAAATGTCAGGTTCTTCAGGGTCCTGTCGGGATTTGAAAATGTCCAAGCAAGGAGATGGGCTGCTTTGGAAACAGGAATTCCCACCTCATGTGGGGAGGTTCCCTGCAAGCTTGATTCAGTGCCAAGGGAGGAACCTGAGAGCCAGCTGATATTGGATACAGGTGCACCAGATTGGTGCATTAAAGGCCATTAGCTGTTTTCTTCTCTGTGCCTGGCCAGCTGAGTTGATGTTCTTAATGAACTACTCCTTAACTATCTTAAATTCTGACTGCTGCTCCTTAACTCATGGTCCATCAGGGCACAAGTGAATTGAGCAGCATCATTTATAATTGTCTACTGGGAACTTTCCTTGGCCAGTTTATTGAGTGGCTGCCAGTCTGAAATCCTTTTATGATTCTTCCTGTTGGACTTCTCCTTTGCTAATATTATACTTAATGCAAACAATCTCCTTTAACCTCTTAACTTTGTAAACCCCCTCATGCTGTAATTGTGCTTTAATGCTGCCTATTTCTAGTTGGATATGAGCAAATATTTAAAATAATTGTCCACTCTACAAAATGTTGGTTGACTTCATAGATTGTTTTGTCTTTTGTTTATTAACTCCCTGGGGATCTTGTTTCCATGTCCAGGACATCCATTTAGGTCTTTCCAAGGTAAAAGGTTGGAAAACAGACTAGAAATCCTATGGAGTGCTGTATTTCTTCATGTGGTTCCACTCTCATAGCTGTATGTTGAAATTCAGCCTGCAGGATGTGATGTCATGCTAATAAATTAATGACTTGTGTTTATTTGAAGATTGGATAATAACCCAGGCATGGGGTAATAACCCAGGGAGCATTGGCCTTTCTGCTCTAAGCTTCCCAGAAATTGTGATGTGGATAAAGCTTTGCCTGCCTCTGTCTTGCTGCACTTTTCAGCATGAATATTATGGGGTGGGAGCTTTGTATCCATGCAGAGACATGCTGACACCTTGCAGAGGGGGCTTGGATGTGTGTTCCTGACACAGGCAGCTGTGGGGACACGGAGCTCCCAACCTTTGCGAGGTGCAGGTTCCAAACTCTGTGCTCACTGCATGTGCAAAACTCACCAGAGATGAGATTGAAGTTCCCTTCTGAGCCAGGATGGAGCCATTCCATGAGTCTGTGTTCACTGGGGAAGAGCTTGTTGAATTTCCCAGCCTGGTTGTCACTGGTGTGTTCCTCTGTGAGGAATGGTTGTGGTGGCAGGCAGAGGCTTCACACCTGGCACCCAGGGGAGGAATGAACACCTCAGAGCTGTAACCTCTGATCCCTATCACTGAATCTCGGCTTCCATGTTCAGATTTCATCCCCAGAGTACCCAGGGTTGGGTACATCTGTTCAAAGTGAGCTTTCTGGGCTGATTTAATTCAGGGCTGTCAAAGAGCTCTTTTTTCTTCCCTCACCTTGTCTTCACATTCCCAGTTTCCAGCATTATAGGGTGTTCCATGAGGTTTGGGAGACATGCTCTGTGGTTTGCCTGGCAGGGTAGGGCCTTATCAAGAGGGAAATAAAAACACTGAGGGAAGCAGCAGCACAGGGAATACCACTAATGGGCTTCTTTCAGGTCTGGGTTATGCGAAGCATTAATGACATTTTCCTCACCCCTGAAGTGGAGTAACTTCTGCAGTGACTCTGTCAGCTGTATCAACAAACTTTTGTGTTTGGGACTGAAGTATTGTTGAATTTCATTTTTATTTAAAAAGAAGAGGCAGCTGAGGGTCTGCAGTAGACTGAACCGAAGTGGGTGTTGCTTTTGGAAATAACTGGAGGAGACTTGCTGGTGGTGAACAGCCAGTGCAGTGACAGGATGTGTGCAGACAGCTGGAAATGCTCAGACTTGCTTGCTTCCCAGTCCTGCCTGAATTAGGATAGTTGGGATAGAGCCCAGTGCAGCTCGTGGGGTGTATTCCAGTATAACATTTGCACACCAAACTGTTATTCCCTGTTCAGTTAGTGCTACTCAGTGTTGGAAAGAAATACTCAGGTGTTGTGGGGTCTCTTTGCCTGGGATGGCTGGATTTGGGGGTGCTGGAGCTGTGCTTGAGTTCAGAATGGTGGTGCAGAGTTCTTGCACCCTTTTGTCTTTGTGCTGTTGATGGTCATGGAAGAGGCTCCACAAACTTCAGCTGGAAGGGAGGAAAAGTCAGTTTATTTCCAGAGACACTGCAAAGTGAAACGTGAAGAATTTGGAGAGCTGAATATGCTGATCCTGCTGTCTTTATAGCCTTGAAAGTGAGCAAAGAATTAAAATAAATAATGAGAGGAATGGTTTCTGTAGTGGCTTCTCTGGAGGCAGTATTATCTTCTGGTTCTGAGGATTTGTTTCCTTTCCCAGTCTGCTTTAAAAACATTTCCTTTTTCCTATAAAAGCAGTGAAAATTACTCCATGGACATTTATGTGAAGTGACTGCTGGGTGCTTAATAACCTACTTATTTTATTTGGGCTGTACTTTTTAAAAATGAAGTGTTCAAGTCAGGCCCTTAGAAGACAGATTGTCCTGCCTGATTGTCTTGAGCAAAGTACCTTTCTGCTTTTAATTGGGGTTTTTATTGCTATGATTTACAGTGGCAGGGTGAGGGCAGCACCGTTCCTGCAGTGCCTCAGACAAGCGGGAAGAGAAGGAGAAGGAGCAGAGCTATTCCTTATCTGGACACTTTCTTAGGTGCTTACAGAGCTGTGTACTTAAATAATTCCTCCCTGTAAGTATTGATGTGCAGCAAAGCACACGGTTTTAAGCACAACGTTTAATAGAAGTGTTCTCAGCGTGACTTTGCAAATATTCCCAAGTTCAGTTTGCCACCTCTGGTGCTGCCTCTTGTCATCAGAGTGCAGGGCTCAGAAATGCAGCTAAAATCAGACCCTTTGAAATCCCCTCTGGGTGCAGTCCTTGTGGCTTTCCTGGCCTGGTTCTGCTGTTCCTCTGTGTCCACTACCACCCCCTCATGTCCACTGCCACCACCCTGTCCATTCCCATCTCCACAGGCCCTGTCCTGTGGGCCCCAAGTCCTGCCTTGCTTTGGGAACCCTGCACTGCATTTGGGGTTTCTGGTAAGGTGAGAGGGGAATTTGGGATTTCAGCACTAGCTGCCTTTGCCAGGTCAGGCACCCTGTTTGTGTGTGCTGTTCCCTGTGCTTAAAATGCAGGAATATTGTTCTGGCAAGCGTTGTCAAACTTGGATTCTCCTGTCATGTGCAGATGCAATGAATTTCCTAGAAACTTCAGGGAGGGGATGAAAATGATGTAGATAGTTTGTAACAACTGGTGATCCAGTCATTGAAGCATAAACTGGATTTTTAATGTGCTGAAGAATAAACAAAGCCTGGCTTGGTAAGGTCAGCATCAGAAATTTAGGGGCTGTGTTGATTTGTCTTTTGTATTACAGCTTATGGAGAATATTTTATTTTTTCCTTAATTAAACTGCTTTTTCAACATGTGTCAGTCCATCCTAAACCCTATGTAGGAAGATCTGTGGCTGTATCTGATGAGGGCAGAACCTTCTCCTGCTTTTGGGACTTCAGCTTCCCTTTATGCAGCTGGGTTGTGTCATCCAGGTTGTTTTTCATCCTTTCCCCTATCAGGCTGTTGAGCAAACTTCCAAGTGGAAGGTTGTGGGGGAGAGGGACACTCCTCCAAGTGCAGGATTGTGGGCATTGGGACATCCCTCAAAAAATGCAGGATTGTGGAGATTGGGACCTCCTTCCAAGTGCAGGGTTATGGGGGTTGGGACACTTTTCTGAGGGAAACTGGGTCAGCCCTCCAAGTGTGGGTTATGGGGATTGGGATACCCCTCAAAATTTAGGATTGTGGGGGACTGGGACACCCCTCTAAGTGTGGGGTTGTGGGGATTGGGAGGATGTTTTGCCACACATCCTTCCCCTTCATTTAAAAACCAAAACACTGAGCAGATCTGCAAGGGAGGGGAGGGAGGATCCTCATCCTGCTGGCTGTCAGGGGACGTGTCTGGCTTCTCCCCAAGCTGGCTGGGATGAGCCAGCATCGCACTGGAGGTGTCCCAGTGCTGCTCCCGCCCAGGTCACAGGTGTCACTGTGCCGGGTCCCTGTGACCTGCTTACCCTGCAGGACACCCCCTTGCATCATGTTTACATCCAGGAGTGCAGCCAGGATCCCATTTCCAAGGTCTGCTTGTGCCTGAAGCTGGAGTCAGGAATCAGCATCCCCCCAAGGGCAGGGCAGGGAGGGAGAGCTGGCTGCAATTCCAGCTGGGGGTGGTCCCATTCCAGCAATTAGGAGGAATTAATTGCTTGGCCAGAGCCCCAAAACATTCCAGATGGCTCTTAGAGGGGTGGAACAGATTCCTGATCCTGAGGTGTGTCCAGTTTTGGAGAGGTGGATCCAGAAACCACGTTTTTGCCAGATCCGAGGCCAACTGGCTCATCACATCTGCAATGGAAGTTTCTTTGCTGAGAAATGAAATATCTCGTGCTGCTGATATTTCTAAGGATGAGGGAGCCTAAATTTCTTGCTTACATTGGGAACTGAAAGCAGACAACCCCTGGTTTAGGCTGTTTCACAGAAATGGAGACAAACAACCATTTTCCAATGGGTTTGTTCATTGTCATGACTTTGGTGTTTTTATGCAGTGCTTCTCTTGATGTTATGTTCCTGTTTATCCCTTCTGAACAAGGCGTCTGTGCATTCCAGGAAAGGTTTTTCCTACTGATAGTGACTCCTTGCTTCTGAGCACAGGATTTGTTGCAGCCCTAGCGGCACTTTCCCATTTAATGGAAGGTTTAGCTCAATTTTCCACCCTATTTTCTGTTAATTTTTAGCGAAAATATGTTGCTTTGTTTAGGTCAAATTTGCAAACACATTTGTGAAGCTCAGTTTTTCTCTTTCCTGCCAATGTAGTGTCTTTGCACCTTTCATAAATCATCTGCTGAACTGCTAAAGCTGGGAGAGGCTGTTTGGCGTTTACAAAGCTAATGGAAAACTTGAGTGAAGGATGATTTGCAGGAAGTGGCCTCTCAAAAAGGGAAGTACTGCAAAAGCCACTTATGTTTTCCTTGTTTGGAAGAGATTACAAATCCCTCACATCTGTGCAGGTGCACCCTTCAGACTCCCAGCTCAGGATTTCAAAAAGGGAGCAGACCACAGCAGAAAATTCCCTTCCCCCAGTTCCAATCCAGTATTTCGGTTTCTTCAGGGAACTTGTGTGTCTTTCAGAAGCCACAGTTTGGTCACTGGGTGTCAAAATTTACCACAGAAACGTTCAGGAGGAAAAGGGGAAGGCAGCTCCTGCTGAAATACCAAAACCACTGCAAAACCAAATGTGAAAGCGTTGGGGTGGGAATGGGGGATGCTGAGGGGTCAGAGGTAAATCACAATCTGATCCTGTTCAAAGTGAAGGTGTGTGTTCTCTAATTGCAGTTCTCAGGATTGAGCTGTTGCTTCCAGGGGTGGGGGGGAAAGCCATGGAATTCCAGGAAAGCTGTGGAATTCCAGGAAAGCTATGGAATTTCAGGAAAGCTGTGGAATTCCAGCCAAGAGCCCACTGCACAATAGCCAGTAGGGCTTTGCCAGGTGCCAGATCTCATGCTGAGAGCATGGTTTGCCTGTCCCAAAGGGCTTTTTCCGTGAGGAAGGCAGAGCCTTAGCTGACAGAGGGCTCTCCAAAGCTAACTCTGAAAGGATATCTTTTTTCATATGGAATTCTACTTGTATACCCATCAAAGCTTGGGAAATGACCATCCCTTACCATTTGTTTACCTGCACAGGATTATTGCAGCAATGCCTGGAAGAAGCAAGATTAAAAAGCAATTACTGTAGCCTAGCAGAGATGTGTTGTCGAGAAAATAAATACCTTTTCCAAGTTAAATTCCTTCTCCACATTGATGGTTTTGAGGCTGAGACAGAGGGCAAAAAACTTTAAGCAAGTGAAACAAATTTCTGCTGCGAACTATGGGAACTTCTGAAAGTTGACATAACTTCTGTAGCTGGAAGTTTCAGTTAATTTAATTTATTTTGCTTCCTTAGGGCTCAGCTGTACTTGTTTTGTTGAGTTGGTTTATTTGTGGACACATTGTGCTGTTCTCCCTCAAGGACGACCTCTCAACTCTAGCAAGTCATCTGCCACTTGTTAATGTTGGTGTTAAGCCTGTTTAAAATATCTTCCTGAGATTTAGAGGTCTTTTGCGTCAGTGTGGGGATGTATGGATGGTTAACCCAGAGCAATTCCCACTCTTACAGCTGCTTTCTAAACTAATTACACACACACCTGATTGTCACAGGTGTCATCTTGTAACTTTACATGCAGCAAATGAGTCAACTGGAAACCCAACTTTAATTCCTTACCCTCAGTGCATTTGTGTGCAGGTGGCTCATTTGTCCTTTCTTTACAGTGGCCAGAAGCTCTTTTCCCAGGAGATTCAAGTCAGTGTCAGGAGAAAAGTGTTCCTGCTGAATTTGATGTGTGGGGCAGCTGAGGGCAGAGCCTCACTGGGAGTTTGGGGTCTGTGGTCCCTCCCTGAGGACGATGTCCTGGCAGGAGCTTTGCTGCTTACCTGCTGTGTTTTACAGCCACGAGGGAATAAAACACTCCCAGCACATGGAGAACAGATCCCCTGGCTGGGGAACACCCAGGGAACAGGCTCTGTATGTGGAATTTGGGAGCAGGAGTCCCCTCTGCAGACCCACCCAGGAATTCAGTGCTCCCAGAGAGCGAGTGTGGATTGGTGTCCTGTGCCAAAACCTGCACTTGCTGCCTTCCAGCTCCCTCCTGCTTCCCTCTGATGCCTGTGGCACCAACAGGATGGGAAAAAACAACACATAAGACAATTTTAGTGTGACAGGAGAAATGCTGCCTCACTTTAGCTGCACTTAACCCCCGGCTTTAAGTGGCTGCTAGAGGTTTGTGAGACGTGCTTTATACATTTAAGAAATAAAAAGCCTCTCTGTGAGAGAGGGGAGGAAGGAACTGCAGCAGAGCTTCAGGCTGATGAAGGCACTCCTTGGTGTGCATCCCTTCCTTGCGTGCTGTCTGAGGTGGAAATGGGCTCTCCAGCAAGAGGAGCTGCTTCAGGAGGAGGTGTGCTAGGTAATGGCCAGTTTGCTGATTTTTCCTTAGCTTTGCTTTCCTGCCTTGTGCAGGACTTGTTGCCCCAGGTCTCACTGTGGAGCTCTCTTGCTCTGATGCACACCTGTGGTGTGCTGGGTTTGGTTACTGCCTTTGGTTCAAGTAACTTGGGAAGGAGTTTCACTGACTTCTGGGTTCTCACACAAGAGATTTCCTTGCTCAGCCACCACTCAGGAGTCACCTGCTCAATATTCCTCCTCCATACCTGACCCAGCTTTTTCAATCCTCTTCTTTCTCTGTGAAGCAAGAGACAAAAAAGTAGCATTTGCTGTAGTTCACAAGGCTCACAGATGCATTTAGGTTGGAAAACACCTCCCAGACAATGGATTCCAAGCTGTGTCCCATCCCCACCTTGTCACCAGCCCAGAGCACTGAGTGACCTCCCTGGCAGCCCCTGCCCGCCCTTTCCAGGAAGAAATTCCTGCTGATGTCCAACCTGACCCTCCCCTGGAACAGGTTTTAGGATGGTGACAGGCTCTGCAAGCAGCTTGTGCCTGCTGGCAAGTCACATGGAAAGGTGACATCCGTGTGCCAGTACAAATCTTGGCTCCAGAAATACTCAGTGTGAGGTGAAGGTGTAGCAGTTTTAACGAAACATCAAGTGGAAATATCTCATTTTTGGCGTTTCCAAATTAGCTTGCAGCTGTTGTGCCTGTGCCCGTCCTTTCTTTCTGTACTGCATCAGGAGTTACAACCTAAAAATAAATTGTGTTGTGCAGAGGAGTGGGAAATGAGACAGCAACCACTGATTTCAGGTTTTAGTGCTGTGTGAGTGTGCCCTGTGCTGAGATGCTTTCTGCTGGTCAGGGAACTCCAGCTGGGGCTGAGCAGTACAGGCTGTCATCACCCATCTGGGACTGAGCTAATGCTCCTCTGCTCTCTGGCCTGCTGTTAATCCACACCCCAAATTAAAAAAAAAACAAAACACCAGGATTTGGAGAAGGCAGAAAGGTTGTTAGAGTTTCCCTGAGGTGAGGACAACTCTTGTAAACCTCTGAAAGGGAAGGGAACAGATTTATTTGCTGCGCTGCCATGCTCTGCAGTGGCTTGGAAAGGTCTCAGGTGAGATGGCCATAAACTGCTCTGTCACCAATTGAAACCACTTAAAGGGCAGTGCAGTGGGCTTTGCCCTGCCTGTGGTAGACTGATGACTTCATTGGACTAACTGGGACAGTTGTGTCACCTCACTGGTGTTTGGAGAAGAAATGGAGTGGACAGTGAGGCCTGAAGGTCACTTTTGTATTGCAGCCTCTTTTTCTGCTTTAGTGTTGACATTAAATTCATTGGTACAGGGCAGCTTTGCCTGTTGCTCTTTGTGCTTTGGCAGCAAGGACTGAAATTTCTGTTTCAACTGGCAACAGGCCCCAGCTCTTGTGCCTCTTGCATGATGAGTGTGTTTCACAATTAGGCATCCTCTACCCACAGGTTTGTAAAGTGTGTCTTTGGACAAAGAGGGAGAGGGATCTCCTTTTCAAAGGTGATGGGGCCTTGTGAAGCCTGGCAGTGCTGTGTGACCCTTTTGGTGTATGACAAGCCTGCCCTTCTGCCCCTCCAGTGCTCTCAGAGGTGTAGGACAGTTCTTTCCCTTCCTTTTTTAATCTCCCTTAAACTAAGCCTTGAGGATCTCGTGTGACTCGCTGGGTTTGTAGTCTGTACCTCAGGAAGTGCTGCAGTTGGGTTGATGTGTTACATTTAGGCAAACCAACTAATTTTGGCACTTAGCATGCCTGATGTAACGACTTTTCTCCCAGGTGTAAGAAAAACATGGGGAATAAACTCTGGTTTAAAATCACACCAGGCAAATTCCAGCTTGGAAGACAGTAGGAGTAAGTGAAGGTCCATGTGCTGTTTTATTTTTCTCTTTATACTTGGTTAATTCTACTTTTGCAGTAGAAAGAGATTAAGTCCATTGATAAATTAGGCAGTTTATGGATGTGAGGAACTGGTGCAGAATCAGCTGATGGTTGGGAGTTCCCTGGCAGGGGGAAAACAACAAAACCATATCCCAAGAGAAACATGGACCTGGAGCTCTGGGATAGTGAGCCTGTAGAGATAGATAAGGAGACAGCACAGGAAAATGCACTAATTGATAAGTGCTTCTGAAGCAGTAGAATGGGAGACAGCTGTCCCCTGCCCTTTCCAAAAGAATTCCCCTGGCTCAGTAGCCTGGCCTAGGCAACAGAGTCCAGCACATTTTATTTCCTCTTCTGAAACAGGGATAGTGTCTACAGCAGCCTTTAAATGGGAAGAGCTTTGAGCTGGAAAACGAGTGGCTGCTTTGTTGCTTTTAGGCAAAAACATTCTTAATATTCCTGTCTTCCAGTCCTGTTCCCCTGGGATAACTGGGAGGAGTTGAATTGTGATTGTTGTTTGACTGTCGTGCTTTTGCCTCTGGTGACCACTGTGGTTGATTCCTCTTGTCCTAAACAACAGCCTTGCTGAGTGCTTGGGGCAAAGTTGTATTTTAAGGTGGGTATGACTGTTTTGAGACTGGAGGACAGCAGGTGATCTGCAGCCTGGCTGGATTTCGCTCCTGCGAGGGAAATTGTGGTCCAGGCTGCAGGGAAATTCCCTTAATTTTGATAGTGGTGTTTTGGAGCTGTTTACTGGGGAAGAACCTGTAAGTTTTGGGTTTCTCTGCTGAACCCTCAGGTTTTTCCTACTGCTTGATCAATTATCTGCTCAGAAATGACAACCTTGCTTCATCCTCAACCTTGCTGTAACAGCTTTGCAGCTCATTACTAAGAGATTACAATTTTTTTTTTTTTTTGTAGCTTTGCTTTAGCCAAATAGTCTTTCCTAGCTGGAAAGCCTTAAGGAAAAAAGTTTCTGGCAGTAGCTGTAGGAGTTGCAGTTCTTTGCTGTGCAAATGCTGAAATCTACATATTGCTTTAATGTTTCTCAGAACTAAAATATTTTTGGGTAAACAAAGCGTTTCACATACTGTTTAAAGTGCTTACAGGCAACCTTTAACTCTGGAGTGGAATGCAGCCATCAGGAAAAGTGCAGTGGGAACAAGGACTCCTAACAGAGTTGATGGCCAGGAGTCCCATGGAGTGGGGCAATGCGTTCGTTGTATCTAAATGTTAATTTTGATTGGCATGTCACATTCCAAGCCATTTATTGTATGAAAAATTACTGGCACCCAGAACCAGATTATTTTTTATTAATGGAACAGTCTGCAGTCAGTTTCTCTCCCCCAAGTTTCCACTGGATGTTGCTGGGTATGTAAGTAGGAGCAGCTAGAAATGTGCTGGAAAACTATAGTGCGGCATCTTAGGAATCATGGAGGAACCTACTGCTTTGCTTCCAGAGGAGATGCACATTTCTGGTATTTGTTATTTTACAGTAAAGAAGTTCCAAAGTCTCTCCTATATGTTATTGCAGAGGGGAAGAGTTTTTCCCAACCTGGTGTCTGTGAGAGAGCAAACCCCAGGCATGCCCTGGGAGCCAGAAATGAGGATTTTTTGCACCCCCTGTGATTGGGAAAGGTGGCAGGAATGCCAAGGAGTGGGCAGTGGCACGTAGACTCCTCTCTGTAGGGATGTGTCCGACTCCTTGCCAGAGAATGTTGTGGACAAACAAGGAGTTTCAGTGGCATCAAGTTGCAGGGAAGCTGAGTAGCTTTTGGGATGAGAGATTCCCAAAGGGTTACTAAATCCATCCTCAGGAAGCTCCTGGATCTGAAAGTAGCCAAAGCCTTGGGCAGAGCCTTGTCTGGTACTGGGCAGTTTAGCAGCTTTAAATGTTGATTTAACTGCTACAGCTGAGCAGCTTTGAGGGTTAGGGTTTGGGTAGTGGTTTTTTGTTTTTTTTTTGTTTTTTTTTTTTTTCTTCTTCTCTGTGTTTTTGCTTGTTTGGAGTTTTTCTGTTATATGAGGCTATAAAGGAAATAAAAACCCTAAAGCTTGAGGTGGCTGACTTTGAGGGTTGTAATAGTGGAAGGCAAAACCCTGACTTTTCATTGAATGTTGGCAGCCCCAAAGGGAGTCTGCAGAAAGTCATCCCTGATCTTGGGTGTGCTGACTCCTTCCCAGAGGTGCCGTGGGGGTCATACTTTCCTTTTTCCCATTTTTCAGCCTTTCTTTGATGGAGTTTTCCAAGGCAGGAAGGTGAATTGCAAAGTTTAAAATGGGCTAGCTGCCCATGCACTGCATGCCTGGAAGTTTGCTGGTCTGATATCAGTACAGTTGTCGTGCAAATCTTCACTTTAGATGAGACCCACATATGGATGGAATGATATTTTAAGAGCTCAAAGAAGCCTCCTTTATAAATTTAAATTCCAGCAGCACATTTTTTTTATACTCAGAAGATCTTTTAACTGCTGCAGTAACTTGGGGAAAACTGCTTGGGCACATTGTGAGGTGTTTGCCACTTGAGCAGAATGCATTTAGGTGTGTGTTCTCCCACTGCAGTGGAGCTCTCAGGGTGCTTCATGGAGCAGGTTGTTTTTAGCTGTCCTGAGAAGTATCCCCTGGCCCCCCTGCCCAGGAGAAGCAGAGCATCCTTGTGAAGTTGTGGAATTGGCCGTGCTCCACATGTCCTTGGAGCGAGCACTCTGTGCCTGTGGTGACGCAGGGCGGCCGACAAAGGAGACATTCAGTCACCAGCTCAGGATCGTGTTCCCCCTGAGCCTGGACTAATGCTCTTAGCCCTGCTGGGGCTGGAGGAGCAGCCAGCAGGTCTGGGCTGCTGTCCTGCTCCTTTGCTGTAGTCTCTGCAGGCTGTAAATGACTCTGTCTCTCTGCTCTGCCCGCCCTCCCTTTGGGATCTGCAGGGAAGCACCAGCAGCCATGCTGGTCTCTCTCCTCCTTCCCAGGCCATCACACCACTGCTCTGCAGGAGTCACGTTCCACTTAGTGAAGTCTCATCCTTGTAGAAATTGTTCTGATGTTAAAAACTTGGAAATCTTATGGTTTCTCAACACTCTGATCCACAAACACCTTTTTTTCTGAAGCAATCATTGTGATTTCTGTCTTTGCAATGGCTGAGTCTCAGCTATTCCCTGTTAAAAGGTGGGATGTGTCTGAGGTCCTATTGTTTCAAGGCACTTGCAAAATGGAAAGAGCTAAGTTTAAACTGCTGTGGCTTGTTTCTGAATTAGTGGATAATTTGACAGGATTAAGCTGTCACAGTTTTTGGCTGTGAAGTCATGGATTTAAGTACAGTGGGAATTCTGACATTGTCTAGGTCAAGGTGAACCATTTCTGTCTCCATCTCTTTAGCAGAACTGTGTACACCAGGCGTGTTGTGGAGTACTCAGCTCTCATCCCATCCTTCTGCAAAACCAGAATAGATACCAGTCACTGGAAAATGGTTCATGAGATGCCAAACACCAGTTTGATTGGTAAAATTAAGCAGTACAAGAAGCGATATGAAGTGGTTCCTGTTGGTGATGGACAACAGGAAACTTCTCTGATGTCACTGCAGTCCATAACTGTGGTCATTCCCTGAATTCCTTATCCCTAACCTGTCTAAATGGTCTGACCCTGGATTTTTACCTTGATGAGTCTGGCTGTGAACACCTTGACAAGGCCTCAACTGTAGTTGCAGTGTGTTTCATGTTATTAATGTTTTCTGACCTAGTCATAACTTGGTTTCTTAGAATTAACCAATCTTTGCTTTTTCTCTTTGAAGTATTTTTGGATGAGTCTGGGGAATTCTGAGCATCTCACCCTTTGGGGACAGTTGTAAATAGCAGTGTGTACCAAGTCACTTCTCAGTTTCCAGGCATCCATGCAGGGCCAAGATTTCCACGTGTCTCTGGGGCACTTGGCTCCCTAAGGGGTGAAGAGAGTCAGAACAACACTGTGGCCAGGATTGTGGAGAGGAATGTGCCCTGGAAGGTGTTTTTTGGAAGGATGACCAACAGTAAGGTGGGGGAGGAGGTCTGGAAACAGGAATTATTATTTTGGAAACAGGGAAAGTATCTCCTGCTGCAGAGGTCGGGTGTATTCAGGTCACCGTGAACCTGCAAGAACTAAAAAAAAAAAAAGTAATCCCATGAAAAACTCTCACTAATTCACATAATTATGTTGCTGTTGATTATGGTAACAATTTTTTTCCACTTTTTTAGACACCAGGAATGAGCTTGCATTGTGCTGGCAGGTCTCCTACCAGCTTTCTATGCCCAGAAGATGGAAGGGATGATTCTGAGCTGCCTCTCTGAGTTCATCACTGCACTATTTAGTGGTTCCCTAGTGCAGATCTGTCTACTTAAACCAAATGAGGATCATTCCTTCCCTTTCACATTGCCATTAGCTGGATGATTTTATTGTCTCTGCAGGAAGAGAGCAGAGACAAGCAACTGTAGATTAGGAGCAATTTGCAAAATAGTTCCATGATTAGCATGCCTGTGGAGATGTTTTTCTGTGTAAGGGCTGCACCACAAATTTTACTGGCTCCCTACACTTGAAGAATTAACTGAGGAGGATTAAAATGACATCTTAGACATCAGCTAAACGTCCTCTCAAAATCCCTTACGTTGTCTCTAAATCAATTAATTTGATTTCTTCAATCCACAAGCAAACTGGGTTGGTGAACTTGTGTGAGTGATCTATTTAGGCTGAATTTCTCCAGAGTATTTTAAAGAGTACTTTAGTACTGGTGAAATGGTGCAAAAAAAAGTGGTGAAATATGGAAATACCTTGTGCCAGGTATGAAACAAAGATGCTGCTCTAGTCTTGGGGGTACCTTCTCCAAGCAGCAGTCTTCAGCTGGTTAATCCAGCCCTCACAGTCATTCCTGATCCTTGCTGGCTAAATGTAATAAGAAAATAAGACAAGAGCCTGCTCTTGCTCCTTTTTGCCATGGTGCTGCTTGTGGCAAGTTGGATCCTCAACTCCAATAGCTTCGCTGATGAACAGCACAAGGAGTTCTGTAAAGTCTCCAAAGGTGTCTCAGTGCTCAGATGTGGCCGCTTAACTCTCCTAAATCCTGGTTTGCTTGTAATTCCACATGGATAATAAAGATGGTAGCATTCATCTGGAAAACATCTGAATATTAGTAAGAGAAATGAGGTGCTCTCTCTGGGAATCCTGCAGGTCTCCACTGGCTGTAACATCTCCATGTGCATCAGTCAGAGATGGAGCTCCCACTCTGAGCCTGCTGCAGGCTGTGCTGGGGACAGTGTTAGATCAGGTGCTGGAAAATGGGGAATATTCAGGGAAGAGGCCAGCAGAGCTCTGGAGGTGTTTGGGTCCTGTTGCCTGGTGGTTCTGAGCTGTGTTGTGCCACGGAGAGCAAGGCTGCTGGTAACTTCTCTCATTAATCTTCACAGCATCAAAATCTCCCAAATTTCTTCTCATCGGGTGCTCCTGCAGGAAGGAAGTGGTGTGACTGTCAGAGCAAGGGGTGGCACAGCCAGAGCTGAGCGTTGTCACCTCAGATGCTGAAATAGCAGTGGGTTGCTCTCCTCGGCATCGCTTAGCAACTCCAGAGCTGAACCCTTCCCACAGGGATTCTGAGTTTAGGGAAACAGGGCCCTGAACACACAGCTCGTCCCCCAGCAGAGCAGCAGCCAGTGCTCTGCAAGCAGAAGGGTCTCCCTCAGGGGAGGGAGGAGTTTGACATACAGGCTCACTGATTTGGGGAAGATAGACCTTCTGTTTTCTGAGAAGTGCATTGGCAGTGTTGGAGTTTGGAAGATAACACAAGGAAGTGCTGTGTGTGCCACAGGACAGGCAGGAAAGAGCTCTAATCAGACCTTGCCATGCAGTCCTGCTGCCAGCATTGCTGCTAGGATTCAAAGTGTCCCCGTGAATTGCTCCTCCTGTCTTTTCACCAGCCCAGAAATAATTCTGGAAGCGGCAGGAAATGTGTCCTTGCAGGCTCTGCTTGCCCTGTACTGGAGGCAGCTGGGAGGGACCATCTCAGGATCCTCGTGGTGCTCACAGCAAATGCTGCTGATTCACAACTCGTCATCAAAAACATGTGTTTGTGTCTGAGCACCACTTTGTGCTCTGGGATCCATGAGAAATATCACGTCTGGGAAGAGGGGGCACAAAGGACATGGAGCTTTCCCTGGCCTGGCTTCTTCCTTCAGGCCTTTGGGGCTCAGGAAGCTGCAGATAAGCGAGTGTGATAAGGTTGGGAGGGCTGCTCTTGTGAGATAATGGCCAGTTACTCATGGAAACAGCCTTCTTGGGACAGATGACACCTCTCATGATTCTACAGGAGGCTGGCAAGGCTTGCCCTCGCTTTTCCATGGCTCTGTCCAGATGGACAAAAGCTGTTTGACTTCCAGCCTGTGGCACACAGAAGAATCTTCTGGCCTGCAGGTGGAGGTGCCTGCTGTACCCCTCCCTGCAGCTCTCAGGTGCATAACTCCTGAAGGTGAGGCACTGTAAAAACTCAAAGCAAATTTCCAAGCAATCCTAAATGTATCAAAAAAGAAGTCCCAAGAAAGCAGAATTACCAGGCTTCCAGCTGCTTGTTTCCTGGCACACAGCTCCTTGGGTTTGGTGCTGCTTCAACAAGCAAGGTTGGATTTATTTATCCCCCTTTCCCCCCCAACTTGTATTGGAAATGTATGAATTGCAGTTTTCTAACTGATGTGAGTGGAGCAGGGAGACCTCTGGTTTTCCTTTATCTGAGAGTGAAAGCTGAATGAAGAACCCTATGGAGCACAGGGCTGGTTCTATTCTAAATCTCCACCCTGGTTTTGTCTCCCTTGGAGGCTGGAGGGCTGGGATGAGGCAGAATTGCCATTCCCATTCCCAGGGCAGGATGACTGGTTTGTGTGCTGCTGCTGGCTCTCTTTGGCTGTGCAAGAGGTGGGCACAGGGATGGGGAGAAACCTGCTCCACCTGAGGATTTTGGCCATGAGCATTTTGGGTTTGCTTCTCTTTGGTTTTTCCTCTCTCTCCTAAATGGTTTCTCCTCTCTCTCCTGGTTATCTTGGAGACTGTCAGAAAAGGCTTCCAGCCTTCCTCCTTTGCTCCCCCTCTTCACACCTTGTGTGATACCGAGTTCAGAGCCAGGGTCACTTCAGCAGCTCCCTTCAAAGAAAACATGGAGGATTATTTCTTTCGTTGGGGCTCCACATGGCAATGTGTATCCCATGAGTTTTCTGGATTGCTCTTGCAGTTAAGAAAAAGTGCTCTGCGTGTTGGAGGGTGGTCAGCAGCCCATTTCTGGCAACATGGGGAAACCCACATTGTTCTGGGGGTGGTGGTCTCCTCCAAACCTCATCTAGGCCTGTTTGGACATAAAGATATTCTCTCTTTCTGAGTCCTGTGCGAAATACTGTTTTTAAATTGCAGCTGCTCCATCCCTGGCAGTGTCCAAGGCCAGGTTGGACAGGGCTTGGGGCAGCCTGGGATAGTGGAAGGTGTCCCTGCCCATGGCAGGAGTGGAATGAGCTGATCTTTGAGGTCCCTTCTAACCCAAGCCATTCTGGGATTCTGTGTTAGCATGGCCTTTCCAGTATATCCCAGCTCTTGTTACACCTTGAGGTCATCTTCACACTGTAACAACTCCTGAGGCTTTAATGAAGGCTTGCTGTTAGCTCTGCCCCTTAAATGTCCTTATTTTTATTTGCTTGGTGTTTTGTTAACAGTGACTCTCATGACTACATGAGAAGCTGCCAGCAACAAATCTGAACTTCCACTCTCCTGTTCAAAATGAGCTTCTAACTTGATGCATTGAGTGCTCTGTCTAGGCAGGTAGGTCAGTGCATCTTGTATTTTGCATTTTCAAGCACTTGTGTTTTGGAATGGTGTTTTCATTCAGTACCTTGTTTACTGTGACCTGAACTGGGGCAAGTTCTTGTTTTGGACATTTTGGATATTTCACAAAATAACTCCAGTATTAAATTGTAAAATCTTAGGGAGAGAAGCTGAAAGATTCCTTAGATCAGTTCCTTCTGCCTGCTTCCAAGGAAGGATGACTAAAGGCAAAACTTGAAGGTGTAGATTGTGGATAAATGCTCCCAAACCCCTGCTTTTAAGGAAATCTTTGCCCTTCTGGCTGTGAAACTGGAGTGATACATTGTACAGAATTCCAGCCAGAATGGGGGCTGGAATATCTCTGTTCTGTTCCCAGCCCTGAGTTTGACATAGACAAATGACCTGCAAAGGGAGAATAAATGGGGTGTATGCCCTTTATTGCTGCTTGTAGTTGTGTTTTTGTGTTTCAGTAATCCTTTGAAGCTGTGTGAGGATTTGCTGAAAGTCATCTCATGAGATTTGTCATGGTTTTGTTGGGTTTGCTCCGTGCTGGAGAGCTCTGTGACTGAATGAAGAGCTAGAGAGGAGGTATAGTGAGAATCAGAAAATAAAAGTGGAATGTTTGGTGTAAAGATTCTGAGAGTGTTCTAAAAGCTGTTATTTGTGTGCAGCCCCGGTGTCCAGCATCTTGAGTGAACCAAGTCTCTCCTGCCTCCTATTCCTAGCTGGGAAACCTTTTGCCTTTTCCCCAAAAATGTTCTGGATTATTAGTGAGCCTTAAGTGGCTGATTGTGAGAGGCTGTGGTGGGAGACAGAGCAGAAAAGCAGCTTTCAGTTGTGATTCTTCCTAATCCAGCTGAATTCTCCCTGCAGGTGCCCTCAGCACATTTGTCTTTGGAAAATTTGGGTTTAGCCTCTGTCCTGTGGCTGTCCCAATACTGCATCTCTCTGGATCTCAAAGGCTGTATAATTAAGATGTTCGGTGGCTTTGCCACAGAATCTATAAGAATACCACCAGAAATCATGAGAAAAATGCTGTGACTAAACACCAAGGCTGCTGAAATTGAGGGAAAATATTTTTTCGTGTGTCACAGGTCAGATGAATTATGAGCAGGTTTTGGCCGTTGTTGCTCTCTGAAAGCTGCCTCTGTGTCACAGCTGTTCTGGACAAACTGTAATATCAAGGCTTGTTTACAGCAGTTGTGAAAAATTCTTGCTTTCCACACCCTTCTTCAAGTACAACAATATTGGGAGCAGGAGACACTTTGAGCAGACACCCGAAGCTCCTGTCACCGTATTGATTCAGCTTCTGTTTGCTCTGCATCCAATACACAGCTGTGATGAATAATGCAGGAATCTATTACTTAAAGTTTAATGCAGCTTTAATCGGGGTTGAACACCAACAGGTGCAGTGCAGGAGCTGCTCTGCTCTGTGCTAAATGGAAAAGATTCAGACCAGGTGTGCTTGGGTCTGTGTTTGTTGGGTTGTTCACTTTGCCCAGGGCAGAGCCCGTCCCCTGGGCTGGCCTTGCTGAGGGACCTTGAGGGCTGTGTCCATGGCAGGGAAGGGGCTGGAGCCCCAGGAGAGGCTGAGGGAGCTGGGAAAGGGGCTCAGGCTGGAGAAAAGGAGGCTCAGGGGGACCTTGTGGCTCTGCACAACTCCTGACAGGAGGGGACAGCCAGGGGGGGTCGGGCTCTGCTCCCAGGGAACAGGGACAGGACAAGGGGAAAGGGCCTCAAGCTGTGCCAGGGGAGGCTGAGCTTGGACAGCAGCAGGAATTTGTGCATGGAAAGGGTGCTGAGGCCTTGGCAGGGGCTGCCCAGGGAGGTTTGGAGTGCCCATGGCTGGAGGAGTCCCAGGAAAGGCTGGAGGTGGCACTGAGTGCTCTGGGCTGGGGACAAGGTGGGCATCGGGCACAGCTGGGACTTGGTGATCCTGGAAGGTTTTTCCAGCCTAAAATAATTCTGTGGCACAGTTTGTCATTTATGTGCAGATAATCACTTGCAGGTATCTTGGTGTCTGTGACCTCTGGTTTTCCCTGTATTTATCTCAGTCTGTGACAACACAGGTTCTGTACTTGTGGGGTCAGGGAGCATGTGGATGACTGTGCTGTGATCCAGGGATCTCGCAATGGAATATCAAGGCACTGCTGTCTCTTCAATGGCTTTTTTTTTTTTTTTTTGTTCTTGGTATGAGTATTATTTTTTTAAACAAAGGAAAAACATCCCTTTCGTCAATTGTTCCCTTTGCAGAACTTCAACCTTAAAATAATCCAGGAAGCCTTTTGTTA
This sequence comes from Aegithalos caudatus, assembly GCA_013389925.1. Taxonomy (NCBI): domain Eukaryota; kingdom Metazoa; phylum Chordata; class Aves; order Passeriformes; family Aegithalidae; genus Aegithalos; species Aegithalos caudatus. The sequence goes on along the minus strand of WEIU01005277.1, from coordinate 505,829 downwards.
TATAAATATACTCATCCTCCAGCTTGGCACGGAGTGTGCTTGACAGAGCTGCTTGCTGAATTCTGTTTAAAACTTGAATTTCGGGGCTATGAAGGAGAAACCCTAGGCTCAGAGAGAAAAGCAAACACTGATTGCTGTGTAATCACAGTGTAACAGAGCCTATTTAAAGCAGTGGAAAGCAGGGGTTTATGCCTGCAACTCAGTTTCTGTGTCTCAGTGATTTTTGTTTCAGCTTGTTACAGCCAGGTATGCTCATACCTACCAAATTTAGCTCCAAGGGAAGAGAGCATATGTGCAGTCTTTTTGAAAATATTCTTGCTTAAGTTTTTTGCTGAGGAATAGAATTAGGTGTGAATACAGCAAGGGCTTGGAATGGTTAACAGTAAATTCCAGTGCAGAACACTCCCCAGATAAGTGGGCAACAGTTGGCTAGAGCAGATGTTTAAATACAAAATCAGCAAAACGTCGCCACCAAAAAAAATCCCAAAAAACTCAAAAATCCATCAACCACAAAAACTCACCACCCTATGAATTTCAAATTTCTTTGTTAGAGGTGGTCACTGGTTTCTGGATGTTTGTTTTCTGCATGTAAAAGCACCTTGGGGGGAATTTATGAATCGTGTAGAGTTTTTCTGTGTCCTCTGTAGGCCACACTTTCATTGTGACATTGGCTCTTTAAGTGACACTTTTGGTTTGTTTTGCTGCAAGCCTGAGCTTGAAGCTGCTGCTGACTGAGGAGGTTGGACTCAGTGCTCTTGGAGGTCTTTTCCAAGCTAAATGGTTTGATGATTCCTCCCAACTTTTTCCAGATGCATTCATCAAACCATCCCAGAGAAGTGGGGGTGTTAAGAGGATGCTGCAGGGTGTGCTTGGGTGATTTTAGTACAAACATTGGGTCCACAGGTTGTGTTCTAAGAGCAAGAGGAGGGAAGAGTGAATCTGTGCAATCCCTCAAGGAGTGCCTGAATTCATCCTGATGTGCTGCTGCCTCCTCCCATGGTAATGGAGTGATAGTGCACTAAGAAAAGAGGGAAGACTCCAAGGAAAATAACGTAGAATCATGAAATGTTTTGGCTTGGAAGGGACCTTAAAGCCCATCTCATCCCACTCCCTGCCATGGGCAGGGACACCTTCAACCATCCCAGATTGCTCCAGGTCCTGTTCATCCTGGCCTTGGAATTCCAGGGATCCAGGGACATCCACAGCTGCTCTGGGCAATTACATCTTTGACACTTATGCAAAACTAAAGGTTTAATGGAATTTTGGAGCAGAGATTTTATATACCCTGTGTTCAATTTGTTGGCTCAATCAAATTTGGTTTTGATAGATTTTTTTAGCTGCTTATTGAATGGCTTGGCTTGTTCTGGGTGCTGTGGATAATTTCCTTCTTGTCTCCTAATTTATCTGCCTTCAGACATGTAGCTGGTCCCGTGTTTCCTGGAAAATGGAAAGGATGTGTTAGCAGGAAGTGTGGCTGCAGTTAATGAAAAGAGGCTGTACCTGCTGATGATTAATCCTTAATCCAAAGAGGGAACGTTCCCTCTCCAGCTCTGTGGCCCGAATTAGCATCTGACTGTTCCTTTGTCCTGAGGCTGGCTCTGAATGACTCCGGGATTGATTCATGGTTTAAGGCCCCCAGTAATAGGATTTCCTGTGAGGGTGTGTCACCGGCCCTTGCACAGGTTCAAAGGGAAAATGGGTTTTCCCTCCCGTGTTGCATCCTCTGGACTTGTGCCCCTTGGCTTCACTCCTTTTCCTCCCTGCCTCTCGAACCCGCGAGATTTCAGCTGGAGTTTGATGGCTGCTGCCATCCCAGCTCCTTTCAAGTGTCTCATCATCCACCCAAGGCATGTGTGGACGGGGCAGGTGTTTCCCCTTGGGTTGTGGAGTGAACATAAATACATTTAGTGCTTCTCTGAAAGGCTTGCAAGTGCAGCACTGCTCTTTTGCAGCTCTCTTTACTTCCTTGAAGGCTGAGCAGGCGCCGCTGAACTCGGGGCTGCAGTGCGTGACTGCTCCCTTAGCAGGCAGTTAAAACATCAGCTATTACACTGACGTGCAAATGTTATTTTGTGCTGAAGTCATGCTGGAAATAGTTCAAAATGTCTTGTTTATTTGGATTCACGAGGGGCACGCTGTCTCACTGAGCTCTAATCTTGTTTTGCTCTCTGCTTGCTTTGCAATCAGCAGAGCTGTATTTGAATCATGCTGAGAGATTTAAGGTACCTCTTGGTCTGCACCCCAGGAGCCACAGACTGAGGACAGCACCCCTGGGTTTGTGCCTTTTGGGAAGCTGGGTTATTAATCAGTTGATTTCCCCTAGCCTCAGTCTTTAGATGGAGGGAACAGGCTCTGTTCCTGTGTTGAATTAAAAACTCTGCCCCTGGGCTCAGGTGAGAGCCCACCTGCAGAGCTGCCCCAGCCCTGGGGCCAGCACAGGAGGGACCTGGAGCTGCTGCAGAGTCCAGAGGAGGCAGCAGGATGATTCCAGAGATGGAACAGCTCTGCTGGGAGGAAAGGCTGGGAGAGCTGGGAATGTTCAGCCTGGGGAGGAGAAGCTTTGGGGTGACCCAGCTGTGGCCTTGCAGGGCCTGAAGGAGCTGACAAGAAAGATGGAGAGAGAGTCTTTCCAAGGGATGGAGTGAGAAGGGGAATGGTTTTGCACTGCCAGGAGTCAGGGATAGATGGGATATTGGGAAGGAATTGTTCCCTGGGAGGGTGGGCAGGCCCTGGCACAGGGTGCCCAGAGCAGCTGTGGCTGCCCCTGGATCCCTGGCAATGTCCAAGGCCAGGTTGGACTTTGGGGCTTGGAGCAGCCTGGAACGGTGGAAGGTGTCCCTGCCCATGGCAGGGGTGGCACTGGGTGGCCTTTAAAGTCCCTTCCAACCCAAACCTTTTTTAATTCTTTTAAATATCTCTTACTGGATAAGCACTGGCTCATTCATTCATTATTTTATGACACATGCACTTGTTTAAAATGACTCCATGTTTTTGCAGTTTTATTGTTTAGCAGATAATGCAGTTATTGGGATTCTTGGACAAGATGCTTTGTTTCAGTTCACTCCTTAAATGTTTTTCTCTGTGTTTGCAAGATGCATGAAAACAAAAAGGTTTTTTTTTTCCCTGGCCTGTGGTGCTCTGCCTCTGCTGTCCCTGTTCCCAGTGAGGAGTTGAAAGTCTGTCAGCAACTTGTTTTGACAGATTTTTGTGTACTACTTAAGAAGACAAAAAGCTACATCTCACATATTTTGCTGTGCAGGGATAAATACACAGCAAATGGTGGGTGAAATATTTGGTATGAATATGCTGAGGGATTCACAGGATGTCTGCTATACCACCAGTCCTGTGTGACTGTCCCAGCTGTTCAAATCGTGTGTCCATCCCAGCCACATCCAGGCAGGTTTAAATATCCTCCTCCTGTCCAGAGCATGCTCCCACTTTCAGGCTCCTCCCTGCCCTTCCCTGCCTTGTCGAGCATCCTTGCAGCCATCTCCAGATACTAACACATCACTAAATTCCCCAAGCTTTGCTAAGAGGTTCTTGGAAAGCTGATGCAACCTGGGGAGCTCCCTGAACTGTGTGTGGCACATCCAGAAAAGCAGAAAGGTGAGGGACAGGCTTTGCATAAAGGCTGTGTGCCATTATTAGGATGTGCTAACAGGGTGGCTTCAGGTGTTTTGTGGGTGCTGGTGCTGCTCCAGGTTAGCTGAGGCAGCTCCTTGTGTCTGCCCCTGGCCCAGGTGCTGGTGGTCTGTGCCAGCAGGAGTGCCCTGCCCTGGTGCTGCTTGCCAAATTCACGAGCAGCACTCAACTTGCTTTCCATGTTTTGTTATGATTTCCCCGCCTGTGTTTTGGTCTCTGTGAAGCTTCTTGGGGAAGGCAGCTGATTACCAAGACACTGTCTCCAGCTCTTCAGTTTTGCTGATCTGTTTGAAGTCCCCAGACAGTTGATCAGGCAAACTTGCTGCTAAATGGATGATCTAATTCCCAGTGAATGCTGTGATCACAAGCATTACTCTACATCACAGAAACAATTTGAAAACCAGTGCGTACTCCTCAAGCTGTCAGTTGTCTTTCAGCACCCTCATTGTGCTCTTTCATCTTTAAATACTTGTGCTGAAGCTCAAATAAACTTACCTGTCAGCAGCTGCAGGGATATCTCTTCTCTCTCCAGCTCCTTTGTAGCTGTAGCTGGGAGTTTAAAAGCTGTGTACAGAGAAGATAAAGCAAGCAGCTCTCTTGTAGCTGCCGTTTCTCTAAATGATTGTTCTTCTACTCCAGTAACACTCAGCACAAGGTTGTGTTGGGATGGAGAGATGGTCTGGAGAGAGGTGATTTCCTGGAAAAAGAATGGACCAGAGCACTCAACAACCTGACTGCCCGAAGAGTGGCCCCCAGCAGAGGAATGCTGTTTGGCAGCCCACAGATACGGGGTTTGAATTTTACAAGGGAGAACTCTTTTGAAACCTGAAATTCATAGGCTCATAAAATCATTAGGATTGGAAAGACCTCTAGGATCATCCAGTCCCAACTGTGCCTTGTCCCCAGCCCAGAGCACTCAGTGCCACCTCCAGCCCTTCCTTGGACACCTCCAGCCACGGGCACTCCAAACCTCCCTGGGCAGCCCCTGCCAAGGCCTCAGCACCCGTTCAGTGAAGCAGGTCCTCCTGAAATTCCATGTGAAATATCCAAGAAAGTCTGGTTTTTGTGGATCTGTTTATTCTCTTTCTTCACAAGTTGGGTTTTAGATAGTCATTTCAGTGAAAGCCCAGTTCTCATCATAAGTCCTTCCTTTCTGTTCCAGCATCCAGAACTGTGCAGTAGGGATACCTGACAAATTGCCCCAAGGAATAGCTTTATTTTTACACCACAGCCTTGCAAAAAGCAAGTCTAAAAGCTAAGATAAGTGAGCTTAGTAAAACAGCAAGTTTTTGTTTGTGCAAGAGGCACCATCCTTGTAAAAGTCATACTAAATCTGAAACTTGTTCTCTGTTTGTCTGTAATATGACAAAGACCCACCCATTTTTTCCATGTTGATGTGCTGGTTGTTTAGTTTTATCTGGAGAATTCTGATTCTCAGCCAGGGTCTGCTTCTCTGTGGTAATTTGAGGTGGAGTGCAAATGGACACTTCAAAGCAATCCTGTGTTGTCATCCTGTGAGTTTGAGATGCTGAAAACAGGAAAAAAAAATTCTGTGTCCCAGCAGGAGTTTGAGGCTACAGCTCTGCCCCTGGGTGTACTGTGAGTAATAACAACACAGAACTGTGGGGGCTGTTTGCACATGAAAAGAGGAAACCCAGGTGTGTTGAGCAGAAATCAGGTGTGTGCTGCAAAGTCAGTGAGGCTGGAGAGCAGCAATTGGTTACTAATAAAAAAACAGGTCATTTTCTGTGCACCTCCTTATGGGTCACTTTGTTGGTGCTACATGAGGAAATAATAAATACAAGTGACCTACGTGTGTGTGTATATTTATTTGATTTTTCTAAATCAAAAACCATTTTCAGATGAGTGGAGAAAGGCACATGCACAGCCAGGGATGTGGTTAATTCCTTGATCTGCTGCTGTGGTTTAAGAAAAGTTTTGGAAGCATCTCTTTGGAGAAATACAAAGGTTACAGCATTTTGAAGGCTCTTTCCTGTCTCTGAAGCCTAATGCTTGTTTCCTGCAACACTGACAGAATGCAAAAACTTTATTAGTTTTGGGTTTTGTTCTGCTCTTGAGAGGCTTTTTTCTGAATTTGGAGGTTCTTTCACTGCAAATAGCTGCAAAGTTAAAGTAATAAATGAATAAATATTATTAGTGAAGGAGTAGATAACAGATCAAGCTACTGTAAAATTAATTTTAAAAAACACTTTTTTCCTCTGTGATTCTCCATGTCCTGAGTCCTCCATCTCCAAAAAGAAAAAAGTTCAACAAAGGATGTGAAGGTGATCAAAGGCATGGAACAGCTGTTGTATAAAAGGAGATAAATAAACTTTCTCTCTTTAGCATGGAGCAGAAATGATTGCGAGGGGAAGACACAAGGAGAGGAATGTTATGCAGATTGGGAGTTTTGCATTTTCCAGAGAAGATGACTGTACCTAGGACTTCACAAAACAAAAACAAGGAAGCAACGAGCTTATGAAAGGGAAAGCTTTTCTTTTGGTGGTGCACAGTTATGCTGTGGAATTCCTGGTGCCCAGGATGTTGCTGCAAGGGGAGAAGTTCAAAGGAGGCTAGATAAAATTCATCCTATTAAAAGCTATTAAAGACAGTGTCTCCTGGCTCAAGGAACAGTTATTAAAGCAGTGTTTGGAGGAATCCCAGGACGGCTGAGGCTGCAGGGAGCTGAGTGGGCCCCTGGTGCCCCCTCCCTGCTCCAGCAGGGCCATCCCAGAGCCCAGGGCACAGCATTGTGTGCACAGAGCTGTGCAACAGCCCCAGGGAGGAGAGCCCCCAGGCTGTGTGGACAATGTGCTCAGGGCTGGGCACTGCCCAGGGAAGAAGTTGTGCCTCCTGGCCCTGCAGGGGGAATTGCTGGGCTCAGTCCCTGCCCGTGGCTCTGGGGCCATTGCTGGGCCCCCGCAGCAGAGCCTGGGCCCTGCTGGGAGCCCTCCCTGCACACAGGGACACCCAGGGCTCAGGGCCCCTCTCAGCTGGGGCTCCTCTCCAGGCTGAACAGCCCCAGCTCCCTCAGCCTTTCCTGGGCACCCAGATGCTCCAGGCCCTTCCTCAGCTGCGCAGCCTCCGCCGGCCCCGCTCCAGGAGCTCCCTGGCCCTGCTGTGCTCAGCATCCAGAGCTGGACACAGCGCTCCAGAGCTGCCTCCAGGCCTGCCCACAGGGACACCAGCCCTCCCTGCCCTGCTGCCCGTGCTCCTCCTGCTGCCCCAGGATCCCATTGGCCTCCTTGGCCCCAGGACACTCTGCTGCCTCAGGGACAGCTCCGTGTCCCCCATGTCCTTTTCCACAGAGCTGCTCCAGCGGTTTCCCCCCAGCTTGTGTTTGTGCCTGGGGTTGTTCCTGCCCAGGTGCAGGACCTGCATTCCTCTTGTTGAAAAAGTAACACTGTTTGTGTTATACTTTCTGTAGAGATGTGAAACTTCCTTTTTTTAGGCAGTTCAGAAATAACACCCAGCTGTTGTGTAGCTGTGTAATACAGGGGCTACAACCTGGAGCAGCAGACGAAATGTGGGATTTCTTGGCTTCCATGCTATTTCCTGCTTTTGGTAGGTAATGGGAAACAGGCAAGGAATAGCAAGTGGTTCAGGTGATAAAAAGCTGGTGTTTAGGAGCAGATGATAGCAGCAGTTGTCTTGGCTGATTGGGTTGTGTTCCTTTCCCAAAATTCTGCAGTCTGGAGCGTGCTGGGAGCTGGGAGGGTTGGGGTGGCTGTGTGCCAGCTGGTGCTGGGTAATGCTCAGGTTACCCTGGTACCCTGGAGACAGATGGGCCCCAGCATTTTCCTGCACACTGGGTTCCCAGCCTGACGCAATGTTTGGGTAGAGCTGGAATTGCACCTTCACCCAGGGAGGGCCAAGGTTCCTTACGCTGCATGGAGCTTTTTACTACACACACAGGGGCTGCTTGGCTGCCATATGGCAGGACTGAATTTCCCTGGAGATTTTGACGTTCAGCAGCGTGTGGGTGTTAGGAGGCTTTGGGAGGTGGAGGAGGATGGAGTTGGAATAATGTCCTTTGAATCAGAGCTGTTTTGATCTGCTAGAAAGATACTGGTTGCTGTAAAAGAAAGGGAGAAATCCTCAGTCATTGCACTACTCTAGGATTTTGTGCAGAGAAGAAAGACTTGGAGCAGGAGCTGTTTAAGAATTGATCCTGGTCTGAGTGGAGTAGGAACCCAAGTGTGAGTGAGCATGCGTGCGGTCACTGACATGCTGCCATACCTTGAAAATAGAAAGAGACTCTTGTTTTAGTGGGCTCCAGCCCAAGGCATGGGTTCGGTGACCTGTGTGATTACTTGGAGGGTAAATTCCAAGTGATTTATCCCTCTTCTGATCTCTCTTGAACTCTGACTACTCGTGTCTGTTGCTGTCAAGTGGCTGCTTCTGTATTTATGAGCGAGGTGGAAACTACTGACCTGCTTTGCCTCCTGTGAGAGGCGAGTGTTAGTTCTGTCTGAGATGGCAAGGGTGGTATTTCTGCATGTGCTTGGACTAAATTTACTGTAGGGAACTGAAAAGTGTAGATGGTGACAACTGCTGGAAGGGAAAGCATGTATTTACTGCTCAGTGGCAATAGATTTATAGATAGTTTGGTTTATAGATAAATATTGTTGCCTCTATTTCTGTAGCCATAAGCAGTAGATTGAAAAGCCTAAACTTTGCTATAATGTAGGGACCTTTTTACATTTTTTTTCCCCTATCCCATCTGCCGAGTTCTTCACTGGCGGCTGAGGTGTCACGTGGCTCCAGGAGAGCCAAGAGAAGTGACGCATCCCGGTATCCCATGGTAACTCTCCCTTTCCTTCGTTTTTAGCTCCTTTGCTTTGCTCCCAGATAGAATAACCTGCCTGTGGGATTAGGTCGGCTCTTCTCACTCACAGGTGAAGGTGAGGTTGCAGGGTTTTCACTCCTGGAAACGCTTTGAGCTCAGTAACCCAGATTGCGCTCTGAAAGGGAAACAAAAGAGCACAACAAAGCACACGACAGCAAACCCGCTCCAAACCAGCGCCAGCCCCCAGTAAGCCCAGAAATCTCCAAGTTGCCCACCCAAACTTCTCAACATGCAGGAAGCATCGGTGGGAGTTTACTTTTTGTTTGCTGTTCAGGGTGTTGAAGCTTGTCTGGGAAGTTTCTGCAAACCACAGGCAGATACCCTGCGAGTGAGGCACAGTTCTCACCAAAGCTAATTTTCTGCTGTTTCGATTTTGCAGTTCACACAGGGTTTGCTGCTGGAAACTTGTTAGGTGGGGCTTGCCTTTTTTTTTTTTTTTGTCCCCCGCTCCTCTTTCTTCAACACCCCCGTCAGTTGTTTTTAACCTCTGGTTGCTGTATGCAGTTACTGCTTGCATTTTTGTTAGAAATTTGCTACTTATCCCCCAATAAAAGCTCATGGTTTTGCATTCAGATATGCTGTGTTTTTTTAAGAATTCTGATCTTTTTTTTTAAAGACTGATCATTTAATTATAGAATCATAAAATTGATTGGGTTGGAAGGAACCTTAAAGCCCATCCAGTCCCACTCCTGCCATGGGCAGGGACACCTTCCACTTTCCCAGGCTGCTTCAACCCCAAAGTCCAACTTGGCCTTGGACACTGCCAGGGATCTTCCACTTCCAGCCACAGCTGCTCTGGGCACCCTGTGCCAGGGCCTGCCCACCCTCCCAGGGAACAATTAATTGAAAGCCATTTTCTCCTCTATATCTGAGTATCCACTGTAACTCTGTTGCATTAAACCAGCCGTGGTATGACTCTCTCAGCCAGAAACTTGGGGCTGCAAATGGAGTAGCTCCTCACCAGTAGTAAACAGTGAGTAGAGTCCTTGCAGTGAGAGACCTCAAACCTGTTCTTGCATCCTGTTTCCAAACTCTTCTGTGCCTGCTTTCTGTGTGCACTGAAGCACAGCTAAAGCAATGTGTGTCTGGTTTAACTCTGCCCTGCCAATTGGATTTTTGCTTTAGGGCACAGCTTTCACAAACCCAATTTATCCTCAGGGAGGAAGAAGAAAAAACTGGTTTTGTTCACACATAGTCCCCGTGTGCTGGAGGAGTCGGTGGTGAAGTTTTGCAGCGTGGCAGGATTTGCATTTGCTGTTGCCACAGCTACAAGTGAGCTCACATCATTTCAGTCCCTGAGCCAGAGAGGAGCAGTTCTCAGAGTGAAGGCACCAGTGCACCCAGATGACTCATCCTGGTGTGTCCGAGGGCTGGGGAATCACTTCTTGAATGGGAGAGGATGCCGTGGTGTGCGGGGGAGGAGGCAGGAGATGCAGTCTGAGCAGTTTGGGGCTGCCTGGATTTGGGGCACGAGCTGGGTGATGTGTGCTGGGAACAGGCTGCTGAGCTGTCACCTGATGCACAACATCCCTGCAGGCACCTGGATGTTGGGAAGTATCCCAGGACTTCTCTGATGTGCTTCCTCTGGCTTTGCTCCAAGCAGGTATTTAGTACAAATCTCTCTTCTTGAGCTAACGGGGCTGAATTCCCTTCTGTTCCATTTCAGTTCCAGGCAGTCCATCGTGCTGCCCAGGGTTTGCATGGGGACTGCTGCTGCCTGGGTAAATCCAAACAATAGCCTGCTTGTGGCAGCTGAAAGTGGTGCTGGAAAAAAAATCCCTCTTCTGTAATTGCAGGGAAAAAAAAGCCTGTCTGCAGTCGGAAGCGGCAAGACTCTATTAACTCATACTTTTTATTTTTTTCCCTGTGTCTTCTGCAGAGTCCTGATGATTTAAGCATAAATTGCTTAGGAAAAGTCCTTGGCCTGTTATTTAGTTACTGATGGCTTGCATGGCACGGGTTGGGAGGTTAAGGTCTCTTCCAACTCAAACCATTCCATGATTCTGCAGTTCGGGTGGATCATTAATTAAGTTAGAGGATGGTTATGTCAGAGAATGGTTACCCTGTATTCAGATATTTGCCATTGTAGCCATTGTAAGTAAGGTGGAACATTTAAGTAGATCATTGGATGTCTACCTTCATGTAGGTAAGATTTAAAAACTTGGGGCTGTCTTGCTGTCAGGTTTCTTCTTCCCAACCAAAGCTTGGCTGACTGGCCAGCCTTTCACCTCCAGGATTGCCTGCTGCTCTAGTTACCACTGTTTCATAAGCTGCCTGCAATGGCCTTTTCCTGCTGATTCTTACCCTTGGAATGCTTAACAAGAAGCTATTTCCTCTGTTATCATATGCAAAGTACTACTGTGACACTGCTAAAAAGTCCTAGACCTGTTGTGTGAGGTGTAGGTTGCAGGGACAGAAAAGCTGGAGATGGGAGAGAGCTGTGATATATGGACAGCTCAGTTAATCCAGGGCTCTGAAACTAAAGGGAGGAACTGAATCAGAAGTGTTGTGAGCAGTTGTGTGACACCTTTTTCCCCAACAAACACAGCTGTAACTTGTCATGCAGGTCACTTCACTGGCATCCTGTCAATCGACCTGGGCTCATTTAAAGATTTCATTATCGCACTTGGCTGGTGCTGTTGAGGTTTTGAATTTCTGTGTTTGAAAGTGCTTTTGTATTAATGATGTTTTTAAGGATTTTTTTGTTTTGTTTTGTTTTTGCTGTGTTGGAGGCCTTTTTCTGCTTTGATTTCTTATTTTTGGAGCTATGGGTGTGTAGGCTTATGGATTGAAAAAAAAAAACAAGGGAGGGGGAGAACCTCCAAACAAAGCCCAACTGTGACCTCAGGAATCAAACTGCAGCTCTGACACAGAGGGAGGACTAGCGTTTAGGACAGCACAGATATGAAGTGAGGTCTCCAGAGGATGGCTTTGGACAGGCAGGAGGGATGATACCCCCAGAGAACAGTGCCTTTTCTGATTTGTAGGTCAAGGGCAGCGGCATCTCCAGGCTCCACTTTGCCTTTGTGTGTGCCCTGGAACAGACTTGGAATAGGGGAATTCAGCTTGTATTTGACAAGGAAATTTGCCAGGTCCTGTAGCAGGTGGAACCAAACAAGCAGCAAATCAAACTGGGGGGCTGGAATAGACTTGGAATAGGGGAATTCAGCTTGTATTTGACAAGGAAATGCCAGGTCTTGTAGCAGGTGGAGACAGACAAGCAGCAGATCAAACTGAGGGGCCACCCAAGGTATAGGAAGGTGCATTTTTCAGCTTATGGGAGTTCCACCAGCGTGTGGTGAGCTTGGAGGGTAAAGAGGGAAGCGAAACAGCTAAATTACATATTTTTTTACTTGGATTGATGCTAATCTGGAAGAAGACTGTAGGCTATTAATACAGCCAGGAGTGCCAGAATTGTGAGACACAGGAATAGTGCATCTCACTGCTTTTTTTGGACTAGGCTGGCCAAGGAATAAAGGTCAGAATTACTGGGGAAAGCCTTTTGGCACCAGCACGATGCTGTCTGCAAGTGAAGTTTATCCCTGCAGGCAGCTGCTTGCCCCAGGAACTGGCCAATTTTGGCTTTTGTTGTTCGGTTATTTGTTTCTTCTTCTCTTAGTAACTCTCCAAAACACAGGGCAGGGTGTCTGGTTACACCCAAGGGGTTACCTTTGTGGGCAGGAGAATAAAGAGGAACAGAGCTGCTGTCCTGGAGTTGTGCTTATGCCTGGAGATTCTGGGCTAGTTGTGGTCCCTGTGCCACTATGATGAGCCTCTGCAGGTGACACCTGCTGCACAGAGTCTGGCCTGAGCTGCTGCTCTTGCTCTTGTCCACAGGGATTTTATGTTCTGTTCCCCAGGTAGAAGCCAAAGGAGTGGGTCTGAGCACAAAAATCGTTGTGCGACCATGACAATGTATCTGCTTCAGATGCATAAAGATGCAATTAAGGCTTGAGAGAAGTGTTTTGAACACTTGGAGAGTTTGGATGTGTGAAAGAGCTCTGCAGGATCCAACAGAGCCTGGGGAAGTGCTTACCCAGCGTGTATTGGCACAAGGTATTCCTGTGTTCCTTTAGTTCCTTTCACCATGAAAAGGCAAATTAAAAAGGGGTTTCTGCTGCCCAGTGGGTTCTGGTGAGGTATTTATATTGGACGGTGTTGTTTCCCGTGGGAATCCATGTCCCTTCCTTTCTAAGAGGCTTGTTTTGATCTGACATCATGGTGGGATTTAATGCTTCCACTACAAGAAATTAAAATAAAAATATCCCCCTTTCCCCCAAATCCCAGAATGACTTTTGAACCAGCACAGGCAAGAGAGAATCCCTGTGTGGATTATTTGCTCTCTTGGGTTTTGATCTTGTTTTTTTGTTGGCCCTAAAAAATGCCCAGAGGTTAAAATTAGAATAATAAACATTTACAAGGGAATTTTCTACGGTCAGCTTTCATTTAGCACTGAAAGCCCTGGAAAGCCTGGCCCATTTTGGGATGCTGAAGACAAAGTGAGTTTTTTCCTGTTTTATTTTAGAGCTGCATGATGGATGTGGAAGCTTGAATTTTCCTTTATTTAGTAGTGTACCCAAACCAGTCTTGTGCTGTATAAACAAAGGGTCACATTCATAACAGCAAGAGCAACTAAGCAAGGGCAGTGACTTAGAGGGGGAATATCTTGGTATTGCAAGTGTTTAATGAATAATGGAGGTCTTTTGTGCCAAAATCTTCCTGAATTTGTAACATACTGACCACACAAAGTCCTGCAGCTTTTCTTAGGCAGTAGGGAGAGCGGCTGTGTCCATCTCTGTCACACTGTCCTGTTACACAGTATATTTGGGGAAGGAACTCTGTTCCTTTTGTCACCAGATGAATGATCCTAAACTCACTTGGGGTTCCTGTTGGGTGAATCTGTAATGAAAGCCCTGGCTGTGCTGTTTTGGTTTTATGGCTGGTCATTGTTCATGCCCTCAGTGTGGGTGTAAGGATGTTCCCTGTGGTTCAGTTCCTGCTTTTTTTTTGATTCAGGACCACTCAAAAAATACATTTTGGGTTTGTAGCTGCCTCAGGTGATACTCAGGCTCCAGATCAGCTTCTTTGGGGCAGGATGGAGTCCTGGCTGCCTCTGGATTGATGTGCAATTTCCATATATAGTTATTTCTCTTCATGTGTGTGTGCCAGTGTTTTTATTTCTCTGATTCCCTGAAACTTTGGCTGATTGTTCCTTACTCTGCCAGCAGCATCCCAGGATCCTTGGGGTGGATCTCACAGCAATGTGCTGGTTGCGCAGCACCCCTGATTCCCTGTTGATTTGGTTTGTTCTGGGTTTCAATGCCAGGTACAACCTGCTGGTATCTTCCAGCTGTGATGCTTGTAGAGCAACCAAACTCCTCCAGTAGGGTAACACAGAAGGCTGGTGATGTTTTGCTGGCAGTGGGGAGCTGAGTTGGGCTGTAATTAGTAGCCTCTCTTTTCCCTTACAAGTCCAGAGTAGTTCTTTCTGTGTTCAGTTGGCTCTGCTTTATGGGGTTGAATTCAGAATGAAACAGTAGCTCACGCTGCCCAAGAGAAAAGTCCCATATAAATGGGGTTTGGTGTTCCCTGAGTGCCACAAATGTAAGGCAGGTCCTCAGCCTCCCAGGAGGAGCTGCTTTGATGTTTAGAGATGCTGGTCTAGTCTTCATGTTCACAGCTGCAGGAATTTTAAAGATGAAATTGTGAGCTGAGAATCTGAGGCCCTGTGCAGATCTTTGCAGGGAATGTCTGTGGTTTTGAGGCTGCCTCTTTGTGCCCCTGCTTGCAGAATCCTAGAAGATTGATGGGACCTTAAATCCCATCCAGTGTCACCCCTGCCATGGGCAGGGACACCTTCCACTGTCCCAGGCTGCTCCAAGCCCCAAAGTCCAACCTGGCCATGGGCACTTCCAGGAATCCAGGGCAACCACAGCTGCTCTGGGCACCCTGTGCCAGGGCCTGCCCACCCTCCCAGGGAACAATTCCTTCCCAACATCCCATCCATCCCTGCCCTCTGGCAGTGGGGAGCCATTCCCTTTGTCCCTCTGTCCCTTGGAAAGAGTCTCTCTCTCTTTCTTGTCAGCCCCTTTGGGCCCTGGAAGGCCACTCTGGGTCACCCCAAAGCTTCTCCTCCCCAGGCTGAACATTCCCAGCTCTCACAGCCTTTGCTCCCAGCAGAGCTGCTCCATCCCTGGGATCATCCTGGTGCCTCCCCTGGGCTTTCTGCAGCAGCTCCAGGTCCCTCCTGTGCTGGCCCCAGGGCTGGGGCAGCTCTGCAGGTGGGCTCTCACCTGAGCCCAGGGGCAGAGGGGCAGAATCCCCCCCTCCCCTTCTGCCCACGCTGGGGCTCAGCCCAGGGCATGGGGGGGTTCTGGGTCCCAGCTCTCACCCCCAGCACCCCCAGGTCCTTCTCCCAGGGCTGCTCTCGGACACTTCCCTGCCACCCTTTAACATTACACTAGCATCCAGCTTGGTAGCCACAAGTGGAGCAGTCCATAAAAACCTTCCCAAGCTCCTGATGAAACCATGGTATGGCTTAGAGCCATAGACCCTGCCAAAAATTGCACCTGCTTGGGGCAGGGACTGGGCCATCTGACCCCAGAAGTCCTTTGTAAGATGGGACATCTGGGCTTGGTGACACCAGGCTGACACTGGGAAAACACCTATGGCAAGATGCCAGAACCATGGATGGCCTTAAATCCCTGTGAACCAATGCTTGCAGGGAGTCAGTTCAAAACTGCAGTGGTGCCTTTGTTTTTGCTGCGTGGAGAGACCTCGAGTGCCCTGGCCCCAGCTGTGCCAGCTGCCACCACAGCAGAGCCCAGCTGGGCTCTGCCTGTCCCTGCTCAGCCCCCAGTGTATTTGCAGAGAGAGGAGAAGGAGGAGGAGGAGGTGTGCTAAACTGAGAACCAGGCAAGGCAAATGCGCTGACAGTTACAGAGAAACTTATTTTACTGGGAACTGTTGGACAAAAACCTGGATATTGTACGGAGTCTTCCCTGTCCCTCCTTTTTAGGGTGAAATATTGATAGGTAAGATCAATTTTGGACTTCCCTCTGTTGGTTATGGCTTGCACTTGGCCTCTTTTTGCCAGACCTCCTCCAGCTGTGGGAACTGGGAATGTTGGAGATTAAAAAATTACAACTTCTTGGCCTTCAAATATAAAAACCCCCAAACTTTAGTTATTTCTGTTTACACCAGCAAGAAGTAGTTACCTGCCAAGTTAATGAAGATCTTGGTAAAAATGAATGATATCCATGTCTGACTCTTCTTACTATGTTATAATAGAGGATAATCATCCTCTGGTTTTTAGAGGTGTATCAGCATTTGTGGGGCTGAGGGCTTTTTTAAAGCATTCATTCCAATGGTGATGTTTGAGAAGAAAAAAAAA
>WEIU01005277.1:478621-489924 GCA_013389925.1 Aegithalos caudatus | reverse complement strand
AAAAAAAAAAAAAAAAAAGGAAAAAGGAAGCAAACTCGAGGGAGATGGAGCCAGTAAGGGATCTTTATGGAATGTGAGTGATGAAACAGCTCCTGACTGGTCTGTTCACATTGCCTGTCTCTGACCCCTGTGTCACATTGAGAAAGCAGAAGTGGAGTCAAACCCCAGCCAAGACCAGTTAGCCAGGGTTGGGAGCTGAATCTCCACCTCAGGAGTGAGATGAGTGAGATAGGGCACATGTCAGCTGTTCCTGCTGAGCTGGGGTGTGACCTGTCAGCACTGTGACATTGTGGGACTGTGCCTCAGACAGGGCTGGTGCTGCTTCTCAATTCTTGTGGCTATCAGGAATGATATCCAGGGTGTGAGAGTGAACTGGCTGAAGGCTCCCAGGATCACAGCCTGGCTGAGCTTGGCATGGACCTCTGGAAGGTCACCTTGTCAAGCAGGGTCACCCCGAGCTGCTTGTCCCGGGCCATTTGCCAGACTCTCTCCAGTGTGTCCATGTCTCTTTCCCACTGAGGAGTGCAGAACTGTGCCCAGCACTTTACTCACCTGTGCTGAGTAGTAAAGGGTCGCTCTTGTGATGCAGCCCAGGATGCTGGTGGCTTTTTTTGCTGGGAGGGTGTATTGCTGGCTCCTGGGAGCTTGTTATCATCCAGACCCACAGGTCCTGCTTGGCAGAGCTGTTCTCAGTCTGTCAGCTCCCAGCCTGTGCTGGCTCCTGGCATCGCTCTCCCCCAGTGAAGGAAGGACTCTGCCTTTCCTTTGTTTGAACACCGTGAGGCTCCTGCCTGCCTTTTGCTCCAGCCTTTTAGAGTTCATCCAAGTGGCAATGTGACCCTCTGATGTACAGGCCATTCACCCCAGTTACTGTGTCACCAGCAAAGTGCTGAGGTCACACTATGTGCCCTCCAGGTCATTAAAAGAGGTTAAACAATTTTGGCTCTCATATCAACCCCTGGGAGGTGTCTCTCTGTCCTCCAGCTGGACTTTGTTCCACTGACCATTCCCTGCTGGACCTGGCCATTTGCCCACTTTTCCACCCACCTCCCTGCCCTCCTGGCCGCTCTGTACTTTGCCAGCTCATCTGAGGGTGTGAGATGAGCCAGTGTTGAAGGTCTTGCCAAAGCCAAGACAGACAACATCCTCTGCACTCCCTGCATCCACCGAGAGTTTTTCATCCTAGGAGGAGGTCAGGCTGGTGAAGCAGGATTTTTTCCCTTCATCCATCCATGCTGACTAGTCCTGATCATCCTCTTGTCCTTCAGGTAACTGGAAATGGTTTCCAAAGTTCATCAAGTGTGGCCTCACAGTGGCAGCAACCAGCTCCCTCAGCACTCGTGGATCCATCCCATCAGGTCCCCTGGGATGAAGTATGTCCAGCCTACTGTCCCCATACCTGATCCTCTTCCACTAAGGATAAGTCTTCCTTGTCTGGATTTCCCCTTTGGCCTCAGGGCCCTGCAGTTCCAAAGGCTGGCCTCACTGGCACCCTTCACATCCCTTACCAGATTCAATTCCATGTTGTTTTGGCTCTCTTAGCCCCATCCCTGCCCCATCAGTGTTCCCAGATTCCTCCTGGATCACCTGGCCCTGCCCTGCTCTGTGCACTTGGCTCTGCTCAGGAGCTCCATGCTCCTCCTGCCCCCTCAGCTCAGTCAGCTGCTGTTGGGATGGTCTGTCCTTCAGCCAAGGAGGTGATTCTTTTTAGCAGCCAGCTCTTTTGGGTCTCTTTTCTCTACAGGCCCATGGGATTCTTCAGGCACACCCCTGAAGATGATGCCAAAGTCTGTTCTCCTCAAGTCCAGGGCTGCAGTGCAGCTTTTTCCCTCAGCTTGTTCCTTTGAGGGTTCTGAACTCCCTGGTCAGCGCAGCCAGAGGTGCCCAGACTTTTGCATCCCCGATCAGTTCTTGCCTGTCTGTAAGGATGAGATCCACTCCCACATCAGGGGCACCTTCCACTATCCAGGCTGTTCCAAGCTCTGTCCAGCCTGGCTTTGGACACTTCAGGGATCCAGGGGCAGCCACAGCTTCTGTGGGCAATGGCCCGTGGAACCCTGCAGGCCCTCGTGTGCCTGCGTGCCCACCTCGCTGTGTGGGTGCAGGTGGCTTTCCTGGCGTTTATTTGGACGTGCAGCCATGTGTGTGAGCTCCAGGGTGGCAGCAGAAATAGCACAACTCCTGGCAAAACCCTGGGATATGTGAGCACCTCCCTCTCGTATTGGATGGATGCAGTACTTCTCTTGGATCGCTCAGCCTGGCTGTGGTGTCCGAGTGGAGGCTGTGCGTGTAGCTTTAGGAAAATAAAAGCTTTATTTCTGTCTGATATTCTCCCCTACTTGCGTGTTTCCAAATGTATCCAGTCTCTCCAGAAGGGCTGTGCTTCTCCCTCCTTCTCCTCTGCCTATTTATATCCACGGTGACGTTGCAGAAGTGTTTGCTTTGGAAGAAATCTCTCAGTCTGAGCCAAACCGAAAGCATACCTGCAGGAGAAAGCATTCCTTTCTTCTCCTCCTGGGGAGAAGGGAGGCCTGGAGAGGAATAGGAAATTATCACCTGGGAAGGACAGGAAGCCTGGGAAGGTAAATGCCTTTTTCTGTTTGAATGATGCAGTGACATACACCCCCAAAACCCGTGAACTTCTCATTCCAGGGGGCGGAGGCGTGAAACTCTGCGGTGGTTTTTAGGCAGGAGCTGTGAAATGAGTTGCTGAAGGCCTCCAGGCTCAGGACAACGGCTCTTTAATAACCCAGCCAGACTTGTCTCATCAGCTGCTTGGCATGCACAGCATCACAGCTCAGGATTGCTGTCCCCCCTCATCAGATGATGCACAGGGGCTTTTCCTTCTCCCCCTGCTCCCCAAATATTGTGATTGCACCATGGAAGTGATTTCCTTACAGTAAAACTGAATTTTGCCTCATCTGTAGCTTTCTAAGCCCTTCAGAGCCCTGGCTCTGAAACTTCCTAAGCCTTTCTATTATTATTGTGCTCGTTCTGAATCTTAAATAAGGGGATTTGGATGATAGTTTTATAAAGGTGTAAACTGAATAGTCTGTATTGTGTTTGTAGGGTAGTTTGCAAAATAAGGGCATTTACTTTTGGTTAAGGCCAGGTTTTCTGACATCTGAAGCTGCATTTGCTGCTTTTTGCTGCTTGTGAGTTGTGGAAGACACAGAAAGTAACACTCAACGGTTTTGAAGGTATGAAGCTGAGCATGTTTCGGCCCTGTTTTTTTGCAGAAGTGCCAATCCCTGAGCAAATGTAACAGTCCAGCATAAATAAACAACCATGTAAGCAAGTCTACCTTTCTAGAAAGTTGAAGTATTTACTTTAACAGTTTTACTCCCTTTTAGATATTTTTAACTCCTGACCAAAGTGCAATTTTGTGACCTGTAATTGCAGGGGTAAAACCTCTGACAGTGATTTTTAGGAAACACAACAGACAGTGGAAGTTCTGTGGAAATGTTCTGGACTGGAGCTCTTTGGTGTTAATGGGGGAGAAATGGAATTATTCTTGCTCTAGGAAACTGTGGGGGCAGCACAATAATACCCAAGTGAGGGCAGCCTTTGGGAGTAGTTACAGGTCGTTAAAAAAATAACAGGGTTTTTTTGTTTTTTTTTTTTTTTTTTTGAGAGCTTGGGAAGGATGGTGGTGTCCTCAATTTGAGATATACACCTCTGGGCCTGGTTTTCTGAGTCTGGAGGATTTTAGCCTGCAAGTAGTGGCTGATTTCTTCCCAAGGGAAGATTCCTAGGGAGAGCTGTTTTCCAAAACAATTTTAGCAAAATAACTGCCTCTTTCTCAAAACAATCCCTGTCAGCTGGTGTTTGTGTTTCTCTTCTTCCACCAATGGGACTGGAGAGGTGTTGTTCCTATTCACCAATCATCTTAAGTCTGTATTGGAACACCTTATAAAAAGTAGTAAGAATTAGACAATAAAGTCTTCTTTATGCTATTTGCCTTCTGAAATATTTGGAGTCTCTCGTGTCAAACAGTGACACACACCTACCCCACTTAAGTCCTGTGGTATCAGCTCTGTGATAAGGATTGGGTAATCCACTGGGAATAACCAGGGGGCAGCAGGGTATCACAGAATCCCAGAGTGGTTTGGGTGGGAAGGGACCTCAAAACCCATCCAGTGCCACCCCTGCCACTGGACAGGGACACCTTCCACTGTCCCAGGCTGCTCCAAGCCCCAAAGTCCAACTTGGCCTTGGACATTTCCAGGGATCCAGGGGCAGCCACAGCTTCTCTGGGCACTCTATGCTAGGGCCTGCCCACCCTCCCAGGGAACAATTCCTTCCCAATATCCAATCCAGCCCTACCCTCTGGCAGTGGAAGCCATTCCCGGTGTCCTGACCCTCCATCCCTTGTCCCCAGTCCCTCTCCAGTTCTCTTGGAGCCCCTTTAGGGTCCGGCAGGGGCTATGAGGTCTCCCTGGAGGCTTCTCCAGGTGAACACCCCCAGCTCTCCCAGCCTATCTCTAGAGCAGAGGGGCTCCAGCCCTGGGAGCATCTCCAAGGCCTCCTCTGGGCTCACTGCAGCAGCTCCAGGTCCTTCTGCTGTTGGTACCAAGCAGGGTGAGTCCCCTGGTCTGTGCTCCTGGAGAGGGGCTTTTGCTGTTTTGGGGTTTGAAAACAGGAACATAATCTGTGTGTTGTGACTGATGTCAAGAACAGAAATACAAGTGCCAGCACAGTAAATGCCAGCCAAAATATCCTTGATGGATGCCAGAGGAAAGGTATTTGGCCATAGCTTGATTTAGCTGCTCTGTGTATGCTACAGCATAATATGTTTGTGTTGTAAATATCAGTTCAGTTTAATTAGTACTGGATGAAGCCCAGAGAGAGCAGGATGCCCAGAGCAGCTGTGGACTGCCCCTGGATCCCTGGAAGTGTCCAAGGCCAGGTTGGACATCGGGGCTTGGAGCAGCCTGGGATAGTGAAAGGTGTCCCTGCCCATGGCAGGGGTGGAATGAGATGATCTTTTAAGTCCCTTCCAATCCAAACCATTCCATGATTTGCTGCCTTTTGTGGTCGAAGATGCTGAGACTTGGCTTTGGTGGGAGCAGGGTGAAGTTTCTTCAGGTCCCTGTTCAAGTTCCTGTTTGGAATTGTTGTGAGGCACACATAATTCAGGTGCTTGTAGAAAACTGTCCCTGTAAGAAATGAGTTGGGATTTCATTGAACGCTAACTTTTTAGGGGTCATATATGCCAGGAAGCAGAATTTTAATGGTCCTGGTAGAAGGACCAGGCTTACACAGTGCTTATGCTTGAACATTTTTTAAGAATAAATTGGACTGGAGTTCAAGGTTATAAAAATAAAGTCTAGCAGGCCAAGCTATTATTGCATCTTGATCATTGGTGGAGATGAAAGTACAGTTAGATTTTATCTGAGTGACACCAAAAGCAGCCTTTGGTTGTGGTTGCTGCCTGTTCCCTCTTTTGTAGGATGAGATAAGAGGACATATAAACACACTTCCCCTGTAAACTCTTTAAGCCTTTGGGATTAATGGCTCTGGCTTCCTGAGCATTTGTTCTTTCCAGCTCTTAATTAAGGTCATCCTTAGAACCCAGGTGAACTTGTGGCCAGGGAAGTCACAAGAAGTAGGATGAGACTTGGAATGATGGAATTGCACAGCTACCCGTGTGTAAAGCCCTGACACAGGATACTGGGAATACAACACCCTGCAGCCTTATCAGCTCCTTATCGCTCCCGTGTGTTGTTCCTCTTCCCTTGGGGCAGAGGAAGTGCATATTTGAGTATTAATGCATATCATGCTTATTAATGAGAAAGCTATTGGATAGGGGGGAATGTCAGGGCCGTTTAACCTGTGGATATTGGCTGCCAGCTCCATAGGGAGAAAAGGGGAACTGGAGGCTGGAATTGATAACGGGCGTCTTATCTTCAGACTCTTTGAGTGGAGTGTCTGTTGGTCTGGGTCTGCTGCCTGGCTGTGAGGGAGATGCTCCTGGCAGGAGCAGCAGCTGTAGGTCAGGTGTTTGGGATAACCAGCAAACATCTTGCTGAAGAACCCCAAGGAGTGGATTTCTCCCTGCTTTGTGCTCGGTGTGGTATGCAAACAAACGCTCAGGATGTGGAGACAGGGTTGGTTTATCTTTAACAGGAAAAAGCCCCCTCCACACCCACGAGCCCTGCTGTTGAACTTTAGCACCAAACATCATCCTGTATTAACTCTTGCTTTGTTTTGGGGGTCCTGGCTGGTTTTATTTTTGGTTGGTTGGGGTTTGTTATTTTGAAATGTTTATTTTGCTTGATGTGTCTAAGGCCTTAAAGGAGACAGAGCACCTGAGAGTATCAATATGCTGGTGTACAAAGCAGCAGCCTTGTCCCAGGGTGTGGGGCAAATAGCAAACTCTTGTGATGAAAAAATTAGTGGGACACCAATTGGTGTCTCACTGTAGTATTTGGTGAGGAAACAATCTGTAACAGAAGCCTTTGGGTTGAAATTTTGGGTTTGGAAGAGATAGAAGCAAATCAGAATTTTGAGGTGGTGACTTTTTTACCTGGAGGTTTTTAACACACCTGGGTGGTGAGACTTCTGGGAGGGCAGAATAAGTGGATCGGGGAATAGGAGTGGCACTTCCCAAGCTGGGAGTGCTGTAGCTTCATGTGGGATGCAGTCATGTGGGAATGATACCCTGCCCTCTGAAAAATGTCCTTATTGCTGAGTGGGGGGGTTGAAAAGGGCATCTCATTTCAATGTTTCTCTTCTCTGGAAAGCTTCACTCCTCCAGGCTCCAAAGCGACCTCAGTGGTATTGAACTCTTGCTTTGACCTGGGTATGTGATTGCACATGCCCTGGATGGAATTGCCATTCCAGAGTGTTTTCCCTGGAGAGGTGCTGGGTGTTCAGCTCTGCAGAGCCACCACAAGGAAGGTCCTTGTGTTTCTCCAGGGATGCAAAGGCCAACCAGGGTCTTGAATCAAAAAGAACAGAAGGCTGGGCAGCAGCCCTGGGAAGCACACATGATGAGCAGAGTCAGGACTTTATCCATTTAGATTAGATGAGAATTCCAGCAGCTGCTGGGACTGGCACAGAGTGGAGACATTGCACCATATCCTGGTGGAACTCTAGGGGTTTGGGATCCCACTGCTGCTCATTTTAGAGCTACAGTGTGTGCACAAGGAACGTGTGTGACCCCTGCAGATGTCGAGGGGTTTGTAGGGAATGGGAATGGGTTGGGAGTGCTCGGAATCAGCTCAGCCAGGCAAAGCATCACCAATTGCAAAACTGCTTCGAGGGCAAAGGACAATCACGTGTCCAAACACAGCAGCACGAGGTGTTTCTTAACTCTCTGCTGAAGGAAGAGCAGGAGGAGTTTCCAGACGATTTTCCAGAGGATTCTGGTTTGCTGCCAGGGTTTAAAATACACCTTCGCTCTTGCAGACGTGCTCGAGCACATGATGCTGAAATTGGAGGACTTCTGCTCAGGGAACTCAGTTCAACTTGCAAGCAAGGCTGAGCTTTTTATAGGGAGAGAAGGAGAAGAGTGGTTTCCTGCGGACGTTGCTCTGTGAGTCACACGTTACATGACACAGCATTCCTCCCGGGAAACTTAATTGCTGGAATTGATGAGCATGTCAGCTCTCAGGAATCTCCCTTTGTGTTAGCAAACACACCTAAGCACTTCACCTTCTGGAAGTTATTCTGATAATACTTCTGAGATTTTAAACTCAGCTGTTTCATGTTTTTTAGTTTCTCTCAGAACCCCATTAACGTAAATATTTTTAGTTTCAAAAGCAACTGTCCATTAACAGCCTTCCACATCAGAAGTTGTAATGGCTGTTAATGCAGATGAAATAATAATTATTATTTTATTACACATGTAATAATGAAGTTTCACATTACTTCTCTAAGTGTTTTAATGCAAACAAAGGTCAGAATAGCCTTAATAGCTTTATAATGCTCCTGTAGCACATTTTTTCTGATGTGTCAGTGACCAGGACAAGTTACTTGAACAGACAGACTGAAAAAAAAAAAGAAAGCTTTGAAGGTATTTTTGGGATATGTATAGGTGGTTATATAGGTTTACATTGCTCGTGTGAAGCCGTATGAGCACATCACACAGTCACAGTCCTGTGCTGGCCCTGCTGAGGGACCTTGAGGGCTGTGTCCAGTGCTGGGCTCCCAGTCCATGAAGGATTTTGAGGGGCTGGAGCGTGTCCAGGGAAGGGAAGGGAGCTGGGGAAGGGGCTGGAGCCCCAGGAGAGGCTGAGGGAGCTGGGAAAGGGGCTCAGGCTGGAGAAAAGGAGGCTCAGGGGGGACCTTGTGGCTCTGCACAACTCCTGACAGGAGGGGACAGCCGGGGGGGTCGGGCTCTGCTCCCAGGGAACAGGGACAGGACAAGGGGAAAGGGCCTCAAGCTGTGCCAGGGGAGGCTGAGCTTGGACAGCAGCAGGAATTTGTGCCTGGAAAGGGTGCTGAGGCCTTAGCAGGGGCTGCCCAGGGAGGTTTGGAGTGCCCATGGCTGGAGGTGTCCAAGGAAAGGCTGGAGGTGGCACTGAGTGCTCTGGTCTGGGGACAAGGTGGGCATTGGGCACAGCTGGGACTCTGGGCTGGGAGGGATTTTCCAGCCTCAGGGATCCTGGGATTCTGAGCAGTTTTTTCTTACTTGCCTGAGACTTTCATTCCCACCCTCAGTACTGGATTTCATCAGCTAATACACAATTCTTTTCTGATGGGTAGGGAAGAGGGGGACTCAACATAATCTGATTGGTTTTGGATGTTTACGCAGATTTAAGCTATCAAGGCAAGGAAGGCCCTTCTCTAGGTCTTTGGAAGGACATTCCAAATGCACGTGGTGCTGGAATGATCAAGACACATCAGCACTGGAGCTTGGTAGCAGCCCTTTCTCCTCAGTGCCAGCAGTCAACCTCAAATCTGTTTTTTCTGTCACATTGCTCATGTTCTGGTGGGAAAGAAGCAACATCTCTGTGGCCACTTCTGTTCTTCAGGCGTTTTTCGGGCGATTGTCACTCTCCTGTTGAAGCAGGATGGGGGAAGGTGGAGGTGAAACAGCAACAGCCACTGAACTGAGATCAGCACTCCCAGATACTCAGTCCTATAGAAAGAAAATTATGTCATCAGCTCAGGCTGTCCTCTCTTTCAGCCCTTAGGCTAAATATGTCCTGGCTGGACTGTGTAGGAGAAAAAAAAAATCCCTCCTTTGCAGGTCCTGTGGAAGAGTTCATTGTGTTTCTTTTTATTCGTTCAGGGCTTTACAGGGTGTTACGTTGTATCTGTCTGGACACATGCAGTATTTAAATGCACCATGGTTGAAAAGGTGTTCCCAAAGCTCACTATTAATTACCTGTAATACTCGTCCAACTGTCTTCCCTTCTCCCCTCTGGCCCCACCTGACTCGTGGGAAAACAGGAATGGCTTTGTTGTATGCCTCGAGGTCACGGAACTCACACAGGCCTGGATCATGGGGGAAAAATATCACCAAGATAAGATCAGCTGGAGTAACACAAGAGCATTTCTGTCAGATATGAATGCATTTATTGTCAGCAGGGAGCTACTGAGTTGGCCTCTGGCCTCACCAGGTGACTTGTGCTGTCCTGAGAGGTGTGCGAGGGCCCAAAGTAGACGTGAGTGTCGTCAGCATAACAAGGAGTCCTTGGCCTGTGGCGTCTTCTAATTAAGCTGTAGATTCCTTATATATATTCTCAGTGGGAGGGATTTACAGGAATGGTACTGGTTGAATAACATCTAAGAAATCTTTAGGAGATGAGCAATGACTGTTTTCACTCCAGAATCCCTCCTGGGAAGCCAGGCCAGGTGGGGCAGATGACATCTGTTGAGTGTTACAGAGCCGAGTTACTGAAAGACTGCTGGGAAAAAAAGGGAGCTCACTGGTGCCTCATTCTGTCTCCTCAGATTTTAAATAAAATGGGCTGAGTTGGACTTGGCCCTGGCCCATTTTTAGGTGTCTGAACTTTGTGGAGGAGCTGATGGTGAGCACATTGTTCCGCTGGATACTTGGCTGTCTCCCTATGTTAGGAACAATCACTGCTGGGCCATGTTCAGGGGCGTGGATGTAATAAAAAACCCCAAAGCAGTTACTCCTTTAAAATACATGTTTTCTGTATGATAGGATGAGTGTGGAAGGATTTCTGTGTGCAGCTTCTGAAAATACTTTTTCCACCCTATGCTTCTTTGTGGCTCTGCAGATTCCTCGGTATTCCTGGCAACAGGCTCATGGATAGAACAGGAATGGAGCTTAGAAAACTTGATGCTGCTATTTGTTACTGCTGGTGCCTGTTTTTCCATTTTCATATTATTTCATCTGTGGAATGGAAGCAGGCTGCTTCCTACGCCTCTGACTTCACTCCTGGACAGTGTCTCTGTTGGATCCAGCAGCCAGTGGACTCGTGAGAGTCCGTGTTCTACTGGAAGATACTGCCAGCGCTGCTCATCCCATCAGTCTTCTCAACATGTGACTCAGCCTGCTTTGTGTTGTGGTTTTGTACTGAATTACAGCAACTCCCCGCTGTCCAAGCCAGCGGCCAGCAGATATCCTCTGCCCTCTCTCACCTGGGATGCTTTCACCAGCCTTTCCCGCGGGATCCATGGGCAGGAGGTCCTGTGTGCTTCCAGTCCTTGCTGTGTGCTTTGGGATAAGGCTGGATGCCAGCCCTCGGGGCCGCTGATGCTGCCTGGCCAGGGACTCTGCTGCTGGTGGCAGCGCTGGGATGGAGCCAAAAAATTCATGGAAAGCTCGGGGAATTGGTTGTTTTGTTTCGTGTTAGTGTGGTGGAACACGACTTTCCTTTATGGTGGAGGGTTTTTTTTTTTCTTTGTAGGGTAGTCTTAACATCTGCTACTCATATATATTGGAAAAAAGGAATCCTTCCTCCCTGCAATGACTTTTTCAGCTTTCCAATGTGACACTTTAAATGAAAGCATTCCATGAGTACAGTAGGAATCACCAGACTGAACTTAGGTGATAAACGCATTTCCCCGTCTTTTAGGTGCTGTTTGCTGGTAGAGCAGCATTGCCGGGAGCTGTTGCACCACCCGCGGCCTGGCTGGCACTCGTGGCCTCCTCCGCCTCCTTCTCCGCCTCCTCCTCCTCCTCCTCCTCCTCCTCCTCCTGCCGCTGCTGGTGCTGCTGTTCCTCCTGTCGCGGGCGCTCCGTCCCCTCCTCTCCCGGTGCTGACGCACTGGCGCGCCCCGGGAAGGAGCGGCGGGAGCGCTGTGGCTCCATCCCCTCTGGATCTCCTCTCACCTCTCCGCATTTCCCTCCGCAGGCGCTTCCCGCGGGGCTGGCGAGC
>WEIU01005277.1:441497-478599 GCA_013389925.1 Aegithalos caudatus | reverse complement strand
TCCGGGAGTGGCCGCGCCGCCGCCGTGTCCCCGTCCTGCTGCCGGAGCGGCGCTCTGCCTGCAGCTGGGGGAGGAAAAGCCGCGTTGTCTGCTGCTGTCCACCGCCTCATTTCCAGGGGTGAGTAGCTGTCCTCTCCGGATGGTCCCGTTTAAGTGTAAAGGCGTGTTTGGCTGCTGCTGGAGGGCCGGGGGCTGTGTTTGGGAAGCGACAGAGGAACTCGGATACAGTCAGATCTACAGCACGGCTCTGGGGGGTTGGTTGTCTTTTTGCTTTGGTGACTTTTCTGAAAGTGACACTTAAGCTTGTGGTTACCTTGTTGTTGCTGCTTGGTTTTAATCTTAGCTTTTAGTTTAGCTTGGCGTCTTTTTTACTAGAAACTGGCCAGGCTACCAGGACGTGTGACAGCAGTGACCTGGCCGTGAGTCCCCCTGGCTTGTCCCCCCAAATTGTGTCAGGGGTGTGTTTCCATCAGGCAGCTTCATCTCCTGCTGGGACATGGAATCTCCCTGTGGTTTCTGGGATTGGAGGTTTGTTTGCAGCACACCTGTGGGAGATAACCAGAGTTACACAGCGTGGCAGTGGCATTGCCTGCACAAACTAAAACCCAGGGACAAACTCCTGTCCCCTTTGCCACATCGGGCAGCTCTCCCCACGCCGGACCTCCCCCTTGCCTGCTGCCGGATATCCCCAGGGCAGTTGTTTGCGGTGTTTGTATGAAAGAGCAGGAGCAGGAAGGTGTTTTAGACTTGTCTGAGGTCGCAGAGTGCCTGTGCCTGCTCCGTGCGTGTCACGGTGTCATCGCTGCCCCACAGCGGGGTGGCCCTGGGGGTGGAGAGCAGCCCGTGAGTCACAGGGAGGGCACAGAAATCCTCTCGGAGACTGTGGGCACTGCAGCAGCGGGAGCAGGACTTGATCCATGAGCTGCGCCCTGGATCCGCTGCGGTGTCTTTCCAGGGGCTGTGATCCTATTTGTGCGTTTTGGGCACAGCTGCCTTTTCTTCTCATCCTAAACCTCTTTGGAACTCAATGCTTTAATCTGGAAGCTTTCTAATAGATTTAGAGCGATGAGTCAAGGGTGGTTTTTTTTTTTTACTTGACTTCTGGGGGAGAAACTAAACCATACTGCCTGCAGTAGCTCATCTGTGTGTATTTTTTATACATATATTTGTGTGTATGCACACACAATGGTACACACAGAGAAGAGCTACTCCAGGCATTGGTTTTTAGGTTGTGTGTGTATAGATGGGCATGTGTGTCTGTATAAAAAATGAGTTTTATAGCAGGATGGTGTGAGCAGGCTGAGAGGAGCATGAATTTCTTCCTGCTCTGTCAAATAATACCCTGCCTACTTCATTTGCCAGTTGATTTGGTTATGCAGACAAAGGCAGGAAAACAAACCATAACAAAACCACTCTTATCTAATCTGCTTACAGCACTGTCAGGTAAATCATTAACCCATGGGCCCTGTGCCTGTAAAAGCTGCTAAAGAGGTTTCTTGTCCCTGAAACTCCCATTTTCCAGAAGGTAAGAAGTGAAATTACTTGTAGATCTTGGTTTCACACGTGGGTGTTTGCTGCTGCCGTGGTTTCTGTGCCTGTTAACAAAGTGCTGTAGTCCGATTAATGATGGGAGAGGACCTGCTCTCCCTGCGGTCTTTTTCCTAAGAAAGCAGCTCCAGCTAGGGCAGAGGGGAAACACAGCATTTACTTACTTGTAAACACTGTCATTCATTAATGAAATGTAATTTCACGTAGGTTTATGGCTGATGGAGTGTTTTGCTTCGTTTCCTGGCATCCTATGATTCAAATCTGTTTGAGCTGGGACAATTTGCTGTGGGTCTCGCTGTGCTTAATTCCACAGCAGGCTTCTGTTTTGGTTGACTTTTGTTTCTATAGGCATGTAAGAGATGGGTTTCTCTGAAGCATTTAATACTTAGAGTCTGTACAGTCCTGTCTGCATTTGCTTTACATTTTGATCGATCGCGTTGGCAGCGTATCTTTTTTTGTGTGGGTAACTTAAAGCATGGAAAATATGTAGCACATGGACAACAGCAGAAGTCACTTCATTTGTGAAGTTCGCAGTCGTTGCCTGAACAAAAAAGGGTTCAAGAAGGGCTTAAGCTGTTCTAGTTGCCCGTGTCCAAGAGCATGACTCAAAACTTCCAGCTAAACTCCTCTAAGCTCCCTGAGTCGGAGTTGGAGTTGTGCCTTTCCCCCCTAAGCCGGGTGTGTTTTAAGTGCCAAACCCTCAGCCTGGCTGTCTTCTGCCAAAGGTCTGCCCGGTCCTACCAGGGGATTTTCAGGCATCTCCAGGGAGAAGATGGGTCCAAACAAGGCCTTGGATGGCACAGCTCAGAAACCTGGACCTCACTTTCAGTGATATCCCATGGCCCGAGTGCTGTGTGCCATTTGGCACGGCTCAGCGCCCTGCACAGCCTGTGCTCTGCGTGCCCGGCTTTCCAGCTGCCTGGGAAAGTTCCAAACTGCTCCTGCTGCTCAGGAAAGTGTCCTTTTTGCTTGGTTAACTTTACAGCCTGGCTGCACATTAGCTTTTTAAAGCTGAGCTTTTTAAAGCTGCTCTCCCATGTGAGGACAGAATTCGGGGGTTGCTGTGTGTCTGGGTTACACCTGACACCAAGTGCCTATGGGAGGAGATATCCAAACCTGGAGAACAAGGTGACTCCAGACCTTTCCCCAGGAAGTGTGAGCTTGTGGAAGGAGGTCTCTGTACTGGGAACACCCCAGCAAGCGCTCTCAGTGCTGTGTCAGGTGGTGATCTGCCTTGGAGAGGGCAGGGTGGTCCCTCCTTCCCTGTCCTGGGAGAGCCTGCTACAGGAGCAGATCCATGCACTGCATCTTTGCTTGAGTCTCTGTCCTTTGAGTTGTTAGGGACACGAGGTGCTGATTGGGATCTCAGTCAGTTCAGGTGAGCCACGGTTTGGGTAACCAGGTTGCCACACTGTGGAGTCAGAGCTGTTGTGGCCATGAGGGACAAGGAGAAGGAACACACCTTGGAGTGTCTCTGCTGCCCCTTGTGCACTGCCTCTGGCCTGAGGATGTTTTTTTGTAAGGAAAATTGCCCCGATGGAGCACTCTGTTGTCTCCAGCTGCTTTCTGCAGCTGTCTGCATGGCAGAGGAGGTGGGGGAGATTACTCTGGTTAAAAATAGAAAGGCGGATTAGGGGATGTGAGGTATGGTTTCAGCATCCAGCCCGGCTGCTCTCACAACTCGCTGCTGCCACCGAAAGGGGAAGGACTTGCTCGTGCTCCACGCCTGCAGAAAGCCAGGAAAAGAGCAGGTTTTCCACCGTGGAATCACCCAGGCACAGGAGAGGAGGGAGGGGATGCCTCTGAGGAAAGCTTGTTGAGGTGGCACAGGTGACACGAGTTCTAGTGTGCAGGGATGGGAATTCAGGTGAAGGTTCCCATTGGAAAGGCTGGGTTTAAGCTTCCAGCTGCAGCTGAGCTTGTCTGGGTTAGTCTGCCCAAGTTAAGGACAAAGATTTGAGATTTACCCTGCTCTTTGAATTTTCTTATTCTGATGTTTTATGAGGACAGTTTTACTTGGAAAAAAAAAAGAAAAAAGGCAGCAAACCCAAGAAGTACTGAGGGTGTGATTTCACTGAATTTGAATGTGTAATATGACACTCTCAGAAGAGATTTTATTTTGCAATAAGTGTGTGAAGTGTCAGGAGAAAGAGTCAACAGACAAGCCAAGGGTAAATAGCTTGGGCTTTGGAAGCCATGGACTTTTTAAATGTTGCTTTTAGGAAGTGGTCACTGTATGGTGTTTTGTCACCAACCTTCAGTGTTTATCACTGTTCCTTGTGGTTATCACTGGTCCTTTTGATATATTTTCTGTTGCCTTTCCAACTGACTTCCTAAAACCTAGTTAGGAAAACCATTATTTTCTTTGCTGAAGTGTTTGTTTCCTGCTACTTTTTTTTCTTTAGTTTTGGGGGTTTGAGTTTATTTTTATTTTCTTTCTATAAATTTTTAAACACTTTATCACCCTTTAGAGCAGTTTGGGTTCTCCTGCTACTCCTTGGTTCAGCTTCTGTGGTTGTAACACTCCCAGCCACACACTGATAAACAGTGACCCATCCTGTACAGTGTTGAGAAAGAAATATCCAGGGGCATTTCAGATATCCCGGTTATCCATCCTGGATAGATCCTAAAACCCAAGCTGCATCCTGTACCAAGCATTTCCTGCAAAGGGATGCAGTGAGGTGACTATAGCAGTTATTCATCATAGTTAAAGGCTGTTTATCTAACACTTAGTTCAGAAAACCTGTTCCATTTCCTGGGCAAACACTGTGAAGACAAACAGCATTTATTCTTTTTGAGAAGCTGTGAATACAAGGTGGAATGCAGTATCAAGTTGGAGTTTACCTGGAATTGTTCTGCCTTTTAAAAGTGAATTTAACAATTGAAGTTACACTTCCACCTCTGAAAAAGAATCCTGAAGACAAGCAGGTATTTTTACTCAGTTAAGTTTCATAACACTTCAGCATGAATTACTAGGCTGCTTTTCATAACCAGGAGGAAAAATTCATATATCAGTGATAGATATAACACTGTTATCTTGTAAATTTAAAAGATTACTTCAACAGTCAAGCAGGTTTTTCACCACTAGGAATATGGATGCTGTCATACTTGATTAATTTTTTAAAACAATGAAGCTGTACACATTTGACTCCAGTTTATTTGTATTGGAGAAGCTGCTGCTTTGGGATTGTGGGGTATTAAGCATCAGGGATAAGAAGGATTTAGTTGGAACACCTCCAGCAAGTGAGTTTTGGTGTAGTATTGATTTCAGTTTCTTCATCTTCCCAGATTTCTGTTTTTTCCCATATTATTTCTAATTCCTTTGGTGTTTAGAAATTTTCTCTTTTAATCTCAGCCATCTGCATCACTCTGGGGACATTGGTTTGTCTGTTCTAAACCAGTCACACCCCACCTAAATCCTGACATTGTTCAGCTCTCAGTGTGTTTGGATGTTGTACTGAAGTTAAAGCAATAAAGAACAACCCCAGGCAATAGCACAAGCCGGGGGGGAACTGCTGGAGCAGCTCTGTGGAAAAGGACATGGGGGACACGGAGCTGTCCCTGAGGCAGCAGAGTGTCCTGGGGCCAAGGAGGCCAATGGGATCCTGGGGCAGCAGGAGGAGCACGGGCAGCAGGGCAGGGAGGGCTGGTGTCCCTGTGGGCAGGCCTGGAGGCAGCTCTGGAGCGCTGTGTCCAGCTCTGGATGCTGAGCACAGCAGGGCCAGGGAGCTCCTGGAGCGGGGCCGGCGGAGGCTGCGCAGCTGAGGAAGGGCCTGGAGCATCTGGGTGCCCAGGAAAGGCTGAGGGAGCTGGGGCTGTTCAGCCTGGAGAGGAGCCCCAGCTGAGAGGGGCCCTGAGCCCTGGGTGTCCCTGTGTGCAGGGAGGGCTCCCAGCAGGGCCCAGGCTCTGCTGCGGGGGCCCAGCAATGGCCCCAGAGCCACGGGCAGGGACTGAGCCCAGCAATTCCCCCTGCAGGGCCAGGAGGCACAACTTCTTCCCTGGGCAGTGCCCAGCCCTGAGCACATTGTCCACACAGCCTGGGGGCTCTCCTCCCTGGGGCTGTTGCACAGCTCTGTGCACACAATGCTGTGCCCTGGGCTCTGGGATGGCCCTGCTGGAGCAGGGAGGGGGCACCAGGGGCCCACTCAGCTCCCTGCAGCCTCAGCCGTCCTGGGATGCTATGATCTGACCTGGGCAGACCTTGAGAAACTTTAGTTTGTGTTAATACGGTTGCATAGAGAGAGCTAACAGATGATTCAGGTGGTGAGGAGATCTCTAGTTCTGGTGAAATTACGAAAAGCGATATTGCAAAATCCAAATGAGAAATGAAAGCAACGTTTTGTTGTGTTTGGCTTCACAGATCTCCTTGCAGCTTCCAGAAACAGAAGTGGTGCAACTTGGAACAAGATTTTAGAGGAGGGAAGAAATCCTTCTGGGGAGCTGAGAGTGAACCCTCATAGCCCAGAACAGTTTCCCTCTGGTTTAATTTCTGAGCTGCTACATTTATATCAGCACCTCTCTCCCAAACCATATCTATTTTAAATAACAATATAACTGTTCAGCAGAGGGACTATTTGCAAACATTTTTCCCTCTGTGTGGTGGCCTGGCTTTTATCCAATGTGAAGGAAAAGGTGGGAAAATAATGGATCTGGTAATTCTGGGTTACGTAAGCTAAGAGCACTGGGTTACTGTTTTGGATTTATCCAGGGGAAAAGTGACCCAGGCTCAGACTTTTGTTAATGTTTAATGTTGTGTAACATTCTGCCCAGGCATAATTGAGCCATCAGTGCAGGAGTGATCCTGTTGGGGGGTTTTATTGTCAGTGATTACAGATCCTTCTGTGGTTTTCATTTCATTGCAGCCTGAGCTCATTGATGAACAGGGTCATCATTTATTTACAGTTCTTGGGATCCTTTCACACTGATTCTCCTCCTTTTGGATGGGGAGGTGGATGAGGAGACACCACAAAGTTATCTAAAACACTCTTCCCTCTCTTTCTGATGCTGCTTTAGCATTTCCTTGGTTTTAGCAGCCTCTTCACTTTCTCTCAATTCTGGTGATTTTTCATCTGGATTGTGTCTGGGTTGGGCTGGAAAGGGTCTGACATGTGGTGCTGGGAGGAGCCTCAAAGGATGGAGGAAAGGGGAGAAGGAAGAACAGGCTCTACCAGGATGGGAAGGAAAATATGGAAGAAAAAAGAGCACAAACAGTCCAGCTGGTTCTGATCTAGGGCTCAGTTTGAGATGAATGCCTCTGATTTTTCGTTGTGATTTCCCTGATTTTTCGAGATTTCTGCATATGTTTGTCTCCATGCTCTGCCGTGCAGAGCTTTGAAACAGGGAGTCGTGTCTAAAAAAAATACCTTTGAAAACAGGTGAGCAGAAGTTGCAAAGAGAAGCTGTGGCTGCCCCTGGATCCCTGGAAGTGTCCCAGGCCTGGTTGGAGCAGCCTGGGATAGTGGGAGGTGTTCCTGCCCATGGCAGGGGTGAATCTGCATGGGCTTTAAGGTCCCTCCCAGCCCAAACTCTTCTGGGATTCTGTGAAGTGATTTTATACCCAGAAATAACTTTGGGCATGAAGATGACTTTCAGTTCTCTTGAACCTCTGAATAATCAGAGGAGGAGGCATCCACAGGCTGAGTGTTAGGGTAGAGTTGGCAATTTCTGGATCTTCAGTGGGGACCTGGTGAGCTTTGTAGTCCTGCAAGGTAGGAAAGAGCAGTGTGGAGTCCCTTAAAGACTTGAGCACCAGGGGCTTGGAGCTTTGCATGTCCTGTCCTAGAGAATTCACTTAGCTGAGCACAGTCTTCATCCTGAGGTCATCCATCTGGCTGCAGGGTCACCTCAAGTCCACTTTGTAAATACAGAGTAGTAAAAAGGTGGTCCAAAAGTACTTTGGGCCACATTTTAACTGTGGAAGGTGGTTTTCAGCTACCTACAGGGTTGTCATGACTAAACTTGGAGGTTTTTGTCTGCCACCAGCTGTCTGAAAGCTGCTGTGCCTTTTAAATCAAATTGTACAAACACAAAAGAGGCAAGATGTTGTGCATTGTAAACAGCAGTGTTATTTGTCAGTCAACTGCCTGAAATAAAAAATCTTTAGAAAAAGGAGATAGCAATGACTGGGGGCAAGTTTTCCAAAAGCAGCTATTACTCTTCCCTAGAGAAATTTGCCAAAGCAACACTTGTAACCGGTAACACTTGAAATTGTAAAGACATTGTGTTTGTCTGGAGAACAGACACAGCAGTAAATTTCAAAGGTGCAGTTCATAACTACTGTTGTGGCCCCAGGCAGGGAAATCAGACAGAAAGGACCATTTTGGTCATTCTGGCTGAATTCCCAGTGGGAGTCCCTATGGATGGTGAGGCCCTGGCACAGGGTGCCCCGAGCAGCTGTGGCTGCCCCTGGATCCCTGGCAGTGTCCAAGGCCAGACTGGATGGGGCTTGGAGCAGCCTGGGATAGTGGAAGGTGTCCCTGCAGATGGCAGGGGTGGGTTTTATCAATTCCAGACCATTCTGGGATTCTGTGCTGTGGCATCCCATTCCAAGTGCTGTGTTTGGTGGAGGCCCACACCAAAATCATCTGATGATTGTCTTGAGGCTTGATTCTGCCTTTCACCCATCTGGCCTGCCTAAATAATACATGAACTAAGGTGGTTTCTGCTATTTTTAGGTGGTGCAGATCACAAAAGTAAATATAGATGCAGCATTTCTTAATATCAAACTCCCTTGCCTGCTGACTGACCCCAAATTCTGTGCCCTCTGTCAGGGGACGCAAGTCCCTGTGTCCTCAATGATTTATGCAGCATCTACAATAACAGGGCCTGTTGCTTTTGGACGTGTGTGCATTCATATTTTATGTCTCTGCCTGCCCTTCATGTTTTATTTAATGGAGAGTGTAAGGAAATTGGTTACTTGGCAAAAAGTGGCTTTTAATGGGCTAAGGAGGTCCAGGTTTCCTGATTTTTGGTCTGGTGCTGTGTCTGCTCTGCTCCTCAGGGGCTGTTCCACTGCTTTTCAAGAGCTTTCTGAATATTGATCCTTCCTCCTTGCTCCTCCAGAAAGGAAAGAGAGCCTGCAGCCTTGCTGCTGGCAACCTGTCTCCTGCACATCGTGTTTGGGGAGTGCAAGAAATCCCAAAACCAGACAGGAACGTGATCTCCTTGTGCTGTCCAAGAGCTGCTGGCTTTTCTAGGCTGAGCTCAGCTGTGTCCCCATTAAATCTGAATTTACATGGTGCCATACATGTGGCATGTCTTACATTTCAGACTGCTCCAGACCAGCACAAGTTTCCCTGAGGATCAGATAAATTCCAGTCCCCGCATTGTTTCACTGCTGATGTGAAATGAAACCTAGAATCAGACCCTCTTTGTCAGTGCTGTTGTGGTGCCACACAGGGTGAACTGCATATTTCAGCAGGATATCTGCCACTGTACTTCTCTCCCCTCACCCACATGAAATATTTGTGAATTAGGTTATTTTCAGTGAAAAGCTTTTGCAATGCCTGCGGACAGATAATAATATACTTTTAAAAGGGAATCTCATGTGTATTTATATCCTGTGCTATATCTAGTAGCCCCACCCTTACCTCTAAAAAACCACACAAACAAAGCAAAAAGACCTGCACAAGCCCCAAACTCCAACTTCTGTGACTGTTTAACATCTTTCGATGTGAACACTCGTAGTAGTTGATCTTGTTTTCAGAATACCACTTGTGTTTTTCCCACCAGTAGTCACTTCAGCAGCTCTTGTGTTGCTTGCAGGAGGAGCTCCGGAATTCCTGGAGGACTCACAATGAATTCCCATGACTTTCTACATGGAAGATTTTTTTTAATAACCTTTTATTAAAATTCCATATTTTATCAGGTTTAGAAGGTTTTGGAGATTTATCTAGAAGTTGCAGGTCAGAGCACAGCTCGAGGGCTGTCCTGTAGAGGAAGTCTGATTGTGGGCTGGGTGGGAAAAGCATCAGCTGTGGTGAGGTGGCCCTTACTTGTTTTGTACTGCTAAAATACTCTGTTTGCTGATGTGTTCAGGAGGCCCATATGCATTTCCCAGGCCTGGACGGAGTGCTGGGGAGTCACAGAGCCTGTCATGAGGTGCCTGCATGGACTTTTCCCAGTGTCCTGCTCCTTGTCAGATCACACAATCCCAGCATGGTTCCGATTGGAAGGGTCCTTAAAGATCCTCTCTTTAAGGGGACACCT
This sequence comes from Aegithalos caudatus, assembly GCA_013389925.1. NCBI lineage: Eukaryota > Metazoa > Chordata > Aves > Passeriformes > Aegithalidae > Aegithalos > Aegithalos caudatus. Next base: position 468,843 of record WEIU01005277.1, on the reverse strand, counting down.
TTCACTGTCAGTGCCAGGGCCTCCCCACCCTCACAGGGAACAATCCCTTCCCACTATCCAGTCTAAACTGCCAAAAGAATTTCAGCAGTACCAGAGCATCTCATCTCACCCCTCCTGCTTGGAGGAGCCTTTGCACATCAGAAGCAGCAGCAGAATTGTCATTCCTCTTTTTTCTTTGCTCACTCACACGCAGCAGGGATATTGGATCCTGCTGGACATCCCATGGGAATGTGTCTCCTGAGTATTTACCTGTGGGAAGGACTTATTCCCAGCAAGCTCTTGCCTGGCTGTGCTGCAGGGAGATGGAAAGGAGCATCACACTCTCCTGCATAGCTGCTGCTTCATTATCTACTTGGCCATTTCCCTTTTATCTTCAGCCTCAGCAGCTTTTTCCAATACTCTGGCCATATTCCATCCTTCCCCAGCAGTCACAGAGCCATGGATCTCCTGATGCTTCTGGGAGAGGAGAGAGGTCAGAGTGGGGCTATTTTCAGGCAGCATCTCATTGACATCCCTGCCTTGCCCTCCTTAATACCTTGCTAATCTGAGCTTCACCCACCTGCTTGCAGAGAGCTATGGTGTGCACGTGACTGCAGATTGAAATCTTTCTTCCTCTCCCTCCCTCTCATCTGTTCACACTTAACAACAACAAATAATTAAAAGATCCTTAAGCCAGATTCCTCTGGAGCTGGTTGATCATGCAATACTTCGCCACAGAAAGGACAGAGGTTGAGTTGTTTGGGTTCCTCTTTGTGGAAGGAGAGCAGAGCCACTGGGTTCCTGCAGTTCTGGCTGCTGTAGGATGCAGGGCTGGTCCTTGCACATTAACTGTTTGTGTAACAGCAGCTGTGAAACCCAGGCCTTTTTTTGCAGCCATCCTTCTGAAGTCACTTCATTGTTTAAATGGGTAATTTCCGCGTCAGCTTCCCGAGAGGGAATGCTGACTTTTATTAATTGTTTTTCCAAGGGTGGATGTGGCTTTTGAGTGCCTAAACCAGCAGAGATTATCTAAGGCTGTGTTTGCTGGGAGCAGTGTGTGGCGGGTGCCCTGCAGGGAACTGCACTCGTGGCATGCTGGATTGCTGGGGTGGATCGGGGCAAGGGCACCAGTTAACCCCTCCTGCCTAGTGCACAGCCTCGTAAGAGGAAACATATCTGCAGGAGGGCATCTTTCCACTTTGTAGTGTAAGTTTTGGTTTGCCTTCTTCTAGTTAAAAGAAAATGTTTAAACTAGTAAGGAAAGTTGGCTCAAGGCTGTGCCTTGTGCTGCCTGCTGGACACCCCTCCATCCCTTCCGTGGAAGGAGGAGAAGGATCATGTGCCCACTCATTCAGAAGGCATCTGATTGAAGGCTTTTTAGTTTGGTTTTCAGTTATTTCTGGCTGTGAAGGGTGGACAAGTGCTGGCTGAGCTTTGCACTCTGTTTTGGGTTGCCCTGCAATGGTGTTATGGGCTGTGGGTGAGTGGTGAATGACAGCCTCCCTCACGTGGGGGATTTTGGAAGGTGAAATATTGTTCTAATTTCAAACTGACAGAGAGTAGGGTTAGATTGGATATCAGGAAAAAAATTCTTCCCTGTGAGGGAGGGGAGGCCCTGGCACAGGCTTCCCAGAGAAGCTGTGGCTTTTCTGTTGCTGGAAGTGTCCAAGACCAGGCTGGATGGGGCTTGGAGCCACCTGGGATAGTGGAAGGTGTCCCTGCCCACGGCAGGGGATGACACTGGATGGGCTTTAAGGTCCCTTCCAACCCAAACCATTCTGGGATTCTATTTTTAATCACAGCTTAATTTCCATGGCAGGAACAGAAGCTGGTGGCACTTACCCGGTACCTCCAGCTGAGATTCCCTTGTTTGGCTGGAATTATGGGTTACTTTTGGAACTGATTTAATCGATGTGTTCAAATCCTACCAGTTCAGCCTGTGGATCTGTTACCCAGCCATCCAGTCTTTCCTGTTCAGTGTGCCAGATACTGGAGCGGCTGCTTGCAGAAAAAAGGATGGCTGAGAGCCACTATTCCAGAGATATTCCCTGGGATGGTCCGTAACCAGGTGGCTGATGGACAACCCATAAAGGTGTAAGGACAGCATGACACAGGTACATCCCTGTGCCTCGAGTGTGCCACTAGAAAAGGAATTTAGAAGCAATTGGATATGTCTGCAGTAGGAACTTCTGAGGCTTTCAGGTGGTTATTGAAATACTCGTAATTTCCAGAACAGTTAGATGGTGAGATCTGAGTTTTTTATCTTCCCTTATTTCTCCTTCTTTGTGAACCTAATTGATCATAACCTTTGAGCTGAGGGGAATATGTAAAACATACTTTGCACCCTTTGAACACACTATAATGACTTGAAGTGACTCTGCTAGTGGTCTGGGCAGTTGTTTGACGTGTACCTGGTGGTACACACTGTCACCATTGCTGTCAGTGTGGAAGGAGGCATGTTTTCAGTGTTCTTTTGTGATTTTTGATTATCTATCAGTTAAAATGGTAAGGAATGTTTCATGTTTCAGGGAGGACGTTTGTGTATTCCTGTTCTTTGGGTTCAGTGCCCACTTGCCAGCAGCAAGATTTAAACAGGATTTGCTGGTGTCAGAGCTTGTCGATGGGAGCAGTGTCACATCTGCCATGGATTGGGAGCAGCTGACTAGGAGCAGTCAATGGAATGAGTAGGAATAGTCTGACACACAGATAAAGCTACTTTGCAGCACTGGGCTTGGGTTTCTGGGACCGAATTCTGGAATTTGGGGCTTGTTGAATCATCAAAATGTCACATTCAGTGCTCAAAACACTGAGCAACAATGATGAAATTGCCTGTAAAAGGCAAAAGCCAGAGACCCTTGGAGCAGGGACCAGAGCTGCTCTGAATTGTTTGGCACTCTCCTTGTGGCTCTTGAAGAAGGAGGTGCTGGATGGCTGGACTGGGAATGGGAGGATTTGTGTCCCCAGCCACACTGGGTTTGCTGGACCGTGTTTCTGTCATCAAGGCCAAGGCAATGGCAGATCTCCACTGCAAACAGAGGAATTTGGCTTCCTGTAATGGAGAGTAAAGAAAGGTTCTGAATTTGGCAAATAAACCAAGAGGGTTTTTCCTGCTTGTAGCATAACCACGAAAAGGAAGATACCAGGAAAGTTCATCTGCAATGTCAGGAGATCTGGCTCTAGTCAGACACATCCCCACCATGCTGGCTGTATGCTCATAACTTGTTGGCAATCAAGATGGTTTGGGATTTTTTCCTTTTTCTTCCCTTTCCTGTGTTTCTGATTTTTCTAGACCAACGTAATAAGAGCCTTCCTCTCCTTCCTGCAGATACATGTCTTGAAGAGACTTATTTGATTTTTGGTGCAACTCTGAGCAGGTATTGCTGGAAAGAGCAGGACTCTGTGTTCAAAAATTCAGACTATTTATACCAGAAGTAATCTTGAATACGTGGGGTGTTTTGTCTTTCAGACCAAGGAACACTCGTTGTTACACAAAACTAAATTAATAAAGGCAAAGCCAGGGAGTGTTTTGTTTTCCAGTAGGAATGACATTGAAAATGAATAATGTTGATGGTACGTCTTTTGGGTGGGTTTATGAAAAGTAACAGCTGAAGTGCAGAGAATGACATTGTGCATGAAGATCTGGAGATATTCACATTTCAACTCTGGAGGCTTGGAGGCTTTTTGATGTGGGTCTCATGTGTTGGGACTTCAAAAGTATGATGTTTGAAATAAAATATTTATATTGCTAATGAAATATGGAAATATTATTCTAGGCTGGGAATCCTAGCATGTAAACTTAGTTTTCTTTTGCTTTAGTTACAACCTTGGCAAAGGTAGTTGGGAGGGAACAACTGTTGTGGTCTGGCTACTGTCTCATACATGGCCAGTAACAAGCCCTAATATTAAAAAAATATGCCAAGTAACTGATTTAAGTCTTCAGTGAGGATCTGTTTTCTCTGTGATTTGTGCCAGGTTTCCTTTTCCTAATCTGCATGGCTGGTTTGGCAAATTATGCTGGAGTCTGCATTTCAGAGCCACGTTACCATCAGTCACAAGACTGCTCTCAGTTTCCTTGGGCACAACTTCCCTTTCTGTTCCCATGATTTTTTAAATTTTAAATTCATGCTTCCACTTAGATTCCCAGAGGTTTCCAACAAATCTGACTTTCTAATAATAAATGGCTTTTAGGTAGTCACTGGAGGTAGAAAAACCTCACAAAACCCCCCAAACACCTGCACTAACTGAGTTAAAATATGGAGCATGTCACAAACGTTTAGTCTCTCCTTATTTTCCTGCTTCTATCCTTCTGTCCTGCCTTGTAGGGAAAAAATCCCACACTTCTTCTACCTTTTCAGTGTTTCATCTGTTTTTCCTTTGAAGGTGTTTTGTTGCTGCTGTATCAGTGTGGGGAGGTTTGGGTGGTCTCGGGAGGACAGCGAGCATCGCTCTGTGCTCTTCAGTACCGAATTGTGTGTGGGGTTGCACAAGGACACGGGGCTCTATTTCCAGCCCTGCCCTATCTCTGGCTGACCCAGATCCCGAGGCATCACAGGCATGGATGCGTGTTCAGCTGTGCTGGGGATGGCAGCCACAGCTTGCTACTGCCTGAGCACAGAGCCCACAGACACTCAGGGCTGCTCCTGTCCACATCCCATGTGGGCAAGGTTTGAGTGCCCGAGGGGTGTGGGTTGGTTTGGGGGGTGCTGGGTGGGCTGGTTCTGCTGTAGGAAGCTGATGAAGCATTGAAGATCCTGGTGTCTAAGCAGATTGTTCATCAAATCAAAGAATGGTTTGGGTTGGAAGGATCTTAAAGCTCATCTTGTTCCATCTCCTGCCATGGACAGGGACCTTCTACAAGTGCTCTCAGTCCAGCCTGGCCTTGGACTTCCAGGGATCCAGGAGCAGCCACAGCTTTTCTGGGTACCTTGTGCCAGGGCCTCTCCACAGTCCCAGGGGAGACTTTTTTTCCTAATATCCACTTTTAAACTCACTTTTAAAATAAACTCACTTCTAAAGATTTGTGATGTTCTGTTAATGTTTTCACACCCCCCCTTTGCGTTTGGGGTGGGGAGCATGGATTTCCTATTGCAGCTGTTCAAAAATAAGCCAATATTGGTCCCACTTCCATTGCAGATGTTGGTTTATTTTTAGGATTTTGGAATGGAGTACAAAATGGGATGGGTGCTTAGGTTACCCCTGGAATGGGCAGAAAGGCTCTGGGAGTGATGCCTGGCTCTGCTTCCCTGACTTGGGGTGACTTCTAAGTCTGAAATAATTGCAGCTTAAACCTGCCCTGCCCTCCTCCCTGCTCCATCCTTTCCATCCCCAGATCACTGGAAGCAGGATTTCCATCTGGGGAGAATAAAAGCCCTGCTTAGCATCTGCTCCTGGGGTGAGACTTCTGGTCAGGTGAGGCCTCCTCCTGAGTGTTTGCTGGTTTTCATAACTACTGCCAAGCACCAGGAGGATGGGAGAGGAAGAAGGTATAGGCCTATAAATCACAAAATTAGGGAGTTGGAAGGGGCCTTAAAGACCACCCAGTTTCAGCTTCTGCCATGGGTAGGGACACCTTCCACTAAGACCAGGGTGCTTCAAACTCTGGTGGAGTCTTGTGGAAGGAAATACTCCCTGGCAGTGTTCCCATCTGGAGTGGGACCTGTTTCGTTATCCAAATGTCCGGCAAGTACTTTGGGTTTTAAATCCTCCATGCTCAACTCTGGGTTTGTGTTCTGAACTTTTACACCCATGAGTGGAATTTCATTTCTGGATTTTTTTTTTTAATTCAATTAGAATAGAAAATGTATGGTGAGGGTTTCTTTTTCTTCTTGATATCAAGTAATTTAGAAAAAAACAGGCTGATAAGGGATTTATGTAGTATTGAGGCAGGGCTTTTTCTCCCTCTGAAGCTGTGTAAGTAGCTGTTCAGGTCATGTGAGTGTTGCTTTGCTTTTTCATCCCAGCCTCTCTTTTCGTAGTAGTAGCTCCACTTGCTCTGATTCCTGTCCAAAGGCTAATGTTTTCCATCTGGGGCTGACCTTGGAAACCTATCTTGGAGTTCTGTGCAACTTGTCAGCCCACCTGTGCCTCAGTGTTACCCTTAGAGCTATTTTATATTTGCATATATTTGCATTTCCAGCACAAAATCAGTTTTACATTGCTGTCAGTTTCTTGCTTGTTAGTGGTGCAGAAGGGGTGATGCTGGTTTGGAGGCAAGTCTGTCCTGGAGGGAGGGAAATACTGCTTGAGAGCTTGTTAGGGCTATCCAGCACATAATTTGTGGCAGGCAGCTCCTTTTCCTTACAAATTGGTGTGCAGAGGTACTTGTCAAGTACAGGATGTCCAGTTATTGAGGTGTCAGAGCGTTATTGTTGGCCATGATGGAATGCCTGGAGAGGAGGTGACTGTAGCAGTGACTCAGGCCCTGCTGCTGTGAACAGTTTGTTTTATGCTCTAAAATCACAGGACAAGAGCTCCCAGCTTTTATCCGGGGCACTAGGTCTCTGTGTAACTCCTGCTCATCAGTGGGGTTGGGGAGTTCACTGGTGGGCTGGGTTATAAAGCATTAAATCTTCAATCCTTACAGCAGTTGGGTTTCTCCTGCTTATTTGTGAGCACACATTACCAGTGTGAACCTCAGAGTTTGTTTTCCAAGGGCCAAAATACCATTATTGTATCTTCCAGCTGTGCTTACAAACCTGTCTCATTTAGACTCATTTTTCACTGAGGGTCAGATCCCTTCAATTTTTCTGGCCTGTTTGGGAAGGATGCTGAGGGTTGCAAGTAGAACACACCCACTGCCTCTGAAAGGATTTCCTGGCTTCTGGTGATGAATTGCTGAAATGGCTTATTATTTGACTGATTTCTATAGTGACTGTTGCCCTGGCAGCAAAGCTTAGAGAGTAAAAGCACAAACATGAGCAGGGCACAATTTGATTTCAGAAGGCTTATGTTTGCTTTGCTTTGGTTGGGTTTCAAAGTGCTTTAGGAGGAGTTTTGAGATGAACAAACATAGGAGGTGTTTTTTTGCTGGTTTGGGTGGATGTGGTTTTGTGTCATCGGTGTTAATTGTGAGACTTAACAGTTTCTGCTTGCAAGGGTACCCCAGACCTGGGCCTTGTCCTCAGCAGGGGGAAGTTGTGGAGCTGTTAGAGCAGGTCCAGGGGTGGCCTTGGAGATGCTCCAGGGCTGGAGCCCCTCTGCTCTGGAGCCAGGCTGGGAGAGCTGTGAGTGTTCACCTGGGAAAGAGAAGGCTCCAGGGAGAGCTCAGAGCCCCTGCCAGGGCCTAAAGGGGCTCCAGGAGAGCTGGAGAGGGACTGGGGACAAGGGATGGAGGGTCAGGACATGGGAATGGCTTCCCACTGCCACAGGAAAGGGATAGATGGGATATTGGGCAGGAATTGTTCCCTGGGAGGGCGGGCAGGCCCTGGCACAGGGTGCCCAGAGCAGCTGTGGCTTCCCCTGGATCCCTGGCAGTGTCCAAGGCCAGGTTGGACTTTGGAGCTTGGAGCAGCCTGGGACAGTGGAAGGTGTCCCTGCCCATGGCAGGGGTGGCACTGGATGGGCTTTAAGGTTCCTCCCAAGCCAGATCATTCCATGATTCTAAGTGTGGAGAAGTAATCAGCTGATGATTTTGTGGCTGATTATCTTGTTCTTTAACCAAAAAGGTTGATGCTCCCACCTTTGCTGCTTGTGCCCAGCTGCATCTCAGGAGAACATGTCTTGATAGGCAGGGTTGTAACAGTGCACCCCTTGTGCAATACTGTATATTACCACTGTAAAATACTTGTTTAACCCTCTGGGGTGGCTGTGGCCAGGGTGCAGATGGAAGTGGTGGTGGGAATTACTCACCATGTTTTTAGTTAGCACTTCAGTGTTTGCTGAGAACTGGGAAAAAAGATCCTGTAAACACAAGGAGGTGCGACCTGGAGCCCTTGCTGAGATTGTTTAATCTTGCTCACTCTTGTGTGGGTATTTTGAGGTACTGGTATTCCACAGCTTCATTATCATGGTGCAGTTGGTATTGTTATGATAATCACATTGTTATTTATAATTCCTTGTCGGGTTCAGGCTCCTTAATGAGGCAGCTCTGCTGTGGATGGAGGGAGTTTTTAGTCACCCAGGCTAAAAAACCTTGTCAGAGTTGGGGAGGTCTGTGTGTGCCCCATCCTCATGGGACCACACTGAAACTGGGCATGTGGCCTGGCTGCAGCTGACACTGGTCCCCACCTTCTGCCTTCAGCTTGCGTGGAGGGAAGACCTTTTGTGGAAGGCAGGGAGTGAGTGGGAGCTGTGAGTCCCCCATAGTTTCTGTAAACCTCACCCCATCAAGCTTTCATGGATGCTCCATAGGGAATGAGGAATTTTTAATGTGACAAGCTGGAAGGTGTGAGTAAAGAAGCTTTTTTGCCTATTCCTCCCCCATTAGACAGGCTGTGAAAACAGGCTTGAATAATAAGTGGTGTTAAAAATTTTAGTTGGTTTTCCTCATTTTAACTCTCAGTGAAAACAACTCATCTCCATGGCCTGTGTCCTTGGCAGAGGATTACCTTTCCTCCTATATCATTTGCTCTGCTTTTACAGAAGGTGCTTGATAGTGATTTACACTGGTGATGTGAGAGCAGCGGGCTGGGATTGCACATTTTGGAACTACAGTTTCCAGAAATATTGCCCAAACCTGCAGTTTTACTGCAAGGCACACATTTGTTGGTTTTTGTCAGGCTGCTGGGCCAGGTATCCTGAGGTCACACCAGCATTTTGGGACTCTTGTGCCAGTATCCAAGTGCTATTTGCAGCTGGCAACAGATTTTTCCATCTGGAGCTCGTCTTAGAACCTGCTGGCAGCTTTGCATGGAATGTAATCAGGGAGTGGTTTAGGTTGGAAAAGCCATCTAAGCTCATTGAATCCAATCATTCCCCCAGCACTCCTAAGGCCACCACTAGCCCATGTCCCCAAGTGCATCTACAAATGTTTGAAATCCCTCCAGGCAGGGATGGTGACTCTGCCACTGCCCTGGGTAGCCTATTCCAGTGCTGGACAATCTTTTCCATGGAGAAAGTTTTTCCAACCTAGACCTTTCCTGGCAGTGGAGATGTAGTTTGAAGGTTGGCTACAGGCTCCTGAACTGTGTCTCTGGGATTCCGAATCCTTAAAAACGTTGTCAGGGTGGACAGGAAGCTGCTCTGTCGGGTTCAGGAATTTGCGAAGCTGGGATTCAGGCACTCCAGCGTTGAAAACTGAAAAGGTTTAATTAATATTGCCCCACCTGGTGGTGGCCACAGAGAGCTCGTGGAGCCCCAGAGCCAGGCTGGATCGTAAGGACTGAGGCAACGCTGTGCCTGTGAGGCAGCACGGGGAGCTGGGCCCTGCTGCAGGCCCAGAGCTCGGGAGGGGGAACAGCTTTAAAAGTAAATGACTTTGGCTTTATCAGCACTGTGAGGCACCATCCTGGGAAGCAACAAGAAGTCTGTTAGAATTGTCTGTTGGGAATCTGTGCTGCCAGAGCCGGGATTTGAAATGAGCACACGGAGACGGGCGGGTGGAACTGAGCCGCTGCTCAGTCCCGGCCTTATAGGAGCTTCTAATGTGGGTTACCATGCATAATTCAGGCCACCCTTTTTCCATGTTCAGAGCTCTGTAACTAAATACTGATTTGCTAAACATAACTTGAATAATGAAGCAATCTGTGGCTTGAAAGCCTTCCTCAGTATTGAAAGAAAAGGAAGCAAATAGAGCTGTATCCTGAGTTCTGCTTTAAAACAACACAGACATGCACCAAGTGGAGGAGTCATCTTCATCCCTGCTTGCTCTGTGGATTTAAATATGTGCACATTCTTGGTGTGGCCAGTAAGTGAGAGGTGGCCTGTCCAAAGTACTGCCAGTCCTTCCAGCCAATGCTTTTTTTTTTTTTTTTCTCTACTATCACAGTTCATTCCATAGTAAAACAAATTAAAACCTGCACCTTGTGTTTCTTGCTTAAAGCTTAGAGCTAACAGGTCAGAAAATGAACTGATGTGCGGTGTGGTCATGTTTGTATAGGAATAAAGCTCTGTATCTGTTCTGAGCCACTTCAGCTCAAATTGTGCCAGTAGGGTAAATGATTTTGGTTATCATCAGTCACAACTTTGCTCCCTTTGATGAAATACAAACACTTGGGAGCCTGTAAGAGGCTAAAAATATTCTTACGGCTGATAAAGGCTTGATTTGACTTTAGAAAATATGAAGTGTTTTTTTTCCCTGTGCTATTACCTTCTCACTTCATGTTTATGATGCTGCAGCAGAGCACGTGGTCTGTGGGATGGTGGGGCTTCCACTGCTTTCCTCTCCTTGCCCTGGGGAGGAGCAGTTTTGGTAGGTTGTTTGAATAAACACCTCGGACCTGAGGATTTGCTGGTGGTGATCATCGCTGCCTTGTTTGTTGCTTGTGTCTCAAAAATTCAGGAAGAGATTCCAAGCAAGTAGCTTCTGTGTTCTGGTAACTTTTGTACTGGAAGCGATCAGCTTTTCTAAGCTATTTCTGCAATTCATTGAGTATAGAAGTTTCTTACCTAGTTCCTCTTTTTTAAAAAAAAAAAATTTCTTCCGGTTCCTTTTTTTTTAGCCGGTAGAAAACATTTCTTTGAATTGGAGCAGTATAACCTGGAAACAGTCAAATTTACCTCACAGAGCTGCAAAATACTTGCAAACCTAAATGCTTTGGTTTATTTTCAGGCTAATCTGCTTGGTTATTGATTTTCCTGCTGCTCTTTTGGCTCAGAGAGTAGATCCTTGGTTATTTACATTAATTTTTTAGTGCTGATGACTATATGTGGCACCTGGAGGAGAGCTAGGGTGGGTTGAACAGGGCTTGGAAGCAAGCTGGTCTAGTGGAAGTTGACCCAGCCCATGGGAGAAGGTGGAATGGGATAAGCTTTAAGGTCCCTTCCAACCCAAACCACTCTGGGATTTTGTGATTTTACGGTTTTTGCCATGCAGAATGAAAACCAGGTTTCGTATTTAATCACTGGTTCCACACATTGCATTAAGGTACCAGTCTGTAAGGGGTAGGAAAGGTTTCTACCACAAATAATACCAACCATTTGCCCTGTAGCTCCTTAAATCCATGAGTATGATGATTGTAAGAGGAGTTTGGGTGCTGTTCATGGACCAGAGCATTGAAATGGAAAATGTACAGAGCAGGAAGGAGGCTTCCCACAGCTGCAAAGTGGTGTTAAATCTTTTAAGAAATCAGCAGCAAGCTTGGGAAGGACAGTTCTGTGTGTACAGGGCTGGAGCTCAAACCTGCTGCTCTTTTCCCTCCAGAGTCCGTCATCCATCCCGAGCACGGCTGTTTTTGCGCAGGAATTTTGGCTTTGGCCACGAACCGCAGGCTAAATGCTGTCCTAATGCCTGGTTTTGTGTTTTTCTCCCCATGCCCAGGAAGAAGGATGCCAACACAAAGATGAAGTAGAGCGTTTCCTATGCTGGCCGCGGTGTCCGCACGCTGGTGCCGGCTGGGTAGGGACGGGCTCTCACCTCTGGCCAAACCCATTCCTGGGACGAGATGAAGCCGAGGAGGAGCTTCCCGCCGCGCTGGAGCCACAGTGACTGCTGCCCGCTTTAAAGCCCATGTGCCACCGTCCCCGGCGAGATGAAAGAAGTGGTGCTGTGGTCACCCGAGGAGGTGACCAGCTGGTTGACGGACAATGCCGTGCCGGAGTACTGTGAGCCCCTGAAGAGCTTCACCGGGCGGGACCTCATCAACCTGACGGAGGAGGATTTCAAGAAATCCCCTCTGTCCCGGGTGTCTTCCGACAGCGGCCAGCGGCTGTTGAACATGATCGAGGGGCTGAAGATGGCTCACCACATGGAGGCTCACAAGAATGGCCACACCAACGGGCACGTGCGGGCCGGCGACGCCGTGCGCCAGAATGGCTTCGGCGCCGCGCTCAAGCTCAACGGGGTCCCCAATGGCTTCAAGAAGGAGATGATCAAGATCCCCATGCCGGAGCCGGAGCGCTCGCAGTATCCCATGGAGTGGGGCAAGACTTTCCTGGCTTTTATTTATGCACTTTCTTGTTTCGTCTTCACCACGGTGACTATCTCGGTGGTTCATGAACGAGTGCCTCCCAAGGAGGTGCAGCCTCCCCTCCCAGATGCATTTTTTGATCGCTTTGATCGGGTGCAATGGGCTTTTTCTATTTGTGAAATCAACGGCATGATCCTTGTAGGACTGTGGTTTGTTCAGTGGCTGCTCTTAAAATACAAGTAAGTAAAACCTTTTCAAAGCTCGAATGCTTCTGACAGCTTTTGGAGGGCAGATGCTGTTTTGCACCCAAACAAAATGAAGCTTCTTGCGATCTATTTATCTCAGTTTTCAGAGCTGAAATAGTGAGCTGGTTGTGCAGAAGGCAGAGGTCCAAATGTTCCCTGAGAAACTGAGAAACACCCCTGCTGGTGTTTGCCTGCATGGTTAACTTGAAACTTTTTTTTGGGGTGAAAAGCCATGGATTGGATGAAATGATGTTCTGAACTCACTCTTTGTTCAGAGGGAGCACAGCTCTTGCTCTTGTAAGGGCAGCTGTGAACCAGGGTCCAAGGGAAGGGCTGGAGCTGTGCCCAGGAGGGTTTAGGTTAGAGATCAGGGAAAGGTTCTTCCCCCAGAGGGTGCTGGGCACTTCCCAGGCTCCCCAGGGAATGGGCACGGCCCCAAGGCTGCCAGAGCTCCTCACAGGGTGGGAATGTTGGGGTGTCTGTTAAGGGACTGGAGCTGGATCAATGATCCTTGTGGGCCCCTTCCAGCTCAGGATATTCCATGATTTTAAACCCAAGGGAAACAGCTAGAGCAAGCGGTGTGGGATTGCCCTCAAGAAGGAGGTGTCAGGTTAATAGCCATACCAAACACCCTGTGATGGAGGCTGAGCAGAGCCTGGAGGTGAAGAACAGCAGAATCCTTGGAGATTTTGAAGCAATGAGATGTGGTTTGAGTTGATGGTAACATACATATGTTGATGTCATTGGCAGATGTGAAGGTTCCCCCTACTCTGTCCCCATTTGCTTTTGGGGTGTTTGTTTTTATTTATGATACAGAATCACAGAATGTTTGGGGGTGGAAGGGACTCTAAAGATCATCCCATTCCAACCTCCTGCCATGTTAAATCCCCTTTGGAAGTCCCCTTTTCTGGTGTTAGGGGAAGATGCCAGGGAGTTCCAGAGCTTGGTCAGCTGATCATGGAATGTTTCAAAGACCAAAATCACTCTTTTCTATCCATGAGCAGAGGGATCAAGGTCTGAGAGGCCCAAGCTGTGGCTGAGCAGCAGAAAGAGAAGAGGAGGAGAAAGGGAAGAGCAGGAGAGCTGCTGGCAGGAACAGGAGCCCAGCGAGGTGGCTTTATCTGGAGGGCCTTGTTCTTGTGGTGTTGGATGGTGCGCACCAAAGGGCTGCAGAAAGAGCTGAATCCCTTTTGTGGGGGGGTTATCCCCTCTCTTGGAAACTTATTTCAGGAATAAAGGGAAGGCATTGGGCCACATGGGCCTTCCTTACTTCTGCTTCCTCATTCCTGGAGGTGTCTAAGGCCATGTTGGAAGGGGCTTGGAGCACCCTGGGGTAGTGGAAGGTGTCCCTGCCTGTGGCATGGGTGGAACTGGAAGAGCTTTAAGGTCCTTTCCAACCCAAACCGTTCTGGGATTTTATGATTCTAATGCTGTCCATGGCATGGGATTGGTATCTCCTGAAGGCAGGAGGAGGTCTGGCTGGGTGCTCTGGAGTTTCCACAGGGAGCTCAAGGAAGCTGCTGGGGCAGATGAACTTCCCTAAGAAGCATTCCCAGCTGCTGTGGGAGCAGCACAATGCCAGGATTGGCACTGTGCTTGGCTCATGGGGCTGAAGGAGCAGCGTGCTCCCTGCTGAGGTCTGCAGAGCTGGAATGGAGCTCTCTGGGCAAGGACTAGGTGTGGAGGTTATACTTGCTGGCTGCCTCTGAGTCTCACACTCACACAAATCCTCTGGAGAACAGGAAATACGAGGCTTTTTACATTTATTTTACTTTATATTACAGTGCAGAGCTCTCTCAGACTTTCCTAAGGTAAAATATGCCAAATCCAGCAAAATCAAGCAGTAGTTTTAATTTAAAATAGAAATTCAGCGCTTGATAAAATGCTGCCACTTCCTTGGTCTCTCAAAATCTGGGGTTGCTCAGCCTTTAATCCGCAAACCCCTGTTTGCCTTTATGTTATAAAGAAAAAAGCAGATTCATGTCTGGCTCTAAAAGCCACAAGGGTGAGATCTTAGAGGAAAAACTCTGCAAAGGAGAACCCCTGCCCCACTGGAATGGTGCCCTCCACACTTAAATTTCAGTTTGTGGAGCAAAATTAATAATTATCATTCTTAACTCTCAGCTTTGCCCATGTTTACACCAGAAGAGGGAAGAAAAAAGTCTGTAGTACTGTGTGACAGCAGTGAGTACTCCAGTGCAAAATGTGTTTACCCTGCAAGAGTTGAATTTTTCCTGATAAATCAGAGGCACTCAAGGTGTTACTGATCTGGCACTGCAAACTCATACTCCTTTGAGAGTGGAGCACTTCGGTTTATTAACTGTGCCAAAAGCACTGAAAAGTTTAATGGCAAATTTTGAGTGTTGAAAGAGCTCAGCTTGATAGGAATGTTATTTTTTTTTTAAGTGAGCAAAATAGCAACAACTGTATTCCAGTGCCTGAAGGGAACCTCCAAGAAAGAAGGAGAGAGACTCTTTAGAAGGGCCTGGAGGGACGGGACCCAGCGAATGGCTTCCCACTGCCAGAGGGCAGGGCTCAATGGGGTATTGGGAAGGAGTTGTTCCCTGGGAGGGTAGGGAGGCCCACAGGGTGCCCAGAGCAGCTGTGGCTGCCCCTGGATCCTGGCAGTGTCCAAGGCCAGTTGGACTTTGGGGCTTGGAGCAGCCTGGGACAGTGGAAGGTGCCCCTGCCCATGGCAGGGGTGGCACTGGATGAGGTCCTTCCCAGTCCAGGCTGTTTATGGAATACCAGAACCTGCAGCTTGAAATGGCCATAACTGCAAAGAATAGTGATTAAAAATGAACCAAAACCCACAGGGTCTGTAGCCAGTGGCACACAAAGGGTGATTGCTGTAATTGGATTCTCCCTGATTTCTGAAGCCCCAGCAGTGATCTCTCCTTAGGATCTCTCTAGATGTTGTTCCTGTCCTGGTGGATGTGCCAGGAGAGGTTTAATTGTCTTTCTTTGAGGTGTTTTTAGGTGTGCCCCAGTGCGGCAGTTCTGGGGCTGGCTGTCCCTCCTGAGCCCATCCTTTACCCCCGTGCTTGTGCTGGTTTTGCAGAAGCACCTCACGGTACCCCAGGTCTGCATCTGCCCTCTCTGTGAACATCAGCCCTCACTAATAAACATCTCTGCAGCTGTGGCTGCTGAGTGCCTGCCCTGCAAACACCCTGTCCTGCAGCCAGAGCTGCTCTGTGTTTTCCTTTGGGAGCTTTCCTTGCTGATGGGAACTACTTCCTTTATAATGCAGCTCAGGAAAGATGTGTTCTCCCACTCCTCTGGGTTATACAGGAGACTCTTTGTAATCACTAAATTGTGTGTCAGCCGAAATAAACGTACTCCTTTTCATCTTGGAATGAAAATACTGTAACTTTATCCCCTGCCTCGAATAGGAAATCAGTGGAGGCCACAGCTAATGGAGGGGTGTGGGACATGAAATCCCCCTTAATGTCTTCAGCACCAAATCTGCACAGGCTTTTGTGTCCTTAATCCTTAGATTTCCTGTAACCACCTTCAAGGGCACTGTGAGTTGAGCTACTTCTGTGCTCCTGGCCTGGAAGGCATGGGAATATTTGTGGAGTGGTTCAGCATTCCCAGGTGTAAGCCGATAGTGTCACGAGTTTCCAAAGCATCAGGAGAAAACAGCTGGTGGTTTGTTTTATTTACCTTTGTGGATTTTGTTTGCCTTGAGTGACCTCCTTATTTTTGCCTGTTTTTTTTCTTCCTGCCAGGTCTATAATTAGCAGAAGATTTTTCTGTATAGTTGGCACACTATACCTGTACCGGTGTATTACCATGTATGTGACTACACTCCCAGTACCTGGAATGCATTTCAAGTGTTCTCCAAAGGTAAACGCCTCCTGGCTGCCCTGCCGTGCTCTGATCTGCGTGTTTCCCCCTCATCCTGCTCTTCCCAAAATGGTTCATCAAGAGGTGTTTCTAAGGGACGGGATTCTGCCTCCCTGCCTTGCTCTCATGAGACCCCCCCCAGAATTCTGTGCACAATTCTGGTGTCCCCAGCATAAAGAGGGCATGGAGCTGTTGGAGCAGGTCCAGAGGAGGCCGTGGAGTTGCTGAGGGGACTGGAGCACCTCCCCTGTGGAGCCAGGCTGGGAGAGCTGGGGCTGCTCAGCCTGGAGAAGGGAAGGGTGTGTGGAGACCTTACAGCTCCTTCCAGGGCCTGGAAGGATACAGTGAAGAGGCACTCAGTAACTGGAGTGCCAGGACACAGGGAATGGGTTCAGACTGCCAGAGGGCAGGGATGGATGGAATATTGGGCAGGAATTGTTCCCTGGGAGGGTGGGCAGGCCCTGGCACCCTCCCAGGATTGCCCTCCCAGTGACTGCCCCATGATCCCTGGCAGTGTCCAAGGCCAGGTTGGACTTTGGAGCTTGGAGCAGCCTGGGATAGTGGGAGGTGTCCCTGCCCATGACAGGGGTGGAATGGAATGAACTTTAAACCCAAACCATTGTATAATTTGAATTTGAGAACACTGGTTTGGTGTGGCAGGGACATCTTCTGCAGGTCTCTGGCTGCCCTCTCAGGGGAGGTGTTGACAGGTGCTGCAAGGCAGTGCAGGAATTCCCACCCTTTTCAAAACACTGAGCTACCCAATTTCTGTGGCATTTTCAGCTAATTTGCATGATCAGCATGTTTCTGTCCCCAGTGAAGCTGTTGAAGGTGTGCAACCTTTGCCATGTGTGAGTCACTGATTTCTAAATAAATACACACCTCAGTGTGTCGAACCCAAATATGATTCATGGTTGAGAATGGCCCAGAGAGGCTTTCCTAAAGCTGTCTCCTGCACATATTTTTGCAATTCTGGTAGCACCAGGACTTCTCACCTCCTCCCCAGTCCAGCACTGACTGTGAGGGATAATTCAGGCTTGTGAAAGCCATGGCTGAAACCAAGCTACTGGGACAGAGGTGCTTGACCCTTGTGGTTACCCTGGAAGGGTAATTCATGTGCTCAGGGTGGAGATGGGACAGGGCTGGTGGAGTTGCATCCGTGTCTAGTCACCCCAGCATTGCTGGAGTCCTGGTCCTTACTGCAATTCCTGGGGCTGGTTGTGCTGTGACGCAGCTGAAGCAGGAGAAAGGGCAGAAGCACAGCCATAAATCAGGTGGCAGGTTGTAAAATCTCTGAGGTACAGGTAATAAAATCTTGATTGGACTTGATCCATGTGCTGTTCTTGTTTTGGTGAGGATTGGCACATCCAAACAAAGCCAAAGTGCTTTGGTTCCTTGGGGAAGTCCAGCCAAGACAGAACCTTTGAGGCTTTTTGGAGGGATTTTGGAAAGAGAAGTGAGTGGGAGAGGAATCAACGCTGTGTTTGAACAGCCTGCTGCTGCTAGGATGTTAAAAAAGAGAGAACACAGGTATTTATGGGCTGAAGTGAATAAATCTGCCCATTTGGGGAATTTACAGCTTTGGCAAATCCTTCTCATTACTCAAGTAGAGACAAGCTGAAGACCCTGATAAGATTAAGAATAAAGCTGGGTTTTCTTGAAAGCTCTAAATGTACTGGTGGGAAAAGAATAACCTCTCAACACCTTATTGAGTTCTGTGTGATTGTGAAAAGTGGGCTTTGGGGAGCAGTTTAGTGCTTGTGAGCAACTGTTAGCAGGAAATGTTTAATTCCTGCAAAGAACACGGTCAAGTCTGTCAGAAGTTAATTTCCACTTCTTAAAGCAAGGCCAAGATTTAGAATAAAAGCATAAGGGCCAGCCTGGGGGGTCTGTGTTTCCTTCTGACAGTTCAGTGTTTTCCATGGGTGAATTGCATTGATCCATTAGTCCCTGCTTCCTGATGGGTCCCAGAGGTTCCCCACCCATCCTGGTTGTCCCATGGCAGATGTTTTTTGTGGATTTGTTTAATATTTGGCCTTGGCTAAGAGCTGAGAGCAGCAAAATTCTTGGGCAGTGACAGCTGCCCTCAGTCACTTGGGAGAGGGAGCTGGGTGTCCTTATAGGAAGGACTTGGTTTGCTTGGATTTGGCTTTCTTTCTATGGACAAACTGAAGCTTTTTCAGGAATGCTCCGCGAGCCAGTGCCATGGTTGGGGTGGGTCAGAGCAAATCCAAGTGTGGAGGGAGATCCCTGGCTGGGCTGCTGTGGATTAAGAGCACAAGTCTGGCACTGTGCTCTGACAGACACCACAGATGTTTATTTTGGAATGAGAACTGGAAAGAAACAATCTTGCAGACATTTTCAAGGCCTTAGGGTTTGGAGCGAGATGCTCTTCTGTTCATCAGATCCTGGTTTTGGCAGCTGGCTGTTCAGCTTGGGCAGTTCCTCCTGGTTTCTGCTGGATGATCACCAGTAGGGCCTGTTACCAACAACATGAACTAAACTAAACCTCATTTATTTTAGAGTGCAGTGCCTCTTGAACAGAAGGAAAATCTCACCTGAGCACCAGCTACAAGAGGTGCAAAGCATCAAAACACTCACATCTCTTTTTCCTGCTAGAAATGTGCTGTGAGCTGTGGGGAAAGGCTGAGGATTTATTTACCTGCTGATCTTGTGGATCAAAGCAGAAAGAGAGAGGAGCTGTGAGGCCAAATTGCTGGTTAAAACCATTGCTTTGAGCTGTGATGTTTTACTGTGCTTCTGTGTTTTGCTGTTCCACCAGCTCTTTGGAGACTGGGAATCTCACCTGCGAAGGATAATGAAGTTGATTGCTGGTGGAGGCTTGTCCATCACGGGCTCCCACAACATGTGTGGGGACTACCTGTACAGCGGCCACACCGTCATCCTCACCCTCACCTACCTGTTCATCAAAGAGTGTGAGTGCCCTGCTGCCCTGCTCTGGGGGAGTCCTTCCTGGCTGAGGGGTTCTCTTGTGCTCGCTGCCAAACACAATTCCAGTTAAATTCCTGCGTTTTCCACATGGAAACGGCCTCAGGCTGGATCTAAGGGAAAAATCCTTCACCAGAGGGATTGTAATGGTTTGGGTGGGAAGGGACCTTAAAGCCCATCTCATCCCAGCCCCTGCCATGGTCAGGGACACCTTCCACTGTCCCAGGCTGCTTCAAGCTCCAAAGTCCAACTTGGCCTTGGACACTGCCAGGGATCCAGGGGCAGCCACAGCTGCTATGGGCACCCTGTGCCAGGGCCTGCCCACCCTCCCAGGGAACAATTCCTGCCCAATATCCCATCTAAACATAAGTAGGTTAATTTGACTGGCCAGGGTCTTTCTCAAGGATTTCATAACCTTTCTCATTTCTAAGAGTCTCATTACCCCGAGTACGATTTTAAGTTACACCTTAAGAGAGTGATACTTATTTTGTGGTCTCAGCATTCCTGCTCTTAATCTCAGCACAGACATCTCTGTGTCAGCCAGGATTGCAGTCCATGACCTCTGCCAATCACAGCAGTAGTCCTGATAAGGTTCCACTTGGAAGTAACCCCTGCTTGTGCTCCTTTGCAGATTCCCCACGGCGACTCTGGTGGTACCATTGGCTCTGCTGGGCACTCAGCATGGTGGGGATGTTCTGCATCCTCCTTGCTCATGACCACTACACTGTGGACGTGGTGGTGGCTTACTACATCACTACAAGGCTATTCTGGTGGTACCACACAATGGCCAACCAGCAAGTGAGTTCCTCCCATCCTTGGATGATTCTGATGTAGTCTGGGGGATGAGAATATCCAGGCTTACCCATGTCCTGTGGAGAATCCCTCTCTTCCCCCAACCTTTGGGTTTGCAGGGGAGAAAGAGGCATCATTAACTGGGTTCTTCTTGTGTCTTGACCACAAAAATATGGGAGGGTCTTCCCAAAGGCAGGCAGGGCTCTCCTGCCCCTGGGTAACCTCAATCTTTGAAGTCCTTCTGCATTTCGGCCAGGTGGCCTCATTTGTGATAGAACAACAAACCATTTAGATTATATTGCCTTGCTTTTGTTTTCTTTGGTTGTTGAGGCCAGCTGGGGTTTTCCTGTGTTCTGTGGCTTGTTCCACAGGTCTCTCGAGGTACAGGAGGAGGTCTGGCTAAAAATGAACCTGTTTTTGAAAGTGTTTCCAAGGGGTGGCGAGTCCTCCTGGTGAACTGGAGCAATCAGAGAGGAGCTGACAAGGCTGAGGGGAGGTTTAGGTTGGAGATCAGTGAAAGGTTCTTCCCCAGAGGGTGCTGGCACTGCCCAGGCTCCCCAGGGAATGGGCACGGCCCGAAGGCTGCCGGTGCTCCAGGAGGGTATGGACACCACTGCCAGGGATGCCCAGGGTGGGATTGTTGGGGTGTCTGTGCAGGAACAGGAGCTGGATCCATGATCCCTGTGGGTCCCTTCCAGCTCTGGGTGTTCCATGATTCTCTGAGATAAAATGCACAAGTCTTTCCCACAGATAGCAGACAAGGGAGTTAAGAGATATTTTTGAGTCCATAGCACCATATTGGTGTCCGTGTATTTTCTGTGCTCATGGTCAAAGATCTTTTGCTTACCTGTGGCATATGCTGTTAACTATGTTTGATAAAGACCTCCTACAATGGTAGAGGATGAGTTTATATTGTGACAGTGAAGATTTTTAGATCCTATCACAGAATCATCATGGAATGACCTGGGCTAGAAGGGGCCTTAAAGGTCATCTGGCTCCAGCCCCCTGAAGGCCTTGTAGCTCCCACCTTGTTATTCCATTGGGTTGGGGCTGCCTGAAGCAGTACAGCACAGCCAAGCCTTGCGGTACATCTCCAGCCAAATGCCTGTTTGCAAATTAGGTGCCCTTTGATGTTCAGTCACTTTGGGAGTCACTGTGTTCGACAGGAGTCTGTACCCACACTCTGCAGCTCCTGTCACACAACCCCAGAGAATTCCACACTTTGACTCTGCTCTGGGCTCCCAGATCAGTGGTGCTTCCAAGCTGGAAGTCCTGGAGTCAGGAGTGCCCCGAGTCCTGCTGAGGACTTGCTTCAGCAGAGCCCTTGGTGTGGAAATGTTCCTGTTCTGCTGCCTGATGTGACTCAGGAGGTGGCTTAACATTGCTGCCCTGAGCTGCCAGGATGTTGGGAAATGCCAGTCCCTGGATCCTTCCCTGAGCATACATTGGTGTGCTGCTCTCTCCTTCCTCGTGCTGGGGCTTGTGCCTAGCCTTAGAATGAAAAGCAGCAGTGGATTTATTTGACACGTGAGCTTGACATGGAGATTAGGCTCAGTGTACAAGCCCTGTGGGTGGGTGGAATCCCAGGGATCCCTGGCTCTGGCATGGAGAACAAGCAGCAGGGGAGTTGGATAATTCCCTCCGGGCCTGCCCACTCTGTGTCTGTGACCTGGGGCTTGCTTATGGCTGAGAGAAGCAAAAGGTAGCAAAAGGGAGCAGTCAGGGAGCGTGTGGAGAGCAGGGCAGGGTTCTGACTTTCTCCAGATGGGACATGCCCTGCCCATGGCTCCACAGGCACACAGCCAGGCCCTAAAGTGCCTCCTGAGCTACATGGGATTCCAGTGGCACTCATGGAACAGCTGTGCTTTGGGATGGCGTTTTCATTCCCAAGGGAGAGCAGACGCCGGTCTTTGGGCCACTCATTCCTTTCCTGTGGGCACATCAAACAACTGAGGTCCTGTAGACAGGGGTGAGCAATGTTTGGGATGTGTAGGGAGGCTGGGATCTGTCTGGGAGGTGAGATTTTGGGAGCAGCAGGAAGTACCAGGACACCAACTGATGAACGGTCCGAGCCGAAGCCGTGTGAATAAAGGACCCTCCCTTCAGCAAGCCTCCTTTTGTCCTTCTCTGCCTGCAGGTGCTAAAAGAAGCTTCCCAAACTAACCTCCTGGCAAGGGTCTGGTGGTTCAAGCCCTTCCAGTACTTTGAGAAGAATGTCCAAGGGATTGTACCTCGCTCCTACCACTGGCCCCTGCGGTGTCCGGCGCTGGCGCGGGGCCGGCAGGTCAAGTACAGCCGCCTGGTGAGTGACACGTAACAGAGGCAGCACAGCCCTGCAAGGACCTGTCCCAAGTGCTCACAACTCCAAGAGAAGATGCCATAAACAACAACAACAAAAAAATCCACCGCTCCCTAACCCTTTCTTTAGCAGCTCCCTGGACCTGACCTGTTCAGTTACCTGGTAAGCACTGTGATCTTTTTTTCTCTCCAAAGGATTCTGCGTTGGACAACAATAAAGAGAATTTAACCGATCATGCACTGTTACACATTTCTTGTCGATAGAGTTGGGATTTGCATTTTGCCCATCACCATGTTCCTTTGTATATGATGCGACAACATAGATGAAAAGCTTTTATATCATAAGTTCTGGTCTTTCCAGTCACGTCTGGGAACAAAGCATATTATTTTCTTGGGAAAACATACTTTTCATATCTCTTGCCCCAAAGATTGGGCTGTAAGCCATTTTCTAGCAAATGACTATATGAAGGTTTCTAAATATCTGCCTTGGGTGAAATCAAGAAATCTTTCTACCTGTTGCACCGTGCTACGAATAAGATGATAGACACAGAAAGGTTTGGTAAATCCTGATTTTGTAGAATCTGCGGTGACTGTGTCAAAAAAAGTGCAAAAAAAAAAAAAAACCCACCAAAAAAATAAGAGAGAAAAAATGTAAAGTGATTTTCTAAGTATTTCCTAACTTTATTTTTCAAAATGTGTATGAAAAAAAAATTAAATTTAAAAAGATTTTTACATGTCAGAGAATAGAGAGTTAAAAAATTTAAACAAAATGCTTCTTGGGAGAGAGAGAGATTTGTCTATGTTTCTAGTGCCTTTCTTGTCTTGATTGTATGGTCAGTAGGCAGTCTTAAATGTTTTTATTTAAAATAAAGTATTCCATGAAAGCAGAATTATATATACTGTATAATTACTAATTTTTGCATTTATAGCTAAATTAAACTGGAAATTTGCTTATAATGTTGAAATTGCCACGTGTAGGGAAAAACCTCCCACCCCACCAAATAAAAAGGGTCCGGCCTTGCTCACACATTGTGGGCAGGTCAAAGTAAAAAAAGCTTCACTTTATTGTCTACTTGGTAGCTGGATTTTAAAAAGCAAAACAGCCATGAACTCCTGTTTTTTAAGAATTTTACAAATGATCACTGAGTGAACTATGAATGGTTTCTCCATCCCCTTATCGAAGTGTTGTTGAAAAACAACAAAGATAATCTATTTCTTTAAAATATTTGTGCAGAAACTGCATGTAATTCTAAGTTTTCACTCCTACCATACATACTGTATGTTTGGGGAAGTCTCCTATCCTAAACTTGCCAATGTGCAGAACAAAAAATAGTTTTTATAAAAAAGAATGAAGAAGAGAAAAATATATATATAAATATATATATATATATCCATTCTGTATTTTACGTGAAGCAGAGTTATCTTCTGTAGGTTTTTTGTGTATTCACAAGGTGATATTTGTATTGTAAAACAACAATGGTGAAGGAAAATAAAAAAGGCTTTTGAAAAATATAGTTTCCTTTATCTTTTTAATATTCAGTTGAAATTTAAAGCTGGGTTTATTCTTCCAAACCTTGCCTTTAAGTTGATGTTATTGCACTGTAGGCCATCCGATGTGGACTGTATGGAAACTGCTTTGATGTGGAATTGCTGTTGGGCAAAACAGTGCCTTATCTGAAATAAATGCTATGCAATCGATGCCGAGCGGGCGGGAGGAGCCTTCCTGGGAGCCATCTCCAGGCCTTGAAAAATCTACCCCACCACTGCTGGGATGCAGCACAGGGCAGGGGGGCATCCCTTCCCCAGGGAGCTGCCAGTCCCGGCCCCTGGACACCAGAAAAAAAAAAGAAAAAAAAAAAAAAAAGAAAAGAAAAGCCAATTTCTGTGGGTCCATGGGGGGGAAAGGGAAATTTTTTCCTCTTTTTTTTTTTTTTTTTTTTTGGGGATGCTTTATCCTCACCTCTCTGCCCTGTTCCTCAGCCTTGGCCAAAACGTGCCCCGGGGTGCTGGTGGGGTGTTGCTTCTGCTGCTCTGCCTCGCTGTTGCTTGGGATGCTGGATGAGATGCTGAGCTCGTTCCTGATCAGTTCTGCCTCCCTGGGAAGGAGGGATGGAAGGAGGGAGGGCCAAGCCCTTTGCAGCAGTGTTTGCAGAGCTGGGTGGGAATTTAGGGCTCAGCTCTGCCTGCTCTGCCTTCAGTTCATGGCTTTACCTTGGCAACTTTTGCGGCTAAAAGTCGGTTTTTAAGCAGCCCAACCCCACCCCTGCTGATTTCTGAGCTGATTTCTGAGAGAGTTCACGCTCCCAGACGTAGCCCAAGGAGTAGATTTTTCAAGACCTGGCATCACGCACATCCGAACCATTGACATAAGTAAATGTATGGATATATATGCACATGACATTAAATGGAATCTGCTGAATCCTGCCTTGTGGTGTCTGACTTACTGCATGGCTCTGGCTCCACACAGGGCATGCTGCTGCCTCGGGAAGGGAGCCTGGGAGTGTGGGGCAGGGGGCTCAGGAGTGGCCTCGCTGCTGGCTCTGGAGGAGGGGACCCAGGGGTGGATTTGGGACAGAGCTGCTGTGCTTTGGCTCAGTGCAGGCTGTGGAGCTTGTGCTGCCTTGTGCTCTTCCTTCCCAAGGAGCACCTGCCCGGCAGCTCCGGCTGGGTGGGATGGGACGTGGCTCAGGGTCAGGGCGACCTTCAGCGTGGTGCTGATGGCCACAATCCCAGATTTCCCACTGCTTTCCCCCCAAACCTCAGGTAAGATCCATCTGCAGCCACCCCTCAGTGGAGAGAACAGGCAGGTGGGGCTCCTCTTCCATCACTGGACATCACACTTGGCCTGTGAGCTTTGTGTTCCTGGGCTCAGATCCTTGGGTGAGGACAATCTGGTCCTGATAAGAGGCTGAGCTACCACCTAAGTGATTCCCGTGCTCTGGGCACTGGTGCATTGTTGCCTCTCCCTCTCAGCTCCTGCTGATCTGGTGCCCAACACAGCAAACTACCAGTCTGTAAAAGCTGGAATCTGGTGTTCTGCCCCAATCCAACAGAACTCGTGGATCTCCCCGTGCTGTGCCAGTGAAACCATCCTCTGTGGGTGTCTTTAGAGGGTAGGCAGAGCTGGGTTTGAGTGTGGAGGGGCAAACCTGGACAGTCCCATGCAGGTGCCAGGAGGCTGAAATTGGGAATTGGGGTCTGCTCCAGAAAAGGCTGGAAAAAGATGGTTCAAGGTGGAGAAAGACCTGGGCAAAGCAGGGTCTTTGCCAGGAGGGTGGGCACCGGTGTTGCTGAGATCCAGCTGGATCCTTTATCACTGCCATGTGGGGAAGGTCTTAAACCCATAAAATTCAGGGATGGGAGGTGTTGGAGGAGCACAAGCCAAGCAAGGGCAGTGATTCCTTTGCTCTGGGAAGAGCAGTTCCATCAACTTCCCACTCCTGTTTTTCCTCAGGACACAGCTCGGTGCTCATTCTCCTCCTGGTGCTCGAGTATAACCCACAAGTTCCTGTTATGGCAACTTCTCCTGTCCAGCTCATCAGCTATTGGCCACAAATATTTACCAGAAGGATCTGTGGGAGATTTTTTGCATCCTCTCAGTGCCTCCCCTGCTCCTGGCTGTCCATGTGTGCTGCAGGTTGGGCAGGGAATGCTGGTGAGCACCAGGGTTTGGGCACAACACCCTTTGTGTGTTCCTTTAAAACAAATGTTTAGACACCACCCTCAGGCACATGATGGGACTACTTGCAGAACCAGGAGTTGGATTTTGATGTGTCCCTGTGGGTCCCTCCCAAACTAGGATATTCTGTGATTCCATGGTGATGGAAGGAGCAGGTGTTGCAAGGTTTGGGAGCAGACAGAGCTCCCGTAACTTGGTTTGCAGCAGCAGCTCAGCCCCTGCTGGCATGGGTGGGTACAGAGCAGCCCCCCTTGGTCATTTGCTGACCATTTCCCCTCCCCCCAAAAAAGCCAAAAAACAAAAACCCCAGTGGGATTGAATTTGGGTCTGCCCAGCTCTGCTGGTTTGGGGTCTTGAGGTTTTCCCAGTTTAATGAAAGAGCTTTTTAGCTTGGCATGTGCAGCTTGGCTCTTCCTGGAAGAGATGCTTCCCTGGGCTCTCCCACATCCCAGGGAAAGTGCCTTGTCCCTGGGGTTGCTGCTTCTGATGAGGGATGGCAAAATATTCTCTACTTGTGGTGAAGCTTTAAGCCCTGGATTGATTTAGAACACATCACATGGAGAATTTTGGGATATTCACGTCTGGACATAGATTATTGGCAGCAAAACATCACCATGACTTGGTTGTCCAGAAGACCAGGAGAGTTCTTGCTCCTGGGGCAAGGCAAGGGAGGGTAAGGAAGCAAAGGCAAGGCACCCCAGGACATTTTAATTATATTTGCTGGGTATCTCTTCAGTTCAGCTGTCACTCAGTGGGATTTTGAGTTCAGAAACTGCAATTGCTCCAATTTTGCCACCTTTCCATTCAACCTGCCCTTCCTGAACTCTCCATGTGTGCTCCCAGCGGGAAAGTCACCACAAAGGAGTGATCCCACTTCCAGCTTCTGCTTACAGTAGGGGTGTGTGTTTTGACCAGGGAAGGTGGGGAAGAAAATCCAGAAAATCCTAAAGCAGCCCTGGTGTGTCCTTGCCAAAACTTGGCAGGGTTCTTGCTGACAGCTCTGTGCCAGCACTTTATCTCCTGCCATCCTGAGCCCCAGCAAAAGGGACTTTGGCCATTTCCTTTTAAATAAACAACATTATGTAAGAGGCCTCTGCACTGCTGGGAAGGTTCTGGGGCTGTGAGAGCTCTGAGGTCCCTCCCACCCAGGAGCTCAGGCTTTGGGGAACGTCTCAGCTCTGTTCAAGCCCACCTGCTCAAGCTGAGATGGTGGTGGTTCCAAATTTCTGCTCAGGATGTGGCCAGAGCTTAGAAAACAGACTGGAATCAAGGTTTCTGTCCTGCAGCAATGAGCACAAGGACAGCCCATCATTACAGGGATTCCACAGTGGCTTCTCAGGAAAAAAGGGATTTTTGCCCCCTAGAACAAGAGGGGCAAAAGGCTTGATTCAGCCAGTTTCAGGAATCCTTCCAGGGCTTTTAATTAAAAAAAAAAAAAAAAAAATTCAGTCTCTTCATTGCCCATCAGAAGTGTTTTTGTTTCAGAAGATTTACAGAGAATATTGTGGGAGAAAAGAGAAGGCAAGGGAAGGGGAGAGAGAGAGGAGAGG
>WEIU01005277.1:422184-441281 GCA_013389925.1 Aegithalos caudatus | reverse complement strand
AGAGAAGAGAAGAGGAGAAGAGAAGAGAAGAGAAGAGAAGAGAAGAGAAGAGAAGAGAAGAGAAGAGAAGAGAAGAGAAGAGAAGAGAAGAGAAGAGAAGAGAAGAGAAGAGAAGAGAAGAGAAGAGAAGAGAAGAGAAGAGAAGAGAAGAGGTTTTACCCAGTCCCAGCTTGGATGGTTTGCAGAAAGGGAGAGCAGGAAATGCTGGTTTTAAAGTGGAAATTGTAGGAAAGGGCCACTTCTCTAAAATGGTCTGGTCTTACTCAGGAGGGATGAGGAAGTAAAATAGGGGAGAGGAAAGGGAAGCAAATGCTTCCTAGGTTTATATTTCAAAGCCAATTTTGGTAATTCCTTTCATTATTCCTGTATAGAGGTAATTTGAATCCGCTTTCTTAATGACTTGGAAGCACAAGGTTCACTGACAAAAGAAAGCTACATTTGGCCATCGGTATTGAGTGGTTTCCCTTCTCAGCTTTGCTTGATTCCTTCAGCGGATCCATTAATCCCAAGTGGGTTTAAACACTTTCCTGCTGAGGATGAAATCCCTGTGCTGCTTGCAGCCCCTGGATCTGCCTGGGGAGGTCACAGAATGCAGTCCTGTGGTAGTAGTGATGGGAAGGAACCTTTTTTCAGGAGGATAAAGACTGTAAAGAAAACATCACTTTCTTTAGACTCGTTTGGCACAAAATGGCACCGGGAAGAAGCTGGAGGATGACTGGTCTTGGGAAGGAGGATGGTCTGTGGGAACTTTTCACCTTCCTCACCTTTCCACAGGCAGGGAGGCATTCAGAGGGATTTACCAAGCTCTTAGCACTTAAGCTGAGGACTTTGCAGCCCAGAAAGTGCCTTTTCTGCCCCAAAAGAGCTCCTTCCTTCTGTAGTTCTGGGCCTGGGCACAGTCACATCACCTGGAGGGGATGGGGAGCTGTGGGTCCCCAGAACCTCAACAGGAAAACAATTTAAAATATTTCCCCAAGGCATGTTTTGAGCTGCTACCAGTCTTCCTTTTCCTCCTCCACCCCCAGCCAGGTGGTTACAGAGCCACTTTTCCTCAGCTGTTTTCATTTTGTGGGGTGAGGCTGGCAGGATGCTCTGTCACTATAACAATCCCTTAAAAAACAAATCTCAGCTTTTCCTGATGCTCCAGCAAATGCATCACCTGCAGGAAGAGCTCTTGCTCTCCATGGCCTGTTCCTGGCTCATCCCTGTCCCAACAGCTCTCCCATGCTAGCAGAGCATCTGCTCCATGGTTTTGTCTGTCCTCTTCAGTTCCCCCAAGACACACTTTGGGACCCAAACATTCCCAGGAGCATAGTGGTATCCAGGGATATCTGCCAGCCCACACGGGCTGCTCCCTGGGCCAGCAGGTTCCTTGGGAATTACAGCCAGGAGATAAAGTATCAGTAAATCTTGTTTCTCCCCACCAGGCAGTCCAAAAACCACGGGGGTCAAAGGGCAGTGCTGAACCTGACCTTGAAGTGCTGACGCAGACATTGCTGGGAACATTAACCCTTGGATCAGGGATGTGCCACAGGAAAGGGGATGGAAAACTGAACCTCTTGAGAGGGGAGGGAGAATGCCAGAGCTGCTCCCAGCCTTTAATTCCCACCACAATGCTAGAGGGAGAAAGGGCCATAGCTGCTTGGATCTCCCCTCCCTGCTGCACCAGCATCTGGGGGTGTGATGGGTCCTTTCATTTTGGGGAGGAGCAAAGTGCCAAGCCCCTTTGGATAAAGAGTATCTGAGCAGCTGGAGAGTTTATCCTATCCGGGACTTGAAACAGGTGAAAAAAAACAAACCATTGACTTTTAACAAATAAAGTTTTTGCTAAATAGAAATGGATTAATAAAATGCATTAAATAAAATTTAATAAAAAGTATTTTACACTTAAAATACAATTGTTTCCAAGTTCTTCTAGTGGAGTGTACAAACCCTGAGCACTGAACTTCGATGAGAATCAGGAGTCACATCCAGAGGGGAAGGAGGCATCATTCCACAGGTTGGACAAGCTGGCATGAGGCAAAGGAGGGAAAAACATCCCAAATTCCTTGAGCACCAGAGCTGAGCAGTGCAGTCCTGGAAAGGTTATATGGGAGAGGGAGATGCTGTCTGCAGCTTAACATAAACACACCAGGGAAAAATGCTCCATGACCTCCTCATGGGATTAAAATTATTGATTGATTTCTCCTTATCTTGTGCCACGCTTGACTCACGGGGTTACTCAGCAAGAATTTTCCGACTGAACTTTCCAGCTTGGAGATGATCTCGAGCTGGGAGCAGCTGGAACGGGCGAGGGAGCTCAGGTAGGATTCCCCTGGGATCCCATAAGATCGGGGTTTTTCTCTCTCAGTGGTTTTGGGGCAGTTTGGTCAGCGAGATGCTGAGGAGTGTGTGTGTGTGTGTGTGTGTGTGTGATGCTGGTGCTGGTGCTGGGATAGTTCTGGACAGCTCGCGGTGCCTGGCAGCTAGTGCCAAGCCCAGGGAATAAAGAGGGCAGGAAGCAAACCTGTAACGTTGGATTTGTTGGCACTAAAATATTTGCTCTGTGAAATTCTGCCCTGACCATGAGTGCTGTAGCAAAAGGAGCTGATAAGAGAGGTCACCTGGAGCCAGTCTGAGTGACCATTTGGCTCTCTGCTGATGACGTTCCTCGCTGCAGCCTTTTCAGGACCATTAGTGCTCACTCCAGCCATTGTTTCCCTCGGTTCATTGTTTCCAGGGCACGCTCCCTGTGAGGAACAGCCTGGAGGCAGGAGCTTTACCAGAGCTGGCAAATGTTACCACCAGGAAAATCAGATGCTCTGCCCCGTTATTCCTTTTCTAACGACAGAACAATCACAGACTTGGAGACTGGTGTGGGTTGGGAGAGTCCTTGAAGCTGAGATTCCTAAATTGATGTTTATTATGGCGACAGCATTATCTTCTGACGTGCTCTGAGCTTCAGCATCTCCTTCAGCCTCTCAGAGAACCCAGGACCTGGTGGAATATTGCGGGATTAATTGCCAGATCTCTTCAGAAGGGTGAGCAAAGTGTCTTGGGAAACACAGGGTCAGGAATTTGGGTGCTCTCCCTGTCCTGGTGTCAGGCACTGATTGCTGCCAGCAGGAGATACACTTTTGATGTCTTAAGCCAAAAAATAAATCTCCACTTCCCATCATTCTCTGTGCTGGTGCCTGGCACTGGGGTGGGGGTCACAAACAGCCCTCTGAGGGCAGGATGTGAGCTGTGGGTGCGGTGTGCCTGTCACGGGGATGTGCCACGGACTCCTTTCTGTATCCACAGTGGCCCCACCATGCGTGACCAGAGGCCCAGGTGCTCCTTCTCCCGGCAGGAGAAGATCATGGTCGTGAGCCTGGTGCTGATGATCGCCGTGACTGCGGTGCTCCTGTTCCTGCACTTCCTCGCCACACAAGCCAACGGCAAGTGGAGCTATCCCAGGCCTTCTGCTCCAAGGGGTGCCCAGGGAAGGATTTCAATTAAAGTGGGACTTCTGGAAGTCTCCAGGCCGCTGCTGAGCTGTCAGGACCACCTCTGCACGAGGTCTTTTCACCCAACCACAGCACAGCTCTCTGGATGCACGGCCCTGGGGATGGGGTGATGCTGGCTGCAGGGATCCACCCCTTCCTTCCTTCCTCCCTTCCCTCTCTCTGCCTGCTGCAGAGGGTCCTGGGAGCCCCTCGCTCCTGAGGTTTGACCAAGGGGATTTACAAGCCCATCACAGCCCAGTGATGCCTCCAAGCCCATCCCCAGGCACAGGGCACGAGGGTGTCGGCAGCTGGGCTCAACATCTCCTCAGTGGGACCTCCCAGCTTCTGGATTTTGGTTTCAAATAGGATGTAGCTCACATTTGGGACTCAAAACTTCAGGTTTTTAGGCTATAACATGTCAGTGTTTTGCACAAGTGATTCTCCTCTGTGTCTGGGCTCTTAGTGGAGGAGGAGGAGGAAGGGTAGTTCTAAAGTGTGGACCAGTTGGCTGGTGTCGTTTTAAGTGACAGAAATGGCCTCAGTCTGTGAGCCAGTGTGTTTCCCTTCTCCTTTGTTCCAAGTGATAGCCCAGGAAAGGCCAGGCTGGGAAGACAGACTATCTCCTGATCCCAAAGCTCTGCCCGGGGAGGGCTGTGGGAACAGAGCAAGCATACAGAAATATTTCATATTTTCCCACAGTGTTATCTCAGCCTCCAGTGATTTGTGGCTCTGGGGTTTCCTGAGATGCAGATAACCTTTCTGATTGATTATGAGTTGATGGCTTTTCTTCCACGGGTTTGTCCATCCTGGAAGGATGTTTGCACCTTCCTGAGCATTTGCCTGGAAATCACTGCTCAGAACTGCTTTTCCCTTCTCTGAGCATCAGCTGGCTCTGTTGTGGTTTTTAGGGGGAGGACTGGGGCATCAGCATTGGACACGAGATGTGTTGGGTGTGTCCTTCTCTGGAGATCCATCCAGAGCATTCAGCCAGAGGTCTTTGGCCTCTTTTGTCCCCGATTCTGCTTCCTCCTGTGTCCACTGATGTCCCATTTGTTATTCTTACAGATTCCAGCAACAATGTAGTAGAAGAACCAAAGTACTTGGTGGGTGTTGGCAGAGCTGACTGCACGGGGCCTGTGGCACAAGTGCCTCTGGTGAGTTGGGGGAATTTCCCATGGGGTTGGTGAAATACTGATTTTTAATCCTTTGTGAGGATTTTTTTTTTTTCAGGATTTCTGGTTTGGAGCCTCTGCCTTGCCAAACGTGTGCTGCCTTCAAATATAAGTTGAAATTTCTTTGAGGTTTGGAGCAACGTGGGATGGTGGGAGATGTCCCTGCCCGTGGCAGGGGGTTGGAAGGAGATGGGCTTCCAGCCCCATCCAAGCTCAGCCATTCCATAATTGTTGGAATTGCGGGGTGTTGGAACCCTGGGCACTGAGAATTTCAGACTTTCTGTACTGACAGGCACTGACCCCCAGGCAAACACTGCATTGACCTGAGGCCATGGAAAAGGCTTCCAAAATTGAATGATAGCACTGGGATTACGGGTGTGTAGTTTGAATAGAACTGTGTAACATCACATGGTTGAAAACTTAGAGTTTAAGGTTTTAGAACCTAGTAATATATAGATAAAGCAAATGGAGGTTTTAGGGCAGAGGCTGAGTCCTTCTTTTTCACCTTCTCCTTCGTGGGTCTGGGTGGTGTTTTGTAATTGGGTAGAAAAGTCCACATTGCGTGCCATGGGTGGTTGGTTATTGAGTTAAAAGTAAAAATAATTTAGGTGTTAAATGGACAGTTTGTCCTTAAAAGGCCTTGTAGAGAGAGGGTCAGTTTTTAGTTTGTTAGCTAGAAGTGCTGTAGAATTCACAGCTTGTGAGACTGTAATATAGATTTATACATAAATATATATATATTCATTCTTATTACTTATAGATGTAATAGGAATGAATAAATATATAAAAATATTTATTGTTATTAGTTATAGATGTAATAAGAACGAATAAACGCCTGAGTCAGAACAAGAAACACATTTAATCTTGAGCGTTTAATCCCGACCCTGGCAAAAAGAAGATAAAAAGCAACAGCGGGCAAGACAGAGTTGCAGCTCTGAAGGAGTCTTGTGACCCCCGGGGCAAATCCACCCAGGGGCAGGCCTGCAGAGGAATAAATGGCTCAGTATTTATGGTGGGGCTCCTCTCTTGCAGATGGGGTATGCCAACCCCGAGCAGGTGGGCGAGGGGCTGCTCTCTCGCCTCTACAGCCGAGCCTTCATCGTGGCAGACCCCGGGAGCTCCACGCGGGTCGTCTTCGTCAGCGCCGACATCGGAATGGTGTCCCAGAGGGTCAGGCTGGAGGTACACAGGAGGGGCTGGGGGCTTGCTTCCTTTGGGATTTCCTCGGGTTGATGCTGTGTCTCTGCTGGACCTCACAGCAAATGGGGCTGGGCTTTGTCGCTCTTGTCTTNAGGGAGGGAGGGAGGTAAGCTGTGGATCATCCTGGGATGGTCTGGGATTCACTTCAGGTTGGATGTAAAGGTGTTTTTATACCAGCTATTCCTATTTAGAGGCTCTTGCCAAGCCAACCTCCTTGTTGTGGTGGGCAGAAAGAAAGAGTGAGGAGGGTTGAGGTGTTTCTGCAAGAGCTCCACACACACAATTTGGGGACAAATCTCCATAGCCTCTGGGCACAAGAAGGGGTTTTTAGGAGCTCCTCCTTCCTCTCAGGTGCTGAAGCAGCTGCAGAGCAAGTACGGAGAGCTGTACCGGCAGGACAACGTCATCCTCAGTGGCACCCACACGCACTCAGGGCCCGGGGGGTACTTCCAGTACACCCTCTTCTGGATCACCAGCAAGGGGCTGGTCAGGCCAGCCCTCAGCTCCATCGTCAATGGCATTGTGAAGGTCGGTGTCACGCAGCACAGCTCTGGCTCTGGGGCTTGGGGTGGCACCTCCGCCACCCCGAAGCACGCTCGGAGGTGGGCTTGTGTTTGCCTGCAGCTCAAAAAGCAGGAGCTTTGAGGCCTTCCTTCAGAGACAGCTGTTGGGAGGTTAAAAATGCTATCATCATTTCTAGAATTTTAGATGAGTTTAGGAAAAAATCCCAAGCAAAGGAACCCCCCAAATTCCAAGGAAGGGCTGGGGGTGGACAGGGAGGGAGGGAAAGTTTTTCCAGATCACCTCCCAGGTGCCTTATAGGCTGGTATTCCCTGTCTTGCTGCTTTGCAGAGCATAGATATTGCCCATGAGAACATGAAGAAAGGAAGGATCTTTATAAACAGAGGCACAGTAGAAAACAGCCAGATCAACCGGAGCCCTTTCTCCTACCTCGAGAACCCGGAGGCTGAGCGGAACAGGTAAAATTTCCCCAGGCAGGAGAAAAAAATTAACTGCTTTAAAAGGGCTTGAAAGCTGTAGTTGCCCTCTCCAAGCATGAGGAATTGGTCAGGGATGTGGCCTTGTGCTTTATGTAACAAAGGGTCAGAGGGCATTAAAGTGCCATCCATCCTTGGTGCACGAATTCATGTTATCTCCATTCCCTGGAGGAGCAGTGCCTGAGGACAGTGACAGCCATAGTTCTTCCCCCCTTCCCAGCTGGTTCCAGATGCTTCTCTAAGGCCTGCCTGTGTGCTGGTAGTACCTGGAATGACCTTTTCACATCCTTGTTCAGCCCAGAGGGGATTTAACCTGCCAGAGCAATGCAGAGCACAACCACGGCCCGGACTCTGATGGGATTTCCCTGCTCTGTTCCCATCCAGGTATTCATCCAACACGGATAAAGAAATGGTGGTGCTGAAGATGGTAGATGAGGATGGACATGAGCTAGGCCTTATCAGGTACTGACTGCCAGAGCAGCAGGTTTTTCTCCAAACCCTCATTATTTTTTGTAAGAATGAAATGTCCCATTTCCCCCCGCTTTTTTACATGTCTGACTCCTCCTTGTTCCTTTGAATATAAAAATCCCTGCAAAATATAATTCTCTGGGTTACTGCGAGAGTCAGTTCAGGTCTGAAGGAGCTCTTGGTGGCCCTGATAATGCCAGTGACAAATTCTTGTGTTCACTCAAGGCCTGGATTGTTACAGCCATGAGCCCCCCTGGTTAGGAAGGGAGAGAGAGGATGGGAATTCTGTGCCCTTGCTAATCCTTCCTGAGGCACCACCAGTCTCTGTGTGCATTCTCCCAAGGAAAATCCCCACAAGCACACACGACTGAGCAGGCCAGTTGCCTGTGCAGGGAGTGAGCAGAGCATTTTCTGTGTGTGCCCCCTCAGCTGGTTTGCCGTGCACCCGGTGAGCATGAACAACTCCAACCACCTGGTGAACAGTGACAATGTGGGCTACGCCTCCTACCTGTTCGAGCAGGAGAAGAACAAGGGAATGCTCCCCGGAAAGGTGGGAGTGCCTGCAGGAATGGGTGAAACAGGGCTGGGACAGGGAGGGGGTGAGGTGGGACAGCAGGGCAAACACAGAAACACATGACTCAGGCGAATGCTTTGATTTATTTCTGTCTTCCCCCTACAGAAGGGAGATTGGAAGATGCATTCTTGACTTTCCAAGCCAGTAAACAGTGGCAGTTGTCCAGACTTGAGGAATAACTCACATTTATTTTAATTAAAATCTGGGGAGGTTGTGGCTGCCCCATCCCTGGAAGGGTTCAAGCCTTGAACAACCTAGAAAGTGTCCCTGCAGTCAGCTCCAATAGTTCTTCCCCTGTAAATCAGTCATGGTGAATGCCTGGAAGGAAAAAAATCCCGTGCAAGGTGTTCCAATGACCCATAAACATCTGACAGCAACATGAGAAGCTGGGAAGACCTGAAGTGGGAGAGGGGGAGGAGGAAACACTATCTGCACACCAAGGTGGTGTGAAGTCCTCCCTGAAATGGCATCACGTGCATCCAGTTCTGCCCTGCTCTTCCTGCCCCACCCCTTGGGATGTGCCTAAACCCCCATCCCAGTGCTCCCAGTGACTTAGGGGATAAACCAGAGTCCTGCTTGGTGACCACAGAGGCTGCAGGGAGAGCTGGGGTTTGCAGCTTTCCCTGCAGGGCCCTGCTATGCTCCTCTGGCCTTGGCAGGGCTCTTTTGTGGCTGCCTTTGCCTCATCCAACTTGGGAGACGTGTCCCCCAACACGCGGGGCCCCTTCTGCGCCAACACGGGCGAGTCGTGTGACAACCCCCAGAGCAGCTGTCCCATCGGAGGGGTGAGTGTGACCCCTGCCCCTCCCTCTGCATGGCCCTCTGCTCCACCCCTGTGCATGGAGAGGGCACTAAATTTTTTTAAAATTCACCTCTTTTTGGAACTGGCCTGGATGCCATTTGTGGGTATTAACTGTGCTTGGTCCCTCACACGCCCGATTTTCTGGTCATTCACCCCAAATTTACCTTGAGTGTGGTAACCCCGTGTCTAATTTTGATGTGGCCTGCAAGAAGCCCTCAGTTCCCACACTCTGACAAACACCTGGCAGTGCCAGGTGCTCTCCATAATCACTGATCACCAAATTTCCCAACAGGCAGCCATGTGCATGGCCAAGGGGCCTGGGAATGATATGTTTGAGAGCACCAGGATTATAGGGCAAAACATCTACTTGAAAGCAAAGGTAAGGGATATTCTGTTTTCTGAGCATGTGTGAGTGCTGCTATGACAGGAATCCATGCTCATCTAAGCAACTTGATGAGCCTTGTGGATCCCTTCCCTCTGGATCTTTCATCTTCTATCTTCCATGTTCTATCTATCTTGTACCTGTTTTGATGAATGTTTGTAGATTCAAATTAGACTCTAAAGCTCCTTGATTTTGTTTTTAATGGGTAAATGAGTTCTACAACCTGCTGGTGATGTCCCTGTCCACTGGAATCAAGAGGACTTCAGAGTCTGGAATTTGTTAGACTTAGGACAGTGTAGGAGGTCTTAATGGTAGTGAAAAAAATTTCTTCAGGTATAACATGTCTGATTAGAAATCTGAATTTAGACTGGACAACACTTCCTTTTATTTAGATACATCATTGCAGGAGTTGCCATTTGAAAATGTTGGTTTGGGGCTTTGATCTCAGTATTCCTCACTGGTATATAGTGAGGATGTTCCCTCTTATCCTCTCCCCCTCTCTCCCATTCATCTCAAAGGCATCATGATGGGAAAAATCCTCCTGGAAGAGCTCACCACACACCACTTGTGGGCCAGTTTGGCATCACATTCCCAAACTGACACAAATGTGAGGTAAAACATGTGGCTTAACCCCCACAGAGGATGCTCCCCTTGTTCTGCTTGGCCCTGCATTTCCTCAGCCCCAGGGGCTCCCTTTTGTCACCTGTGGGCTCTAAAGCCACCCAGGGTTGAATTTGCTGCTTCCCCTCTTGTGGGATGTGAGAGCAGTGAGTGCAAGGAGAGCTTTTGGCAGCATTTCAGGGACAGCAGCTTGTAGGAACTGGAATGTGTCCAGCAGAGGAGGAAGAGCAGGAGCCTTGGTGGTAGCTTTTCCTTTAATCACTGTTTCAGAGGCTGTGCCCTGAAGTCACTCCAGGCTGATCGTGCCTCTGTCCCCAGTCCAAGAGTCCTGGTGTGTGCATCAAACCCAGGGCAAAAACACTGCTGCTGTCTTTAACACCTCAGACTGCTGGCCTTCAAAGGCTGTGCCCTCAGTTCCTTCCAGGAATGTCATTAAACCTGCATAACTTCTGGCAGCCCTTCCCATGGACTAACCTGAGGCTGGAAAACTATTCCCTGAAGGGCTGAGTGTGTGTAGTAAATAACCTTGAGCTGTCAGGGGTGCAGTAAATACACTGTACAGGCCCAGCACTTGGAGGCAGTGAGTAGAGCAAAGCACTTCTTTCTCACAAAAAACATTTTTTCTGCTTGGCCCAAGACGTGAGAAATGCCAAGGGGTGGCAAGCAGGAGCAGGAAGTTGCCATCCTGCTGAAATAGGGACATGTTCCAGCTGTAAAAGAGAAGGGTCCTCCCTCCCTGAGACAGGGAGAGCTTGCAGGGCTTGGGGCATGCAGGGTGACAGAAACAAGGGGACTTGGGAAATAGAGATGTGCATCAGTAGGCCCGGGAAGAGGCCCGGGGAAGGTAGAATGAGGAAATTATCCATATGGCTGTTGCTCAGCACAGCTGGGTTCCTAGCCTCCTGTCCCTCAAGGATTTCTTTCCACCTCGTGTGTCCCTTAGGAGCTGTATGAAAAAGCCTCCCAGGAGGTGACAGGACCTCTGAGGTCAGCCCACCAGTGGGTGAACATGAGCAATGTGACCGTGGAGCTCAATGACACACACACGGTGAGAGCAGCAGGGAATGCCCTATTCCCACAGCAGCACCTGTGCCATGATGAGGGAAAGTTTTTTTCTCTCTTCTCCCTTCCCTTCCTTTCCTCCCTTCTGATTTAGGTTCAAACCTGTAAACCAGCCCTGGGGCACAGCTTTGCTGCTGGGACTATTGATGGAGTGGGGGCTTTCAACTTCACCCAAGGTAATTCGGGGGCAGATCCCAGCATGGCTTTGTGGGAACGGGGAGGGCACAGGGCAGCCCCCAGAGGGACTGGAACCCCCAGAATCACTTCACAGCATCCAAATGGATGGTTTTGAGGAAGGGGGAGGAAACCCCCTCACAGGTTTGTCTTCGTCCATTTGGGGAAAGGATATGGCCATGCCCTGGAGGAAGGAGAGCAAGGGGATGGGGAATAGGGAGAAGAAAGGGTGGGTTTGGGACTCTCCTGCTCATTTGTTCTCGTGGGGCTCAGCTGGGCTGAAGCTCAAGCTCTTCAAACCACCCCAGGAAAGGGAGGTGGTCAGAGCCCACTGAGAAATATCCCAGTCCTGTGAGCTGGGAGCAGGGAGTGTCTGTCTGAGAGCTGCTGGGGCAGCTGAGGAAGTGTTTAAAGATGTTTTCCTCTCAAGGCTCAGTAGAAGGGGACCCATTTTGGGATCAAATTCGGGACCAGCTGCTGGGAGAGCCATCAAACGAAACCAAAGCCTGCCACAAACCCAAGCCCATCCTCTTCAGCACGGGAGAGGTAAGGACACACCCTGGGATCACTGGGCTGGGCTGGGACCACAGATCCCAACCCCTCATGGGTTTGTTAGGGAGCCACGGGCAATGTCTGTGATGTCTGGTGGAGAACAAGGAGGGAGCACAGGCTGCACGGGCTCTGCAGAGCTGCTGCTCCATGGATCCCAGCCCTTCCCCATGCTCAGGGCATGGTTTGGTGTTTGCACTTTCTGAGCTCTCCCCAAATCCTGCTTTACAACTCTAAATGGAAATCGCTGCCCCTTTTCCCACCTGGTGCTCCCTTGGCATTGAGGCAAATGCACTGCTGCAGAGGGATCATGTCCAGGGTTCTTTAGAGCACTTAGAGGAGGCCATCTGGATAAGGAAATTCATTGTTATTCCTTTCACCAGCCTCCTTAAAAGCTTCCCTGCTGTCACTCTGTGTTCAATCAGCTCCTCACCTCAGCTCTCCCCAAAAGAGGCCCCAGCTCCTCCCAGCCTCCTCCTCCATGCAAAATGGTGTTACTGAGAGTAGATTACACTTTATTCTCTTGGCTTTAGCACATTTTCAGGGAAGCTCTGGCAGGCCTCCTGCTTCTGACTTGTTTGACAAGCTTTTGTCATTCATGTTTTGCCCCCAGCAATTTTCTCCTCAGAAAAAAAAAAACCTTTTTTGGCTCACTGGAGTGGGATTTTTCATCTCCTCATCAATCCCAATTCTATCATTTTCCCATGCAGGTGAGGGGTTTCTAGGTTCTACCCTGACCTTCTTTACCCACTTTGCCTAAATCTGCCCTTCTAGCAACACCTTATTTAGTTGGTTTTTTTTGCCTTAGTATTTTACCCATAGTATTTACCTGTGCCTTATGTGACTCTTATGGTCAAACATGATATGAAGGGAAAACACCTTCCCATATACTTCACAAATAGCTTTAATTTACAAATAAATTCACAAAACAAATTTATCTGCCTGGTTGATGACTGTAGGAAGGAAAACACCTCAGCTATTTTTTTTTTCTACTAAACCAGAGTATTTATCTGCACATTTTTACCCCCCCTTAGATGACTTGGCCCCACCCCTGGCACCCGGACATCGTGGATGTGCAGATTGCTGCCATCGGCTCCCTGGCAATCCTTGCCGTTCCCGGGGAGTTCACGTGTGTATTCCTTGGTTCTTGATCTATTTATTGCAGCCAGATTTCATCCAAACCTCCTGGAGCAGTTCTGTCTGCAGAAAGGGGGGTAGGCTCAAAATTGTCCCCAGACTCATGCTGGGAATGACTGAGATGCACACAGGCTTCCTGAATCATTTTGGTTGTAACAAAATGCAGTTCCAAGGAAACCAAAGGAATTTGTTAACTTTGATTCTGTTTTTGGCACCACAAACACCATAATGATGAATTGCCCTGACTGTTGGTGGCGCAATGGTGCAATTTCAAATAGGATAATGGTTTATCTCTGGTACCTTTATTTCTGCCCTGCCCTGGGGTGCCTCCAGCCCCTCCCTGGCTGTGGTGATGGCTGCAAAATATTTTGAGGTGTTTTGGTTGAACTTGTGCATAGAGGCTTTAAGGGATGTTGGGCAGTGCTGTGGGAATTTCTGGGGGGTGCTGCAAGTCCAGCCAGCAATTCCTGCTTTAGATCCCTGCTCTCCACAACTCCGGGGGGGTCAGGCTCTGCTCCCAGGGAACAGGGACAGGACAAGGGGAAAGGTCCTCAAGCTGTGCCAGGGGAGGCTGAGCTTGGACAGCAGCAGGAATTTGTGCATGGAAAGGGTGCTGAGGCCTTG
Organism: Aegithalos caudatus; assembly: GCA_013389925.1. Classification (NCBI taxonomy): domain Eukaryota; kingdom Metazoa; phylum Chordata; class Aves; order Passeriformes; family Aegithalidae; genus Aegithalos; species Aegithalos caudatus. The sequence continues at coordinate 428,051 of WEIU01005277.1, read as the reverse complement.
GCAGGGGCTGCCCAGGGAAGTTTGGAGTGCCCATGGCTGGAGGTGTCCCAGGAAGGGCTGGAGGTGGCCCTGAGTGCTCTGGTCTGGGGACAAGGTGGGCATCGGGCACAGGTGGGACTCCATGGGCTGGGAGGGATTTTCCAGCCTCAGTGATCCTGGGATTCTGTGATTCTGGAGCCTGACTTTTTTCCCTCCATGCCCTAGGACCATGTCTGGACGTAGGCTGCGGGAAGCTGTTAAAAGTGTGAGTTGCTGAGGTTTCCCTAGAGCACAGCACGTCTGGAACTTCTCCTTTCTTGAGCCTCCTGTTTTTTCCCTCCTCTCCTCCCAGCTGGGCTCATGGGGCTCCTGTCCCACAGATGTTTCCTTCTCCCATTTTCTTCAGACAGATTTTCCATCTGCTTCCTGACAGGCAGGAGAAATGAATATCCTCCCTAAAACACCAACTGATTGGGTTTCAATCCATTAAGCCAATTCCACAGGGATCCAGGCACAACTGATGCCAGCAGGAGTTTGGCTCTGTGATGGAGGGGTTCAGCTCCTTAATCCCTACCAGGGGTTTTGCAACATGAGAACAACTGGGGGAAAAAAAAAAGTATTTTTTCCATTTGATTGACACATCCTGGTTGCAGCCTAAATAAAATCCCAATCCCAGATGCTGTCTCCACAATTCCCTGGGCCTTTCTTGCACTTATATCCCTGATTTTTAGGAGTATACAGACTTCAGCTTCCAAAAAACCCCCTGGAATGTGAGGTCATTGTCATTGTCCCCTTTTCCTTGGGGAGTGAATAATGCCAACTACCATAACAATAATAACAATATTGATATAATAACAACATTGATATAATAACAATAATAATAATTAATAATAACAACAGTAGAGTCATTCATTAAGCAGTTGTTTCAAGGTAAGGGTTTTATTTCCTTCCTTAGGAATTTGATTCCCATGGGACACGAGGGATGAACGTTGTGATTGCAGGTCTGTGCAATGTCTACACCCACTACATCACCACCTATGAGGAATACCAGGTAAATGTTAAAATTGGGGATTGAATCTGTCTAACTGAGCCCAGCTTTTGGCTCCAGGGGCTAATAATTCATGTGAAATGATGTGTGTTTAGAGTTCTTTTCCTTTGCCACAAAAACGGGCAGGGAGAACTGGGAAGGAAGTTTGGAAGAACTGCAGTTGGAAGAATCCCACCCCAAAAATTTGGAGGGGGAGTCAAGTTGCATCATAAGCCTTTAATACAGGGTAAAAACTGTGATAGCTGGAAGAGAAATGAGGGTAAAGACTGTGCTAACTGGAAGAGCAAACAGGCTCTCCCTGTTTGCAACAGGTCGGAGAATGAGGAGTAACCTGAAATTGCAGCAGTAATACTTTGGAGAGTGGTTGGGGCTGTCTCCTTATCAGAAAGGAAGTAAATAACCCCACTTCTGACTTTGAGCTGGGTGGGATGGGACGTACAAACCACTCAGGAACCTTCCCAGCCCTCCTCTTCCAAATTTGTCCCTTCCAGGTTCAACGGTATGAGGCTGCCTCGACTATTTATGGGCCACACACTCTTTCTGCTTACATCCAGCTGTACAGGGGCCTGGCCAAGGCTATTGCTCTGGTAAGCAGCAGTTCCTGCATGCCACAGGCTTCTGGGGACCTCTAAATCCTGTCAGTGGTGGTGGCTGTTCCTCACTGAGGCCACCCAACTGCTGCTCTGTTCAGAATCCACCTTGAGAAACACTACATGGTATGAAAAGAATCCCTGTGATGGGGGCCTGACACCACTTGAGAAATTCTGGGGGCTTTGCAGCTCAAAGTGTAGGAAATCAGCACCTCCAACCTTTCAGCATGGCCTGAAGTTGCTGCTTTTCAACCAAAAGGAAAAAAAATCTGCTGCATCTTTGGTGTACCTGGCGGTCCCATTATCACTGTGACCATGTGAACAGGCAGGAGCCATGGGCAGGAATATCCTGGGATATCCTGGGGCTGGATTTAGGAGACCCCAGCAACAAGGCAGCATGTGTTCTGCAGGGATTGCTCCTGCAGGCAGAGCACAGATGGAGATGCTCTGCTTTGGTTTCACGCTTGCTTTACTATTCCTACAATCTGTGCGAGCTGAGGCTGGGAGGCAGAGCCAGAGCAGGGCTGTGGTTCCTCAGGGAATCCTGGCTGCCCTAGTGGATGTTTAAGGAGCACATCTTCCCTCTCCCAGAATGCCACTCAGGAGCTGCCCCGTGGTCCAGAGCCTCCCCTTTTCAATGTAACCAACCTGACCCTGCTGCCTGCTCTCAGAGCCGAGAACGCGCCGGCCAACAAAACCTTTGGGGACGTGCTGGAGGAAGTGAGACAAGAGTACAGAGAGGTGAGAGCTTCAGGGAGTCCCTAAAACCTCCTGGAGAAATTGCCTTTAAATTCTTGCCTATCACCCCACAAGGCTGTGGGTTGTGGTGCCCTCAGACCAAGCAGGTCTCATCTCTTTGGTGGGCATGGTTGAGAAGGCAGGGACAGAGTATTTCCATGCCTATGCCACTGTACTGAATGGGAATAAAATGGGTGAATAAAGGGGAAAATTAAAGCCCTTCATTCAGTACAAAGCAGATTTCCCCTTCTGACTCAAAACAAAATAGGAGTTGATTAAGTAGGCAAACATTGTACAATGATTTTTTTTTACAAGCAGCAATCAGGTCATCTTTGATGCCTCTGCTGTGGAATGTAAATGAAATGAAATAAAAATGTCAGAAATGGTTCTGTTTTCAATGCTCTGCATTTACATAAGATGTTCAGAGCAAGGGCTTTCACCTCATTGCTGTCTCCTTACTCCCTGCATTAAGGCAGGGGGCATTCTAAAAAATCCCATTTATTTCCTCCCTTTTTTATGTGCAGTGGTGGAGTTTATTCAGCAAGCAGGATAACTGGAATGGCAAGGTCCAGAGCAGCAGTTCAAAGCATCAATTGTCCACTGCTGTTGCAACAAGTGAAATTATAAGTAATTTAAAACAACAGCAACAACAAACCAAGCACAATAAAACACCAGAAAAACAAATGGCCTCTTCAAAATGTGTTCTTAAAGTGCTGCTCAGCCTTTAATACAAATCTCAATTTCCCTCCAGGGAGAAGTTGCTGAAGTGACTTTTGTGGGTGCAAACCCCAGAAACTCTGCAGAAAACGCGGTAAATGTGATGGAATGGTGCTGGAATTGGGGTGTTTGGGACTAAGGGATATTTGGGTAGGATTTTTTCTTTGCTGGGAGACCAGAGGAAAATGTATGCTTTGGGATTTCACACCCCCAGAAAGCTTTTGGGGCAAAGCAAGTGAATTTAGGTTGTTTATGATCTCTTTATGTTATTGAAGTTGAACCTTATTATGTGTTAGACCAGGCTGGTATCCAGGGAAATCCCAGTCTCTAATTCCCACCCTGCTGCTTTATTTTAACAAAACAAAGGAAATTAGAAAAGCACTTAATACACTCCATCACTCACCTTGCCTAGATATTGTCAGTGTCCAATTTTTTTCCTATAGATAAGTCCTTTGCACCATCTGTCAGCTTGAATTTGTGCTTTGGCAGTAAAATATAACATTTTAGCCAGTAATTCCCACATTTGCCAGTAAAGCATGAGGAAGCACAGTCACTGTCCAGTTTAAAGTGCCACAGGAGGTGGGGACATGCCTGTACCTTCAGTGACTGCCAAACTCTGGCATTTTTATTCCAGACTGAGCATAACTTCCTGACGGTGGAGAAATACTCCAACATTTCCAGCAGCTGGCGTGTGGTGCTGAATGATGCCTCCTGGGACACCAGGTGAGTGCCCTGAGCAGTTCCCCTGTCCCCCAGAATCCAGGGAGTCATTCCAGTCTGACCTGAAGGGCTTCATTCCAGAGCTCCCAATCCCAGGCTACTCTTGGCCCTGCAGGTGATGCTCTCCAGGGGAGGATCAGCTCATATTTGGGGGGTTGATTTGGCAAAACTGGTGATCCCCTTGGCTCAAGAATCTGGAATGGAGGCTTGTAAATGTCGGAAAGGGACAAGGAAGGGCAGGAATAACAGAAGGTTTGTGGTCCAGCTTGGTCCTAGCCTATATCCATCCCTCTGGCACACCTTGGAGATGAATAAAAGAGAAAACAAGAGAGACTCACAGGGAAAAGTGGCCAGATGTGCTATGCAACATAAACTGACAACAATTTTTAAAAGTTTGGAACAAGGAAAAGTTAAGGGTGGAGATGTCAGCCTTCAGGAAAAATATCCACAAACCAGCAAAGCTGGTGACATATTTCAGAGCTGTAAGTGAATCTTCATCAAATTCCCAAGAGGGGCTCCCTCGGACCCAGCTGAAAAATCCCTCGTGTCCAGATGATGTGTGGGGTTTTGAGGCTGAGCAGCTCCTGTAGAGTTTAGAGGGTTGAGCAGAAAGGCTTTTTGCAGAAGGAGTCTGTAAAAGAAAATGGGCTTTTGATGTGGAAATGGGTGCCAGAAGTTCTGAGCTCAGTAATTATTAGTAATTATAAGTAATTATTAGACTTTATTTGTGATTTAAGTGAATATTCATCCTCTTGGTTTAGCTCTGCCCCTGCACAGGGGGGACTTAAAATACACTTACCAGGAGTGTCTTCATCTCATTGCACGTAGTGATCTTCAATGAAATGTGGTTTTCCTTGCTGACTGCAGTTTTGGGCCTGTTTCCCAGGTTTTACTGGAGCAAAGGATCCAGTGGCCAGAGTAACGTGACCATAGAGTGGCACATCCCAGCTGGCACGGAGCCAGGCATGTACCGGCTCCGCTACTTCGGGCACTACAAGAAGGCGGTGTCCCTCTTTCGTCTCGTCACGGTCCCCTTTGAAGGCTCATCCTCAGAATTTCAGATCACAGCTCCATAGCTGATCTCATTCCATAAAGGAATGGGCAGTGTGCTGGTTTGGAAAGACAGGTGCCTGCTAAGGAAAGCTGGAGCCTCCCTTGGAATGGGGAATGTAAACACTCTCCCTCTGAATTATTATAATGGTAAAATTAAGGGGCTCTCAGGCAAAGATATGTGAATAGGAATAACAGTTCTTTACTAGGAATATTAAAAATAAAAATGTAGTAGTACAAAAAAAGCAAACAAAGAAAAGAAGAAAACACTGACAGAACACAACCTGACCCCCTGTTGGTCAGGGTGTTGGTGGAAGTCCAATCAAGTCCTCCTGCAGTGACAGATGTGGTTCTGTTGGAGCAGTGATCCTGTAGGAGGGTGCAGTTTTCCTCTGAAGGCCCAGTGGTGCTGAGATGGATCTGGTCTTCCTCTGGGAATCCAGTGGAACCAGGCTGTGCTGGTGTTCTGAATCTCAGCTTTTATCCAGGTAGGAATGCTTGGCTCCTGCCTGTGGGTGGAGCATCTCCCAATGGGATGATGGCATTTTATCAGTCCTGCAGTGAGCCTCAATGGCCAATTAACAGCAGATATCCCCTGGAGGGAGGATGAGTGGTAGAAGAGAGAAAGAAAACACCTCCCCAACTGATTTCAACAGATGGCAATAGAACACACACTGTTGTTTACATCTGTTGTTTATATCTTGCATTGCAAGCCAAGACAGGCAGTAGATTTGGTATCTGGGCTGTGCAGGGGTTGGTCTTGTGGGTCCCCTCCAAATCCACGTGATTCCACGATATTCTGGGAGGGGTTTTTTTGTGGCTCTGGACATCACTACTGCCCCTTGAGTGCTGCTGGTCATCCTTTGATGTGCAAAGCTCGACTTCCCGGAAAGTTTTGGCTTTTCCCTGCAGTTGAATCTCCTTGTGTGTCCTCAGTCAAGAGGTTCCTGTCCTGTCCAGGCCCAGTTTCAGCTGATTCTTACTGTAATAATGATGTAACTTTTTTTTTTTTTTTTTTTTGTCAT
>WEIU01005277.1:372652-421842 GCA_013389925.1 Aegithalos caudatus | reverse complement strand
TTTATTTTTTTTTTTTTTTTTTTTTTTTTGTCATTAAACCTGTGCTTACTGATGGTGAATAGGCTCTCACAGAGGGAATTGGATGGAAATCAGTAAGAACTGAATTTATGAGTTAAAGCTGTGGGTGAGGCAGCTCTGAGCAGACCCTAGCCCTGCTTTGTTGGAACATCAGGAAGGACCCAAGGCCAGCAGGCTCTGACTGGATGAAAGGCCACCCAGAGTCACCTACAGGTGGGTGACCAGAAGGGTTTGTGGTCCCTCTCCAACCCACATCCAAGCACAGAATGAATATACCATTGCAGGGTACAAGGACAGTACACAAACCTGTTGGCTGAAAGGGTTTCACCACAAAAAAAAAGGAATGTAGAGGATCTTCCCAGGAGAGTTCAGAGCTGCCTGGACAAAGCCATGACCACCCTGAGGGTTGGTGGCAGGTCCCACCTAAGCTGCATCCCACCAGCACTGCCATGGGCTGCCCTAGGTGAGGACATCTCCACAGTCCCTAAATCCCTTCTGCCCTTGATAAGTGTTAGAACCAGGGCCCACAGGGAGAAGGAAACATATTTCAGGTCTGGATTTAGGATTCTTGTAGGGCCTGACAGCTAAACAACTGTAAATGTTTAATAAGCTCCAATAATGTGTACCAATTTTGTATGCAATCTCCTTAATTCTTCAGAGAATCATCAATCAGATAATTTTGCCTCTCTTTAAAATCAGTAGGAGAGGATGAATTATTCATTTCCAACCAGCTGCAATCAGTCTCAGAGATCCCCATCCGGAGGAGCTCAAAGCAGTCGCAATATTGAGTCAGGAAAAAGAGAGCTTTGAACAGAACATCATTGGGAATCAAATCCCTAGGGATGCTCCTGATGTCCTGTCCTAATAACTCTCCCAGCCGCCCCATTAACAGCAGAGATTTTGGGTTTTTTTTCGGTAGGACATGTTTAGGACATGCAGGACATGTTTAAGCAAGCCAAGCTGAACTGCACAATTAAAAGATTTACCCTCTAAACCATGAATGTCTGACCCCAAAAGTGAGTTTTAGGAAGCATGGGAGAGGAAGTGTTGAAAGCCAGAATTAGGATATCTGGAGAGTCCCTGTTGGTCCAGTGCAGGTCCCCTTGTGAAACACCTCAAGTTTATTTGGCTGTCACCAGTGAGCAAGATTTTGAAGTTTAGGGGGCTTTTTTTTTTGATTTTATTTGCTCTGTAACAGCATCGTGGCTGTTGGCAGGCAGTGACCAGGAACCCTTCCCTGCTTCCCTGCACTCTTTTTTGGGATGCTGTGCCTGGATCCAGCAGCCACTAGGTGCCAGTGCTGTTTTACACAAGAACGAACTCGGGCCAAAGCCTAGAAAAAAAGAATTTTTCAGGAATTTGGGCATCTCGCCAGCTGTTAAATATAGCACTCACTACTCCTCACAGTTGCTCGTCCCTCTCCCGGGCTGCTGTCCCTCGACGTGGAGCCATTTGTGCCCTGCTACGTGCTCGGGAGAAGGGCAGAATTCCACCTTTGTTTTATTTTTGTTGGCATGGGATATAAACTACTACGGACTGGGGAAACTTGTGTCTGCAGGCTGAGCTCCTGTGCACGACTGGAGCACGCCACAACCTCCCTCCTGCACAGCCTGTCCCTTCCCAATTTACCGGCAGTATTAGGAGATGCTAATTTGGGATCTGACCCGAGGTGCTGGGGGAGAGGGAAGAATCCTCTGCTATCTCAGGGCTTTGGTGCAGGATTTTGGTTCTGTTGGATCCTGTGGTTGCCTGGGGCTTTATCCAGGCTATCACAGGGAGTATTTATGTGCAGCCTATCTGCAGCTCTCTGGTTTTTAACATCTCCACAGCAAGGGTTGGATATACACGAGGTGGGGCTGGGGACCGAGGAATGTCACTCTCCCAATGTTTATTCCTTAAACAATCCCAAATCTGGATGTACACAATCCTGTGGATACCTGGAGCCAGTCCAGGATGGGTCTCTGGGCATGGAGAGGAGTTTGAGGTGTCCAGGGAGAGAGGAGCCCACCCCAAGCATCCCCAAAGAACAGGGGCTGTCTAAGCCCCCACCAGCACTTAAAAGGGGACAGCTGAGAACTGGAATTTTATCCAAGACTGAGATTTTGGGGGACACAACAAAGAAGAAAGGAACATCCATCCCATCAGAGCACCATGAGTAGCACCAGGGCCAGGCTGACCCCCAGTCAGTGACCAGCAGGGATTGGTGACCCCTGACTGGGATGTCACCTTCAAAGGTCATTTGGTTTGGGGTTTTTCCTCCCAAAAGGGGAAATCCAGGTAGATATGTGAGGGAGCGATGAGATGGTCCCTGGGAGATCTCGCTGGGAAAAGGGAGCCATGCAAACTCCAAGGTAAAGCAGATCCCTTTGAAAGTCATATTATCCCATGGACAGAGGGGGTTTCATGGGACATGAGAATCTCCCTATGGGATGTTCCAGGGTCCAGCCAGCTCCAAACATGGAGTTGTGTCATCCTCAGAGATGTTTTATCCTCACTCTGCACCTCAGATGAGAGGCCCTGTGTTGTACAGACTCCCAGGAAAGCGCTGGCTGGAAGAAGGGGGATGGAAAATGCAGTTTTTGTACCCCCTGCCTTGCCAGCAGGCAAAGATGAGGCCATCTACTGACTTTTCTGGACATAGATCTCATCACTTACACCTCAAACTTGTCTTAGATTTTGTGGATATGGTTTTTGGCTTTGTCTTGCTCTCCACTGGGAACCCACATCTCTACAAATGGGAAATAATGTTTTCTTTAAGTTGGGCTGTGGGTTTGAGACTCCTTGGAAAATCACCCTTGCTCTCCAAAACTGACCAGCCCGCTGCTGCTGAGCAAAGAGGGGATCTCAGTTGTGCCAGGGGGAAACAGCAGCACAACAGCAAATTCTCCATTGCCCTGGTTTCAGAGGAAATGAAAGCAGGACATCGGGAAAAGCTAATGAAGGAAAATAATAGAGCTGGCAGAGCTGCTGGAGCCCAGAATACAGCTGACCTCTTTGGAAGAACAGTGTCAAGCTATTTTGGCAAAATCTCTTCTGGAGTGGCAGGGAAGCCTTGGCTTGTGTTATCAGTAGCAAGGTACCAGACCTTGCCCCATTTCTTGGGCTCAGAATCTCTCTGCAAAGCTGCAAACCCAGAACCCCTCATCTCAGGAATTACTTTTTCTCAGTCAACTGTGATGGCCTTCCAAGGAGCAGGGCCTTATCTTATCAAAGATTTACCTATCAGTGTCTGGGCAACAGGATCTTCTCAAGGTGTGGCCAATCCCTCACAGCCCTAAATCATGGATTTCCCCATTTACCCCTTATTTTTGCATGGTGTTGTCTCACTATTGATACAACCCCTAAAAAGTCTCCACTGGGATCAGGTAAGGAATGAACACCACTGTAACGAATTCACAGCAAACCCAGTTCCTGTAGCACTGACAGGTAAATAATTACTGGCCAAAGAGGTGCTGGGAAAAGAGGCCACTTGATTTTTTCACTTAGAAGTGCAGAAGTACCAAACTGCTGATTTTCTGCTGCCTGTGCTGGTGAGGGTCACCAAAGTACATGTGGAACACACTCCTGAACAGCTTGTGACCCTGCCAGCGTGACCTGGGATCGATTCCTCTGGAACAAAGTGTGCTCCTGTTTACCACAGATGTATAAAAGGACTGAGACGTGTTTAAAAAGTTTTAATGATATTTCAAAGTCCAGTGAATGTCCTCGATTACTCGAAAATCACAGGGTCGCTTCACAGAATTTAGTCCCGGTTCTAATTTGTAATGGATGATTGAGATGCCATTTTCCCCTTCATTCCCTTTAAACATACACGATTGTCCTCCAGTAAATGGAAATTGTGATTTTTTCGCTACACTTCACAGTGCTAAAACTCTATACAAACCTTGTACTATTCGTACAAAAATAAGTGCTTCATGCACGCATTTTTAATACTGCTTCTTGCCCTTTGCTTTGACATCTTTCTGAACTTATATAAATAGCTGAAAAAGCAGACTAAACTTACTGAACACAGAAAGTGAGAAACACTTCCTGCCAACGGTTTGAGAGACTCTCCTGGCTATGTTCCTTGTTGGCAAACACTACTTAAAGACAGATACAGAAGAGAAAAAAAAAAAAAAAACCCACGAAATCCGTAACACTTTCGGTTATTTGGCCCTCTGTGACCAGGTTTGTCCTTTGCTGTGAAGCCAAACGTGGCCAGCAGCAGCCACAGAGGGCTTGTAATACCTTTAGGGTCACCCTAATGAGCTACTTCATAAATAGGAGGGGTCTGACAGGACCTCAGACTGTATAGTTTATGGGGTTTGTTCCATTCCAGGGGAAATTGAGTCAGAAGGGGAAAGAAACCCTTGGTTCCTGCAGTCACCACCTTGTCACAGACCCTCGTGCTTTGCACAGCTTGGGGGATGCACAGGAAAAGGTCCCCTTGGAATGGCTTCTACTCTGCCACATCACAGCACCTAAACCAGGTGAAAAATCTGGGGCCAGATCCACTGGGTGTCATCAACCCAGTCGTAAATTCTTCCTCCCAGAAGGGTTTTTTTTGGTCCTAGACTGAATAAATTCAAGTTTTCTAGCGTGCATCACTGTGTAGGATTTACAATATAGGATTAAGGTGTCCGCTGTTGTTACCCAACTCTGGATTCCTCCTATATCTCCACAGCATCATTACTCCTGCCTTGGATCCCATGGCAAAAATAAATGGATAATGCTCCTGCTGCACACCAAAGGATGTTCCCAGCATCCCCAGAAGGTTCAAACACAACACCAACTATGGTGCTCTCCAAATTAAGAGGTGTCTTTCCTGTTGGCGTGAACCCTCTTCCATTAAATTAATTTTTGCTGAAATCAGAGCAGGCAGAAGCCCTGATTTGATGTGTAAAGCCAGACAGGGCTCTTTCCAACCTGGGAAAATGTTCTTTGGATATAATTTTATTCCTATTGAGATGCCTGCTATTACTGGGCCATGGCTGTGAGCTCTTGTGCTCTAATTAAGTAGAGAATTTGCCTTAATGAATAGCACTTTTCTGCTCCTCAGGCTTAAAAGTTTCCCTATTTTTCAGTGAATGTGCCATTCGATGCAAAGTGCACAAAAATACACTGGTATTTGCTGAATTTTTGGATATGGCTGGGAGGGAGCAAAGTAAGAGGTAAAGCTCTGCTGAATTCTTGTGCCCTGCTTTAAAAATAAAATTAGCATGGAAACCTATTGAAAATGAGCCTCTTGGGCTGGGCAAAAATGTTTTGGATAAATGATTTTTGCCTTGGCAAAGAAGAATTTCCAAGAGCCTTGAGATGCTGGTGGCACAGAGGGAGCAGGGGCAAGGAGAGGTAAACCCCTGTAGCCAAGGAGCACCTCTGCTCTGCCTGGACTGGGAAACTTCGGTGTGGATGCAGGAGAATTCCTGGTGCACAGAGGGGTTTGCTGGGCTACCCCATCCTTCCCCAGTCCCAGTCACAACAGCCACGGGACCAACTGTATTCAGCACAGGTTGTTGCTTGTAAACACACACACACACTAGGTGTATAAATATATACACATATAAAAATATATATATACACACCCGAGAACCTCTCATTTCCTGGCCTGAGCTTCTGTTTTCTAGTGTGAGAATCTGATTTTGCATGATTTTTTTTTTTTTTTTTTGATTTTTCCTTTCCCACCCCACCCCACCCTTAACATCCCCTTACAAAACTAAAGACCTACAGGACTGCAACTCTGACTAAAATGAACCTTAGCCCACAGATTAGCTTAAAATTGTGAAGGGTGTTGAATTACCAGACTGAGATTGTTTTTCTTTTCCTTTCTGCCTGTGCTGGGTTTGAGGGAATTTGGTTAAAAGGCTCCGTAGCCATCGCTCCGTGCAGCGACAGCGAAGGCAGGATAGGCTTCGTAGGTCGTGTAGGTGGCCAAGTCCTGTCCCATTGTCACTGCTTGCTTGAGCTGAGTGGCTGTGACAGCAGCAGCTGCGTTGGCAATGGTGTATCCTGAAGGCAACAAAAGAAGGAAAACCCGCAGATTAATGGAAATCCATCCCAAACTCGCCATCGCCTGGTAGGTTTTGATGGGATGACTTTTTGATGGGAATGACTTGGGCAGCAGTGAGTTTGTTGGCTGGAATAATGCAAGTAAATTAAACAAGCATTTCCTCACCCGTGAATTGTACCGGAGAAACACCCCTCTCTGTGGAATATTTTTTTCCTCAGATTCTCATTATTTCTGAGGTGATGGTGCTCTGGACAAGTTACCTCCCTATATGGCATGAGGAGGGCAAGGAAATTACCTAAAATAGGGGAAATTTGGAGAAAATTCTTGGAGAAAATATAGCCCTGATCCCTTCACAGCCAAAATACAGACAGTTCAGGACTGCCATGGTAGGGAAATTCCCTCAATGCAACAGCAGCCAGAAAACATTTAGTAGACGGGATATTTTTGTTTTTTTTCCCATCGGTTTCTAATGGAAAATGTGGTTTCAACACTTCCAAATTTTTCATGGGAAGATGTGAGCATTGCTATTTGAGAATGAATCACTGGGAAAACAACATCATTTGGGGCTGGGTCCTCTGAAGGCAGGGCATAGCAGTTTGTCAACCAGACCGCAGTGTTTTGTCGTAAAAGAATCAGGAGTTAAGACAAAGCCTAAATTTTAGAAGAGCAGCTGGGGTATCCATCGGATCTGCTGGACCAGGCTCTGCTGCCAAAATACATCTCCAGGATCCTGTCTGACCAGGTGGGCAATGGGATCAACTCAAGGTCAGCCAGAGGCAAGGTCCTCTTGGTGGGGGAATGGAAATACTGGGCAACAGGGAGCACACATTGCCTACTGGAGGTGTCACTTTGGGGAAAAAAAAAGAGGAATTCCTTACAATTTGAATATTGTGGCTCTCCAGAGTATTTTCTTTGCACCAGCAAAGCCAGCTGCAACATCTCAAGCAGGAATTGAGAGATCTGGGACTTAAGGCACATCTGCCACCATCAGGAGAGAAATGATCTGTGAGCTGGGCATGGCCCGAGCTGAGCTTTAGGTCCCTGACCAAGGATTGGTGTGTGCTGCAAGCAGCAACTTCAGTGCATGTCCATTTGCCAAGCTCCCAAGACAAATAAATAAGGGTGGATGAAAGAAAAGGAGAGATGCTAATTAAGCAGTAAAGTGGGGGCTGGATTCAATAAAGAGCCCATTAGGTTTCTACGCTGCGGAAGCTGCACAAGCCCAGACAAATTGATTTTTCTGCGGCTTTTGCGGACTCCTGTGGCAGGAAGCCGGATAGATGTTTTATTTTTTTTTTTTTAAATCCATCCTTGAGACACTCCAAACAACTCAGTAGTACTGACTAATGCGCTCCTCATGTGCAGCTTGGCACATGGTGCTGCCTCTCCATCAGAACTACTCTCATGCTGGAGAGCACGGCAAATGTAATGCCTGCCTTTTCCATGATTTCCAAGCTGTTTTGGGCAGTTCAAGAGCTATTGAGTACGAATTCTCAAACTGGGAGGAAAATCTTCCATGGGGGTGTGAGAGCTGGGATCAGATCCAAACTTCCATGGCTGAGTCATTTTTTTGGCAGACGAAATCCTAAGTGTTGGTTCACAGGAGCTGGGGGTGCTGGGGGCAGACAGAGAGCCCATGAATTCATCAGCCATGTGTCCTTGCAGGGAGGATGGTCTCCTCCATCCTGGTGACACCAGGGCCAGGGAGGGCACTCATCCCAGATGTGGCACTGGGGATGATAGCTTTGCATCCTGCCTCACTTCTGGGGCTCCCAGTGGAAGGAGGCATTCACAAACTGGGAGGAGTGGAGGAGGTGTGTGGACCTGGGATGGACCTCCAGATGTTGGGATTCCCTGCCCTTGGACACTGCTCTGACTTCCCTGGACATAGTCCCAGCTGTGGCATTGGCCTGAGGGGTTAGGCTTGGAGCAGAGCCCCCCACCCCAGTGTGCCCAGCCTGAGTTGCTCTGGGGTCTGGACACAGACATTTGGGCAGTCCCGGGATAGAGAAAAAATCCTTTATAGGCAATAAACTGGCACACGCTGTCCAGAGAAGCTGTGGCTGCCTCTAGATCCCTGGAAGTGTCCAAGGCCAGGTTGGAAGGCACTTGGAGCAGCCTGAGATAGTGGAAGGTGTCCATGCCAGTGGCAGGGGGTGGAATTATGTGATCTTTAGGGTCCCTTCCAACCCAGAGCAGTCTGGAATTCTCTGATAAAGACAACAGACACCCAAGTAACACAACCAGGGCTGTCCTCTGTAGGATACCACAACCAGGCCAGTCCTCTGTGGCCAAAACCTGCTTCATTCTTCACACCCACAAGGAACCAGCAGGACAAATAACATTCCAGAAGCCCTTTGCTGTCGAGACATGCCCATACCTGGAAAAGCTGGTGCTGCAGGAGGCACCTCTGCCCCCTCCATGGGGATGCCCAGGGTCTGCAGGGTGTACTCAGCCGCATAGGTCTTGGCCTCGTCGATGTAGGCACTGAGCTTGGGCGGTGTGAAGGGGTGTCTGTGAGGACAGCACAAAATTAGCTGGCTTTGCTTTCCCCAGGGCTTTCCTGAGAGATGTTGGGATGCACTTAGAGCTGGCACCACCCCACACAGCAAATAGAAGCATCACTTCCCCGTGCTGGTGCATTAGCAGAGCTGCTCTCCTCCGAGTGCTCTGGTTCCTTGCTGGGGTTATCAACCCTGGCTCTCATGCTGGACATGATGTCTTTGCAGAGTTTGTTGTGCTTTTTCTATCATAAGAAAAACCCTCCTGTGCTTTTTCTTTACAACACTCAGTCTGGGCTTTTCTTCACAACACACAGCAAACAGTGGTTTTGGTCAGAAATGTTTACAATCATATTTGGAGCTAAAATATCAGCCTGTTCCTTCAAACTTCCTTCATTTCCCCACAAGGGCTATAGTTTGCTTTCTTTTTGTACAAAAAAGCCCCCTTTTGTCTGATTATGTCTGGCTTTCTGTAATGTTGGCTTCAGCAGGGAGAGCACTGAGCACGGCAGACAGCACTTAATTATAATCTGTGGATGTTTTTCTCCCTGTATATTTTTTAAAGTATTTATATATATATATAACTATATAAACATATATAATACATAAATATACATTTAATAAATTTCTAAAATACATTTAATATTTTTTTTTTTATAAAAGGAAACAGAGACCTATGTGCTTGGGACTTTGAGGACAGCTCTTAGGTAAAATGTCATTTAAAAAATAAAGCCTAAGCCTCAGAAACCTTCCACTAATGACATACATGGTGGGGTTCTGGCTGGCAAGGGCAGGGATGGTGATTTTGTAGAGGAAGAGCTGTCTTTGATCCTGGCCAATGGCAGAGTGGAGCTGGTACACAGGCTGTCCCCAGTTGTTTTTCTGGCAGATTTCTTCTAAGATCTAGAAAGAAGAAAACAAATGGGATTTGTGCTGGGGTTAATTGCTGTGCAGAAGCCTCCTCACCTAGCTCCAGCCCCTGTGCTGAGCAGCTGCCTTCCCTCAAAGGCTTTTCAGGGAGTGCTTCCTAAAAGCTTAGCAAAAAACACAAAATAAATGGCAGCTAGAATACTGCATCTACCCTGAAGTGTAAGATTCATCTAAATGCTTTATACTTTAAGATCTGTTTAATTCCTGAAATTATTCCCTGTTCAGTTGGGCATCTGAGTCCTTTTGCTGATTAGATTATTTCAGTGTGGTTTTCTTTGAATTCTCCCAGAAGCTCTATCTCATGGATTTCTGTTTCAGAAGACTAAAGAAACTCGGGTTGCATTCATCTTCTCTGCTCTGCTGCCTCCCTGGCTTAGTGGGTTACTGAGCACGAGAAGTCCAAATAGGCTTCTCTTCAAAAAGAAAAAAGGTTGTATTTCCATCCAATTAATTCCAAGGGCTTCAACAGGCAATTGCAGCTTTTGAAATGCTGAACCATGTTGCCCTCAGCCTTGGCACAGCTGATCCCCTGGTAATTGGGAACTGCTGTCCAGAAACACTCCTGCTTTGACTTGGGATTCGAGGGTTTTTAACCCACTGGCTGTGTGCTGTTGCTGGATTTGGTCACTTTCCATTAAATCATTAAATTGCTTTGACCTGGCCTTGAGCATTTCCAGGGATGAGGCAGCCACAGCTTCTCTGAAAAACCTGTATCAGAGCCTCATCCCCATTACAGCTGAGAATTTCCTCCCAATATCCCATCTATCCCTGCTCCCTGGCACTGGGAAGCCATTCCCCATGTCCTGTTACTCCAGGCCATTGTAAAGTCTCTATCCACCTTTCTTGCAGCCCCTTCAGGCACTGGAAAGCCACAATTAGGTCACCTTGAAGCCTTGCTGTGGTCTACCTCATTTACAGCTTTACATTTGAATGGATTTAAAGCTGAAAAGTAAAATTTAAACCTCACAGCTGTTTTTAATTTTGTCACCACACCTCCAGCTAAAGTTTATCATCTGGCAGTGTAAAATGCTTCATTGCATAGTTCAGTTCTATGTTACAATAGTTCAGTTTTTCACTGTGACAACACTTGTTCCCTGCTGTCCCAACTCCTTTATATGCTGGTTTTATAAAAATGAATTTCACCTGCCCTAAGGCCCTGCAGAACCATTCCAGGGATTTCACACCTCTAGTGGAAGGTGCCCCTACCCATGGCATGAGTTGGTACTAGGTGAGCTTTTCTCCCTTCCAACCCAAACCATTCTTTGATTCTGTGATTTGCTGACAAAATAGAGTAAGGGGACTTTTGCAGGAGGGAAAAGAATCCCACTGTCCAGTTTTCTGAGAGAAAACAAGGATGTTTCCATAAATTTTGGCAAACTGGATGCTGTGGCAACTGAAGTGTTAAAAGGCAAAAATATGCTTCAAAATTCAGGATGAAGTTGATTTCTTGTGTTGCTCTACACAATATAAGGGGAAAAGAGTTACTGTCAGAGCTGGACATTCAGAAACTCAGGGAATTTATTCTGGATTTCTCCTCAGCCCTCATCCATCCATCTGCATCAACACGCACAACCAAATCAAAAGTCCCCCTGAGTCGGCAGAGTTTCTGTGCTAGGCTAGGTTACGTCAATGCTTCTTTCTCCGTAAATTATTTGAAAATATGTGTTATTTTTCTATACATGTGCATTGTCCCCTGGTGAAGCCCCAGGTGATGCATTTTATTATCAAATCCATCGTGGGTGGGAATTCCTTGACCTGCAATGCCTTTGTGGTGCAACAGCCAGAACTGAATTAAGGCATTTATGACAACTCTCCCCTGGCACTTACGATGATCTTAAAGGTCTTCTCCAACCCCAACCATTCCATGATTCCATGAGAGTGGGCAAGGCAGGTGGATATTGCAAGGTGCAGCTGGTACTGCTCATTTTTAATGTCTTTTGAGACACAAGAATGGGTTTATTTACTAGGCTGCAGCACAGATTCAACAGGCGGCCTGTTTTCCCAACACAACCCTTGGGACACAGACACACTTTTTGGGGCACATACCTGAGGGGCGAGTTTGATCCCTTGGGGCTTTAGCGTGACGTGGTTCATGGGGGTGAGCTCCATCCCTGGCAGGAGGTCGTAGAGCTTTTCCTCTCCCCTCTTGTCTCCCTTGAGGTGGTATCCGCGCCCCAGGCTCGGGAACGCCAGGTAGCCGCGGCCTCCCAGGCCTCGGACGCCCGCAGCCCCTACAGGTACATTCATGTAAATTTCTAGGAATGTAAGAAGGCATTAAACCGAATCAAATCACGGGAAAAAAGGACCCTGATTCTTGCTGAAATGGAAAAGTTAGCCCCGCTTGCTGGGAGGATTGGGAAGCAGGATTGGGCAGGAGGTGCCATGGCCTGGTGGTGGGATAACACAGGCTTGACACTGATACCCTTTCCTGTATAGGTGAGGGGTTTTGGGGAAGAAACTGCTGATTTCTTCCCATTTCCCATCTTCTTTGGTCAGCTTTGATTTTGGGACAGCTTTTTACCCAGCTTTGTAGCTGGAAGGCAGAGAGGGGACATCTGGCATCTTTTTGTTACCCGGCAGTGTAAGTTCGCCTTGAAGAATTCACAGCTTACACAATTTCATCTCTATATGAACAAAACCCCTTTTTGGTTTTGCCCCATTACACTTCCATTTTTTCTCAGGAGTCCTGCTTAGGAGTCTGGGAAGACCATAAGGCAAGAGACGGGTGGGGAGTTATCACATCTGCTCTTTTCCTAATCCAAGTTTAGAGGAGCTGGTACACCCATGTGGGGAAAAACTTGAGGAACAAGGGGTGTTCCTGCTGACCTGTCTCCTTCCTGGTGAAGGGACAAAAATTTGCCATCATGATCCTTGCCAGGCCTACCAGGGTGCCACACAGGGTCCCAGCCTGCTGTGGGATGTGGCTTGGGGACACAAGGTGTCATTTTTGGAAGGAAGATCATATGACAGTTATTTCTTTGCTAGCCCCTAACTTACGTCTGAACTGACCAAATGATGTGTGCATTGACATTAAATTTGGGGGTACCTGAGCGTGGGGATTTGATTTGGCTCCAGGCAGGGTCACCCAAGAGTCTCCAGAAATACTTTCTTTTATTCATAGATTGAATTAATTGAATTATTTATTATTAAGTTAACAATCCCCCAAAAGGGGCCCTCCACCTCCCAGAGCACAGAATGGCTTGTTTGATTCCCTACCCTGCACCGGGGCAATGTGAATTCCTTGGAAAACTCCATGGCTTTGGGTCAGAAAACACCAGGACCGGTAAATTTTTCCACGCAACTTTCAAAGCAAAGAGGGAACATAGTGGTGGTGGTGGCTGGCTGTGGGAGCCAGCTCTGAAGAGGGAAAGGAAAAGTATTTTATTTGGTCTTCCCTGCTGGGGCAGGGCAAGGAAGGCAAAACCAGGAGTATTTGTGGGTTATTTACACTGGGCTGAGGGTAATCTAGAAGTTCCTTCCAGGAATATGGTTATTTTTTTCATCTGGAAGATTAGGGAAGGACAGAGCCTCAAACCCTGTGTTTTCCATCCCTTTCTAAGAAGCATCCAGGAGCTGGGGCAAAGCCAAAGTTGGTGTTGGTGTCTGGGCAGCAGCTACCCGATCCCTGGAGGGGACAATTGGCTGAGGAGCGCGGGGGGAATTACCTCGGACGGAGGGGGGCCGGAGGATGCTCCTGTTGCCGAGCCCCTTGGCTGCAGGGAAGTGCAGGTTGGGGATGGCCGCGTAGGCCTGGGGTGCGTAGAAGACCGGGGTGCCCAGGTAGGCGGTGGCGGGGTCGTAGAGGTGGCCCAGGGTGTAGGTATAGTCCCCCTGCAGCACCGGGGCCCTGCCACCCGTGCCGCGCGTGTACCTCACGTAGCTGTCCTTGTCCACGGGCTTGGCCAACGTCACCTCGATCGGGGACCCATCCAGCACCTTCGGGGTGGGGACAGAGCATGGGACGAGCACAGGGGTGAGCATCAGAGTGCTCAGTGGAAATCCCACCTAGGGAACAGGAACTGCCCCCCCACATCCTGAGGGGATGGGAAGATGGAGGAAACCACCCCAAAAAAGCCCCAATGGAAATCCCACCTATGGAGGAACTGCCCCCACATCCCCATGGGATGGGAAGGTGGATGAAACCACCCCAAATATCTCTGAATCCCCTTCACACGGGGGGGAAGGCGGCACTGGCTGGGTGAAGGCTTAATATGAGAGTGCCCAGCCCTGGCCCCAGCTGGGAGAGGCTCCTTCAGCAAAGCCTCCAAAAGGCCTCAGTTGCCCGCAAAGCAGCTCATAAGCCGGCTAGATTCCGTGTGCTCCCATGGAGAACAGCAGTGGCACTAAAAATAGGAATGGGGTTAACACCTCTTTGGGAACAGCTCTGGCTTTACAGTGAATTACATGCAGTGCAAGAAGGGCTAAATTCAGCAGCCTCCTCACAAATCCACATCTGAATTTGGAGCAGATGTTTGGGCTGACCTCGTTTGTCCCAGTTTGCCATTCACACGCTGCCCTGACAGTGTTTTTGTTGGCAGTCTGGAACAAGGATGTGAGTGTGAGCCAGGGGGGATTGTAACCCCTCCTTTCCTAGTTCCTCTTTCAGCTTTTCCTGCTTTTTTTTTTTTTTTTTTTTTTTTTTTTTTAGTCTGAGCAGAGAGCTAGAGCTGGGCAAACACTTTGCACAAATACACAGAACCAAAATGAATCGTTTGTGTACAACAGAGCTGCTGAAAAACAAATTCTGGAGTATAAAAGCAACCAGCAAAGAGAAAATCAGGATAACACCTCCAGGAGGGTTTTGGAGCTAATAAAGCAGGTGGCTTTGTATAATATACTGCACCCCAAGCCCCAGGAGTTAACATTTACAGCAGCTTTACCTTGCCATTCAAGGCTTTCATGGCCTCCACTGCATGTTCTCTTTTATTAAAGTGCACAAAGGCATAGTCTCTAATTTTCTTTACTCTCTCCACTGCACCTGTGGAAAACATTGGAATATTAATAGGAAGTGGGGATTAGTCAGAAAACAGAGATCAGAAGGAGTGGTTCTATCAGGTTATGAACCCCTGGAGAGCAAAGGCTGAGCAAGGGTAGAAGAACAAGAGGTCAGTGTCCCCTCACCTATTTGGATGCATATTCCACAGGAAAATCAATATATGATGGTTGTAGCATTTCAAGGCAAACTAGAAGGTTCTGGGATCAGACACCAGTAAGATTCACATTAAACTGGAGAAGTTTTCTCCTGTCCAAACCATTCTGTGGGACACTACCTTTGGTCTTGTGTCTCCCTTCTGTGACAGACTACACACCAGCTGTAGGAACAACCCTGTGTGATCCCCATCTCCCTGCTTTTGTACATGCATTGGGGGCAGCTTCAGGAAAGTTGATGCTTTTGCCTTTAAACAAGGAAGTTTTTCTCCTTGACAGCCAGCTCAGGATGTTCAGGAAGAATGAACAGCCAGCTCTGCCCAGGACTGAGCAGCCAAGGGAACTGCGATGGGCTGGGACTGATGGGGCAGCATGTCTCTCCCTCAGAAACAGCGTCTCCCTATGAAACAGCCTTTCCCATGGCAGTGGGGCTTCCCTGGATGTCCCAATTCACCTGGACATGGCCCCAGTCAGCCTCTGCAGCTGAGGCTTGGCTCTCCTGGGATCAGGCTGGGGCTAGAGAATCTTTCTTCCAGCCTGAATCTTTCTTACATCTGATTTATCCAAAGTAATTCAAATGTAAATGACTTCTTGTTCTTCTTTTCTAAGTCCATCCCCCACAGTTTTGCCTTTCCCTTGTCAGCTGCTCTGCTGCCAGGAACTCATATTCTGCACTGAGAAGTCTGTCTCCAAAATAACCCCACCAGTCCTGCTCCCCACAGCCACAGCCTTCAGCCATTTCTTTAATTCCTCATCTTCTTTGCTCCTGTGGCTTGGGAAGCACAACATCAGCCAGCCCAGCCTCCCGTAAAACTCACAAAAATATCCTTTGGAAACGTGGCTAAGGGATGCTGAACAAGTCTTCTGTGGGCTTCTTACCTCCTAAAGCTGAACAGGTGCACAGGGAAATGTAATATTGCCACAAAAAGCACTTACTTAGAAAAATGCAGAAAGAAACAAATTTCTTTGGTGTTCAGGGGGTGTCATTAGGAGCTGCAAAGGGCTAAATGAGCCTGTCCCAGCCTACAACCCAAGCAGGCTGCACGTTTCGGAATGACACAGGGATGGCAAAGTAGCACTTTGTGTCCTTCTGGGACAGAGGATGATTTTCCAAGCCTGAATTTATGGGAGTTATATGCTGATGCCTTGTTTACAAGTGGAAGCTTTAATGAACTCGCTGTGTTCTGAATATCCCTCTTCTGCCTCCTGGAGAGCATTTCAGGACACCAATCCTGAGCCAAAAAATTCTGCTCTTCCCTGCTTCTGCCTCTGCTGGGCCAAGAAATGTGATACTTTTCTTGGGTCAGCTCCGTGGAGAGCCCACCCATGGGACATCAGAGAGGGAGCATTGTCCCTCCAGCACATTGGGACTCACAATCTTCCTGCTGGGAACTCTGCCAGGATTGGGATTGGGATTCCTAGTGAGCAAGGGCTGGGCTTTTCAGAGAGACAAAAGTCATCAGGCTGGGAATTTGGCTCAGATTTAAGGGGTGCTGCTTGTACTATATCCCAACTTGAGGAGCACAAGCAGCATTCCTGGTCCTGTCTTTGGAGCCCTCAGAGAGGTGGCAATTGCTGCATCATGGGGACCTCTGGATCATTTTTTAATTGGATGACTTGTTGATGTCAAAGCAGCTTCTTGATGCCCTGGATCCAAGGTAATTTCAGCTAAGCAGTGCTGAAATGTGGCTCAATGAGTGAGGCAAAGAACCACAGCAGGGCAATGAATCATTTCCTTGATGCCTTTTATGATCTCACTGTAACTTAAACTGCATTTTCTCTCCCCAAAGCTGGAAGTTTTGCTGCTCTAATGCACCCATTCCTGATTTCCACCACCAAAATAAAACCAAAATTTATTTTTGTTTATTGAAAACCGAAATAAAATTCCAACATGAACACTGAAACAATAAAAGTAAAATGAAAGCTGAGGCAGAACTTCTGTTGTTATGGTGGAAAATTTCTTAGGAGCAAAGCAGATGACTGTTACCAAAGAGTCAAAAGGCCACAAATGTGTTTCTGGGGAGTGTGAGCTTCTTCAAAGCTCAGGAGCAAAACTGGGTAAATAAAAGAAGGGAACAGTTCAGAGAGTGGGATAACATAAATTTGACTCAGGGGTAAAATGGGGTCTGCAACAGCTCAATGGTGGCTAAAAGTACAAGCCAGAAATGCTGGAAGGACACAAGGAAAACTCATGGAGACCTTTGCACTGCAGCCTAGTCCAGAAAAATGCAAGCACAGAGCAGAAATGAGAAGTTAGTGGAAGAAAAATGAAGGTCTGCAGCATATTTTAAAAAATTAATAGAAGCCAGCTAACAGGAGTGAGATGAAAGGAGATTTCACATTGCCAAGCATCAGTTCCTAATGCCTAATGGACTGTGTGGCTTGCAGAGCTTCAGAAATGGGTTATTTTTACTTTGTTGGTTTTGTGTGGAATTTCCTAAAGCTGGAGCAACTCAGAAGTAAAATCTCCTTTGAAAGCCAGCAGGATTTTTATTCCAAATTAATCTCCCAGCTTTTTTTGAAAAATCTCACCCTAAGTGCATGTAAGATATGCCACAAAGGAATATTGAATTAAATGGAAAGCACTAATTATTCACCAATTTACACGAGGACTGGGGGGATGTATGAAAATGAGTTCAGAACTTAGATCAGATAAAACAGATTTGTATTAAATCTCTCTATTTTTATCACCATCTCTTGCCACAGAAGAATGCTGAAGTCACCCAGCTGCTTCACCAATTCCTTTTAAGAAAAACTAAATGATTCCAAAGCATTTTGATGACACAGGGCATCCCCATGCAGCGTTTTGGGTCTCTTCCAGCTGCCAATCATCCTCCATGGTGGCTGTAGCTGGGAATTAAGCATCCAGCAGCCCTTAATGGGATGGCATTTTGGGTGGAAGCCTTCACAACAGTTTTTGTGGCATTTCACACATTTCACAGCAGAAAAACAGCTCTTTTTTATCTCTTGTGGCATTTTAGCAGTGCAGAAATATTTCCATTTGCAGCGCTTTGCTTAGGAGGCAGAGCACCAGCGGGTTCCTACCTGGTTTGATGCTGTTGAACTCCTTCTCTATGGTCTCCTCAGTGGTTGAGAGCATGAGGTTCCTCACATAGAGGATTTTCACTGCAGACATGGTGTCCTCATCCACCTCCACCTCCGGCTCTGCCCAGTCCACGGCGATGGGGTGTCCCCACAGCTGGATCCTTCCTTTAAGGGAAGAGGCATGGTCAGTGCTGGGGGGCTTTGCCTTCTCTCACCCCTGCTCATGCTCTATTTCACAGCAGAACAGGCCAGATTCGACAAATAACCAAAAAAATCCCAGCCTTCCTAGCTCAAAGCACTGCTGCTGCACCAGCTCCCTTCCAAAAGCAGATAGTCACACTCAGAATGGCCTCCTGCAAATAACTCTGGAGCCTCCAGAACTGAAATAAGTGAAAATATAGAATAATTCACTTTAAGCCTGCACTTCCTGGAGTGCTCCCTAAAGGAAAATATTTTACTGCACTTATAAAAATCCCTTCTGGCCGGCAAAGTTTCATTCCCCTGATACCAGAACAGGGATCCTGAAGTCCCAGCAGGATGGAACGAAACAGCAAAAGCAAGGATGTCTCTGTGTGTGTTTGAATCAGTTTAGGTGAAGTTGCAGAAGAAAGGAGGGACACAAAAAGTCCTGATGCACAAAACAGGGTGTGGGTGTGGAGGATAAAGCAAGGCCTCTGTGCACTGGACTGAGCTTCTGAGGGGCAAGGAAGCAAAAGAGCAAATAAATCACATTGCTGAATGCTGATGATGCAGCTGGGTTGGTGTCCCCACTCCTCGAGGTTCAGCTCCAGGTTCAAAGACACCTGACATGAGACTTCCACTGAACTCAAGGGGAATTTTCAGAAGTCCATATTTCTTTCTATCTGCATGCATGTGTATTAGCAATGTTCCCATTTTAGATTTATCATTTAAGTTTAGTTAAGTTGGATTTATGGTTCTGTTGTGCTTACAGAAAATTCTATTGAATTGTTTCAGAGGTGTTAAATTGATCAATTTATTAAGAACTGCTAGTGTTGAATAGATATTGTTATGAATAACAAACTAGGATAAGATATTGCTATGAATAATAAACCATTTAGACCTAAATTGCTGAGCCAGTGAGGCCTAGATTGGCAAGGGGGTTTATTCTGTCAGGACTCAACCCTTGGAATCTTTTCCCTCCTCACACTTTTGCCTCCCTGGTCTCCACACGAATCACTCTAGATTGCTTTAATCTGATATTTCTTTGTCTGCTTTATCTGTATAGTAAGTAATAGAGTGACCTTTGCCATCAAACCCTGTTGTGCCTTCACAAATTTATATTAAGCCTGCTTTTGCCCAGACCTTGCTGGTGATGCTTTAAGTGACCTAAACCACACATTTGCAGCTGAGGGGACAAATAAAATCCTGCAAAACACTCTTCGGCAGATCTAAAAGGCATGTCTTCTTGTACAATCTATTTAAGAAGGGGTGGGAGCTCCAAAATGAGAGGGTGAGGATAGAATAAAGAGGCTTATTGGAAATGCAAATGAACAAACGAAATGGAAAGGTGCTGTTCCCTTGAAATCCCTCGTGAATGAGCTGGGATTTGTGGAGCAAGGCTGAGCTGCTCTCCAGCTTTCAGCACTGCACAGATCTGAGCTTCCAGCAAGCAGAGATAAAGACAGGGCTGCTCAGGGCTCTGTGTCCCTTTCTGAATTGCTGTTTTCAGTTCAAGGGTGGAAATGATGAACTGGTTGACTTGCAGCAAGGAGCTAAGCTTGGTGCCTCTTGCTGAAAACCAGTCCATCTCCACCCTCTTTTTTAGTCAGACATGGGACAAAATACTAATTTTTTAATAAAAACTCTCAATTTTTGAGCACTTTCTCTACAGAGCTCCCTCAAAGAGCAACGAGGTTCAGTTTAAAGGAAGGATCTGATAATGATATTCTATCTCGCATCAGCTGGAGACACATTCAGCTCTGGCTCTAAAGTTTTTTCCAGTTCCTGCTGTATGCTTGAGACTTCAGAAGACTCTGGCTCTTGCTCAGGCCTTTGGAATTCCCTAGCTTGTTTACTGAGATGTCCCTAAACTGGAAATCCCTCATGCATTGCACATGTCTGCTCAGGGCTCTGCGTTCCTTCCATCTCGCTGTCTTTGCTCAGGATTTCAAGTGCTCTGCCTGCTCCTGCCTTCCTTTTCCACATAAAAACCATGGGAAAGTCATGCTGAAGCACAGAATGTGCTCCCACCACCAGGGAGATGCTTAAACTGAAGAAGAAAATGCAGAATAAAAGCAAAAAAGTCACTGTGACTTATCTCCCAATAGAAAAGAAAATTTAGTGATCAAAATCATGCTCACTTTTTACACAATAAGAAAAAAAATAATTTAAGTGACTCAGGGTATTTCATGTATGAAATAGGTGAAAGAAGGCTGGTGGTTATGAGCAAATCTCAGACCCCAAGGTTTGTTGGATGCTTTCACCAGCCAGTGAGCTGTGTTCAACAAAGCAGTACAGGAGCATAAGAAAGCAAAGAGAAAATTGGTGAAACCCCTCAAATGCACTTAATGTTAAGTGACATCTTCACCTAATACCTGCTAAACCTCTCTCTCCTTCACAATGGTCGTTGGCTGTCTCAGTGCTGATTTTTTTAGATTTACTCTAAAGCAATTCCTCATTATGAAGAAGAAATTTCTTCCTCATTCATGAGGGAGAAATTTCCAGGTTTTTTTGCCAAAGTATCTATTTTCAGTCCACGCTCCAGCCTGAATCTGTTCTCGGTTGCTTTCCTGAGTGATTCTCCCTGAGAGGCCATAAATGAGTCTCTGTTTCACGTTTAACCCAAGACAAGCACATCCCACAAAAGAACTGCATGGATGCACACAGCTAAATCCATCTGGCTGGCTTTTTAATTAACCCAAGCTCCGAAAGAATAACCATGGATCATCAGCATAAATCCCACACCACGTGGTGTCTTGGGGGACCCCCTGGCTCTGGGTGTCTCTAGCAGAAAAATCCTCTCTGGGTGCAGAAAACCCAGCCATGTTCATTTCCTTGGATCCCTGGGTTCCCCAGAGAGGTTGTCACCACAGCACAAGGTGACCAACACCTTAATGAAGGGATTGGACCACTAGAAGGCTAATAATGATTTATTACTCAGATAAACATTAGCCTCAGAGGCTGTGAGATTTTAGGGGAGTAAGAAGTTGGCCGCAGTTCAAAAGCAGTCACAAATTTCATTGTTACAAAGCATTATATGAGGTTCTGATCCAATGGAAAGTTGGCACAGTTTATTTTGTTTTTTAACCTATCACCTTTGCTTAGTCCTGCCGCACTGTGTCTACTTTTTACTCAACAACCTGCTACCTCACGTACACACATATGCTTCTATTATAACATCTAAACTCTTAGCTTAGTCCACAAAATCATATGACTACACTTTAAAACTCTTCACCATCTTACCCAATACAGCTTTTTACTTATTTAAAGTGTACTCCTATTTGTATCTATAGGAACATAAGTTTATAATTTTTCTGCTTAATGTCTGTGCACCTTTATTATTACATCAACCCAAGCTTCTCCCAAGGCTGCAAATCAAACCTTTCAGCATCTGTGGAAGTTTATATCTTTCCATTTCCCACAACCCCTCCTGAGCTGAAGCCACCCCTGCCCATCCCTGCTAACCTGGGAGCAGCTTCCTCCTGGCCATGGCTGCTGCCCGGTGGCTTTCATACTCCACAAAAGCAAAGCCCCTGTTTTTGGTTTTGTCAGCTGCACTGGGGTAGACGATGACATCCACGACGCCGTCCGTGACCTTCTTCATCTCTGTCAGGATTTCCTCCCTCTTCTTGGTTTTGGGGATGCCCCCCACGAACAGGCGGCAGTTGTCCACGCTGGCACAGACCCCCAGGAGCCTCCCATTCCTGAAACAGCAGAGCTGCTTTGTCAGGGGTCAGGAGCCAAGAGAGGGGAAGGTGAAAGCAAAGCCCTTCTTCTGTCCCAAAACACAAGGCCAAACAAGAGGCTTTGGTGTCTTCAGCTGTTCTAAGGGATATTCCAGTGGCTCAGTGCAAAAGCTGCCACTCTGCTAAATCTGATGTCAAAGTCAGGCAGCACATCTGAAATTAAGGATTTGAGGGAGAAACCAAAGCCAAATTTTGCTTTTCCTACTTGAGATTCTCCCTTTTGCTGCCACCAGGCAACTGCACCCCCCAACCCAGGTTGTCACTGGTGGCTTGTGGCTTCCCACTCACCTCATGACAGGTTTTGGGGGAAGAAAATCCCTTGTCGTGGAGAGGCACCATTTGAGGACTCACCAATGCCAACTTTTGTGCAGATCCCAAAATAAAAACTTCCGCTGTTCACCTCTTTGAGGTCAAAGTATCTGTTACAGGCATGGAGAAGTGCAAAACTCCTTTAGAGGAGTCTTTGGAACCAGGAAAGGAAATGGAGGAGGTGGAGGTGGATGAAGCCTGCTCCCTAAGACCTTCCAACCTCTGATACAAATGAAATCTCCAAGAATTCCATGTGCCTTGATCAGATCAAGGCAATACACAATCTTTTTTTTTGTTTTTTTTAAATTAAAAAAGCCATACAATTGTCAGCACGGTTTGTCCTGAAAGGTTTTTAAGCAAAAGCATCAACTCATCCCACTTTGAACTGGCAAAAAAATATTTTGTGTGGTTGAAATCCAACCAACATGTCTTGATGGGCCCATCTGTTGTTGATTTCTGGGTGTTTTGTTCCCAATTTTTAGTCACAAACATGAGGGCTTTTCTGTTCCTTTCTATTAGGAAATGTCACTGTTTTGCCAATTGGTTTCCATCCTATTTCACCATTTTTTGCAATTGCTCCATCTCCCAGAACATATCTGCACAATCTGTCATGAGGGAGACTGTGAATAGAATAAATCAACAGCAAACAACCTGAAGGGAACATAATAAACAACACTGGTTAGGGGAAAGTTAATTTGATCCAAAGCAGAGTATTTTTTCCAATGTTCTGATAGATAATTTTTTTTTTTTTTTGGTGAGGAAGAAATTTCCTGTGAAAGATGTTGGCTTTAATGAGCAATGACTGCACAGGGAGATAGGAGGAGATTTCCCCTCAAAACACAGCAATCTAAATAACCTTGCTCTGGACTGCCAGGAAAAATATCCCTGACATGCCAAAATAGACTGATATATATGATTAAAACTTTCTTTGAAGGTGTTTGCCCTGCTTACCTGATTTCATAATTATTGAGTGTCTTTATTGCATTCTTGGCCTCCTGTTTATTGGAGAAGGTCACAAAGGCGTAGCCCCTGTTGTTGCCATTGAAGTCCATCATCATCCTCATCTCATAGATTTTGCCAATCTGCCAAGTGAGAGAGATTTGTTGGCGAGGTGGGAGTGGTTAAAGAAGACTGGAATTTTGAAGCCCACCCAGTTCCAGTTCCAATTCCAAGGACAGGGACACCTTCTATTGACGAGGCTGCTCCAAGTGCTGCCCAGCAGTGCCTTGGAACCAGCTCAGTTCAGCCCTGACACGCAGCTCTGACCATCAGAAACTGATCAGCTGCCTTCCAGCCTCACCTTTTCACAGAGGGGGATAAGCTCATCCTCAAAGAGGTCCCGGGGCAGTTTCCCAATGAAGATCTCACAGCCCCTCTCTGGTGGAGGGCCATCCCAGCCCGGTGGTGGCCCCCCGTATTTCCTCTGCCCATTTTCCTGCCGTGGGGGAAAAGAAAAGAAAGGTTCAGCTATCTATTTTTAAACACGGATCAAACCTACCCCATCTCTGGCAATGATCCTTGAGGCAGACCCTTCCTTCCCTTCAGCTCCTTGTGAATTCAGCAGGAATAACTGCCAAGGCTGGGATACTTCTGAAGTCCAAGTGCAGACAGTCAAGGAACTCCCTGGAAAATGGAAATCCTCCTGGCTCTGGCAGGGGAATCTCCATGGGCTGTGTGTTAGCTGTGGGTGGGTGATGGAACACTTGAAAAATTTACAACTTGTCTGGATTTTCATCCAATCTGAGGATGACACTTGCCCACCCAAAAGATCCTTCTGGCAATGAGCAAATCTTGCCCCCAAATAATATTCAAAGATGTGAAAGTATTTCCTGTTAGTATTTCCTTTTTGGTCTCTTTTTGCTAGATGAGTGTGTCTCTATTCTCCTCCCCTATTTTTAAGCATATTTCCTTCCTGCTAGATGAGTGTGTCTCTGTTCTCCTCCCCTATTTTTAAGCGTATTTCCTTCCTTCCTTCCTTCCTTCCTTCCTTCCTTCCTTCCTTCCCCTGTCTTCTTCCCTCTCCCTACAGTGATTCCCTGGTCCCAGAGGAGCTGGGGCTCCAGTAATTTTTCCAGTTTTGGCTCCCTGACCATTTTTTAGTCACTTCCCATTCTGGGATTATTCCAGGAAAGCTAATGCCTTGTAAAGATGATTTAAGAGGAATGTAAACAGAAATCCTCCTAAGAGAACAGGAATATACCAAAATCCTTTTAGTTTTCTCGAGCCCAGAACAGGCCCAGAATTATCCATTCTCATTTCTCATATCCATTACCCATTAATCTTCCAATGTTTTCAGCAGTAATGGAGTCCTGGGGACATTTGATTTTTTTGTCTGAGCTGGTGTGTGAGGGGGAACAGCAAGAAACAAACCCTTCCCTCAGTTTGAGGTGGTTTTGTTTGTGGCTGGAAAGCAGCACCTCAACAAACCCATCTTGACAAGGTGCCTGGAGGGAAAGTGGGACATCAGCCCCTTCCCAAATATGAACAGCCCAGGTGTGCACTGAGGAAGAAGATGTTTGGCTGCACCACAGACAGGATAGAAGAAAAATGCCTAAAGTACAGGGAAATTAGGAGAGAGGGGAAAAGAGAAAATGAAAAAAAACAAGGCTGGAATGGAAAAGGTAAGGAGAGAGAATAGCAAGAAGTTGTTGGAGTGTGTGGGGGATTGGGAGCTGAAATGTGCTTTAGGAGTGAGCTTTGCCAGATGTGACAGTAGGAATCCTGGAACACCAGGATAATTCCAAGGCCAGCTTGGACAGGGCTTGGATTAACCTGGGCCAGTGGAAGGTGTCTCTGCCCATGGCATGGGGCTGGAACAGGATGGGATTTAAGGAACCTCCCAACCCCTATGATTTAAAGGAAGCCACAGTAAGTCTAAGACTACAGAAGTCCCTTATCTTATGGGTCAGGGACAGCAGAAAGGCTCCTCCAGGGCACCTAACACAGCTGCTGGCCCGGTGCTGGAATGTGCTTTTTCCCAGGAATCTCAGGTTGTGCTTGGGGCTGTTGTGCCCTCTAGTGCCATACAAAACATGGTAAAGTTCCTGGCCTCCACCTGCCTAAAATCCAGTGTTTGCAGTTCCTTCTTCCAGGATGCAAGGCCTGTCATGGCAGTGCCCAGGGCTTTCCAAGGCTGAGCTTGTTTGGGTCGTGGTAGCCAAGAAAGGCTTTCTCAGGTGGGTTGGGAGGTCATGGTCAGGCTCCACCTGCCCTGCCCATGGGAGGTTTGGATCTTGGAGACCTTGGAGCCTAAACTGGGAGCAAACATTGGAGCAGGTGAGGTACCTGCCTCCCATGTACCTGTGCAAGGATCTGCACAAAAGGACTTCCCACCTCATCCCTCTCCTGAAACTTTGCTCTGTGGGTTTTATTTGGTTTTGAGACACCAATCCCAACCTTTTCCAACATTTAGCAGTGCTCAGGGTTGTCCTTTTCCCACCTTTACTGTAATTTCCCACCAAGCAAGGAATTCCTTGAGGAGTAAGATCCTGCTTTGTGAAAGATAATGTAGCGATGGCCAGCACGGATGTGAGAGAGAAACAAAGCGAAAAGGAATGAGCAAGGAGTGATTCAGGAGCATGGATTCACTGCTCACGCCCCCAGTGAAGCTTCAGGATGAAGCTGGACACTACACAAAAGGATGGGACCGTGAATTCCTACCTGGATCAAATTATATCCCGTTCGCTGAATTAACGCACGGAGGGCGGCTTCTTTCTGTGTGCCGGTCAATCCATCCCCGGATTTGTGATTTGATTCCATTGGGAGTGATTATCAGCAAAAAATCAGGTTAATTAGGGGTGCTCACTGCAATCAAATTTAAGATAAATTAAATCAATTAATACGGCTGGGAGGAGAAAGTCCACCCTCTTGAGAAAGTTTTCAGGGTCGCTCTTCCTAAATCAGTTATTTTGGAGATAAAACCAAAAGAGAACAGCAGAGACTGTGGAAAAAGCAGAAATATCACCCTTGCCAAATGGAAATAAATAGGATTTGAACCCACAGTCAGAGCCTGGGGAGATACAGAGGAAATTTGTAGCCTTTTGGTGGTCCCTCAAGAGGAAAAAAAAAAAATATAAGTGCCTAATCCTGCACTGAGTAGACAACAACGAGTCCTTCAGTCCTCATGTGATGCTGGGAAGGCAACCTTGTACCAGCCATGTCCAGCACTCTGTGAGAAACAGGACCTAGCTCCAAATTTGGC
Source organism: Aegithalos caudatus (assembly GCA_013389925.1). Taxonomy (NCBI): domain Eukaryota; kingdom Metazoa; phylum Chordata; class Aves; order Passeriformes; family Aegithalidae; genus Aegithalos; species Aegithalos caudatus. The sequence goes on along the minus strand of WEIU01005277.1, from coordinate 395,775 downwards.
CTCTTTTTATTTTTGGAAATAAAGACCATGGGAGAACTTCAGATCTCACCTCAGCTCAGGGCTGGAACAACTTTGGCTTCAGACATTTTGATTCAGAGCTGCAGTTTTAGGTCATGGTTGATTCAAGGTTTTTTTGTTTGGTTTGGGTTTGGGCTGAAAACACCATAAAACTGAAATCTGAATCTGGCTTGGGCTACACCCTGGGAAAGAGACATTTACAACACGAATTCAGTACTGGTGATGCCCTGTTTTTCTTGACTGCTGAGCTTTGAGCTCATCCAAGATCCATTTATGTGCTCTGGACATAAAAACAGGGTCTGTAGGTATAGTTCCCTCCTCAGGTCCTTGCAGCCAGAGCTGGGGGTCAGTGGGACCAAGGACTCCACACAGGAAAATGCTAAATTGTGTAATCCAACATGGTTGCTATTTCCTAAAATAGCATTTTATGGTAGAAAGGTGGAGGCAAGGAAATGTGGTGCCTCCCAGACTTGTCTGGAGAGCAAACAGGGCCAAAAGGGCTGGGAGGGGTGGACTGGGGTGAGGTGGATGAGGTGGGGATGGGATGGTGGTGGGGATACTGGGCAGAAGGGAAATCCAGAGCACTAGGAAGGTGGAAGGAAGGTGGATTGCTGTGTCTGCACCCTCAGCTACTGCCAGACTTTTGGGAGGAGCTCCTACACAATCCCCCTGCAGAGCAGTCCCTTGGCACACAAAAGGTGAGCTCTGCATGTAAAGAAATGCAGGTAAAGAAGTGCAATCTATCTGGTTACAGCTGATTTTCTGAGCCTGTCATGATTCTGCAGAAATTACAGAAAAAGCCTTTTCCAGTACCCAACTTTTAACACCAACCCCTTCTTATCAGCTGTTTTTGTGGCTCACTGAGGGAGGAGCCAAGGCTTGGGGCAGCTCACTTTGGCCATTACCTGCCCTGTGCTTCTACACCTTTGTGCCCTGGAAATCTTAAACAGCAGCTTTCAATTTAAAGTGGATTATTCCCAGCATGAGCCCAGATATTTGGGGGATTGCAGTCTTGTGTCACTTGGGCTCTGCCACACTGAAGTCCAGAGACTGTGACTCAAACACTTGCAAATAGTAATGCCAGATTTTGGAGCTAATATTTAATGCAGAGGTTGATGAAACTCTTCTGATTTTATTTGATGTTTTTCCCGTGCTCCCAGGTTCTCCAGTGTTTTAATTACTACCAGCATGCAGGGGCTGGGACATGGGTTATCCAATGCAACAGCTCTTTCCTGTCTCTAATTCCCAAATGAGTGTTTTCTGCAGCAGCTGGAGCCCAGTTCCTGGTTTGTTTTGCCCTTCTGAGGGCGGCAACAAAACCCTGTGGAGATTTTTCAAGGTTGTGTCTGCTTGTGGTGTCTGTGCCTGCTGCCCCCTCTGGAGCTGGCGTTCAGCAGGCACAGGGCAGGATTAGCACACTGCTGTGCAAAAACCACTTGGAGCCTTTCCCAGGCTGCTTCAGAAGGAGAAAGTGAGCATTCAAAAAACCCACAAAAAACCCCAGTTAAAATCCAGATTGGTTTTGCACCCTCCACTATCTGGGCAGAGACACCCCATATCCACCCTATAGGGGAAAGCTCTGTTGCACTGCAGATCTGGCCCCTTATATTCTGCTTTTGGAGCATCCTGGTTTCATCAGGGAATTGATCAGATTGCAGCTCTCGGTGGGTCTCTCTCAGCCCTTAGAGCTGGGCTGGATGCCTGCAGGGCTGCTGGCATTGGATGCACTTGCACGTGGATCCTTTAAGGCCACACATCCTCTCCTGCAGGGAGGAGGGATTTCCAGGAAGGTCACTCTCCCTCCCGGGGATGATTTCACGCTGAGTAGTGAGCACAAGCCTCGGGGCTGGCGGATGGATGGGAACAGAGCATCTCTCCGGCTGATGCCTTTCCAGAGGCAGCAATATCCCTCTCTGCCTTCTGCCTTATTAGATAAGACAGCCGAGCTCTTCTGGGCTCTTCTCGTAAGGCACCCTGCAAAGATTCCAGGCTGTGGACCAGCATGTCTAGACACTGGTGCACTCCAGGATACGCTGAAGCAATCCACTTGGAGTTAGGGAGCAAGAGCAGTCAAGGTTGCAGTGAAGTATTAATCACAGCCTGCTGCAAAACCCGGGGTCTGGCGGGGGTTGTTAATAAAGATCCAGCTTTAACCCGTGCCTGGTGCTCCCACACATTCCTGCCTTTGGAGAAAGCCCAGCTCGATCCCTGGAAACAGCCCTGCCCCCGTGGAAGAGGTGCAGGATGCCCATCCTCAGGGATGCCCCGGCTCACCTGGAGCTGTTCAGCTGCTCCTGCTGGAAGTGGGGTCCACCTGGAGAGCCCCACCCCACGGCAGCACCAGCCCCCGCAAGCCCCCAATCCCGATTCCAAAGGAACCTGCAAGCCCCCACTCCAAAAGGAGGCCAAGACTTGAGTGCCCACTCAGGGCTGGACACACAGCCCCCTGCACCACCCGGGATGGTTTGGTAGCCCCACTCTGAGCAGTAAATTCACACCTACTAATTAGAAGCCCAACGTCATTCACAGGTCATTTAGAAGCTAAAGAGCTTTCCCCCATCAGTGGGGCTTCTCCGGGATGGAAAGAGCAAAGCCCTCTTTTCCTTGAGGATAAATCCCAACACAACAAATCCCAAGCCCAGGAAAACAGGCTTTCCACCCCTCAGTTTTCCAAGCATTTCTTCTCTCCCTCCTTCCTTCCTGCCTCCCTGTACATGTAAACCAAGAAAAAAAGTAAGAGCCAAGAACATGTAAATACTTTTTTGGACAGGGTGCAAAATACCCTTTTTTCCACCTCTGCCACCCAAGGGTCCATCTCATGGAATCACAGAATCATTTAAGTTGGAAAAGCCCTCTCAGATCATCGAGTCCAACCACTAACCCACCCCCAAACCACATCCCCAGGCGCCACATCCATGTGTCCATCGTTGCATCCAGATGATTTCCAGGATACAAATCATGGGGGGATATTTTATTTCTGAAACTTGTGTAATCCCAGCCCTCTCTCCTTATTGCAGGCACCAGCCCCAGTCCTTGCAGCAGTGCCAGTGTGCTGGGATATTATTTTTACCTTAAGGGAGGAGAATTCCTGTCACTCAGAGGAAACACGATTACTTTCTCTCCTTCTTTGTTCCCCGAGCCAGGAATCAATTAGCAAATCCACCCTCACAGGGGAAAACCCCCCTTCCGTGGCAGCTGATGGAAACTGTGAATGACTGCAGCAAATTCAGGCAGTGCTTTAAGCGCTGCTTTAAAAAAGAACCAACCCAGCCACTCTTAATAGAAATATTAGTTCTGGAATTCAACCAATTTCAGGGATTTGTCCTTAAAATGGATTATCATTAACGAGGGCCACCACGCAAAAAAAGAAAAGGAAAAAAAAGGAGAGGGGTAAGCTTCATTTTTTTCAGAAGTTTAAATCAAAATTAAAACCTTTGGAAGTGCAAACTGTCCATGTTTCCTATTTCATCCTCATTTGCGATGGAACTTTGACAATAACACCAACTTATCACGGTCACGGAGTCAAGAAAAGGAAGGTTCTACCTTTTTCTTATATCAGAATACCACTGGGTCTGGTTTCCTCTCTCCACTCTCATTTATTTTAGGTTTCTGCTGAAATTCTGAAGTGCCAAGGAAAGAAAAGGTCCTTTTATACCTTGCAGGCCCACATCAACAAGAAACAGACCACCTCTCCATGACTACTTCTACACGTGGCTCCCTCACACCTACTACAGCACATCCTCTGGCTTTGCTACATCCATCCAAGATTAATCCAGAAACTTTTATCCCCAAAAATTGTGGAAAATTTTTCTTCACTTTTGGGTTATTTGGAAAAGGAGGAGTCTCTTTCCTCAGCCAAGGAATGTCTCCCATGCTGGGATTTTTGCTGAGGGCATATTTGAGGGGAAGAGCCTGCCCTGTGGAGCCTTTTCGGGGAAAGCTGGTTCCCTGTTCCATGAAGGAGATAACAAACCCATGTTTATCACACAGGATCAATACTGTGCTGACCCACTTGGACACATCTAATTAAGGTCTTTTTTTTTTGGTATCCCCTCAGGGCAGCTGCTCCTCTTGAAGAATAACAACTTTTGGAAAACTGGATAATGATATTCACTCTTTCCCCTAATAACCCAAATAGGTCACAGGAGAAACTATTTTCCTCCAGGTTATCAATGCTTTGGGGATTTTCCCCTCTCTCTCCAGGCTCCAAGCAATATCTATTCCTTTCTGTACATCCATAAACACCAAACATGCCACATTTTCTTCCCCAAGACTGGAAGCCTTGTGAGCTGCCCCAGCTCCTGGCGGGGGTCACACACTGAGGGACGGAGTCTGATTGAGCAACGCAGCACGAGGCTTTCATCCCTTGGCTTCCCAGGGTGGGAGGTTGTTTTCCAGCTCTGGTGGCTCCACACAAAGTGGGAACTCACAGACATTTGCAGGAGAGCAGGGCAAATTTGGAGCAATATGAAGGCACTGCAGCACATGAGCCTGGAGAAAACATTCCATGCCTAATCCAGCAAACTTTATACTCAGCCCCTTTTGCTTGGGAATCAGCTTCTCCCTTTGGAACCCCTTTCCTCTTGGGCACAGCTTTTGCAGCTCTGCTGCCAAATGCACACAAAATGACCCCAAAAAAGCCACTCTGTGATGCTGAGCCCAGCCTCCTTCCCTAGTGTTTAACCTGCATCCCCATGTGCTGCACACTTTGAAACCATCCTTCATTCCCAGCCTGTTCCCACCCAAAACTCCTGTTCCACTGAGGGAAAGAGCTTGGGATGAACATTCTGTGCCGGGCAGAAACTATCCCTGCTTGTTGGAAGGGATTAGGGAAAACAGAGGGGTCTGTAGGAGCAGCGATTGCCTTGGCTAGGGAGACTGATCTCTGGCAAAGAGAAGGAGGGACACCAAGTTGGCTGGAAAGATCTCTAATGATTAAGCCTCAGAAAGTTGCACTTTAACAAATCCAGAGCGAATTATGGCAGGGAAAATCTCTCCTCTCTGTCTGGCCTTGCTTTTCAAACAAGGAGGAAAAGCAGAAAAGCTCCTCTTTCCATGGCTTTTCCAGGTAAAACCCTGCCGAGGCACCCGAGGAGCCCCTGCTCATCCCAAACCCAACTCTGGTGGTGTGGGGCTGTGTGGGGCCAGCCAGGGGTCCCAGCCCCGATGGAGTGGGCCAGTTCCTGGCTCTGAGTCTGATGCCGGGGCACTCTTGGGGTGGGAGGCTCCCGGTGGAGCTGCTCCTTCCCAAGCCCGCCGCCAGCCCCGATTTGCACACCCCCTCCCAGCCCCCAAACCCCCCAGCAGCCGCCTACCTGAGCAGTTTTGGAGGGTGGTGGCCCCCCGGGACAGAGGTGTCCGTGCTTGTGGGGAGTTTGCGACGTGTCACTGCGGTTATTCCCTAATCATCATATCAAACTCCAAAGGTTCAGCAGCCCCGGGCTGCTTTACAGTCCCGCGGTTAAACGTTAACCCGCCCTATCTGCCAGCTCCCTCCAGGCCTTTGACCAGATAGCTGCCTCAGACAGCACCCACCAGGCCCAGCTTTCCCAAAATAAATGCAGGGGCACCAAAGGCAGAGCCCAGTTTGAGGGCTGGGATCATTCTGACACCAGTTTGCTCCGTGCTGAGGCCTTTCTCACCTGATCCATCCCCAGCAGAGATGCTGGGAGAAGGGACAAGCCTTGTGACACTCTTGGGCTTTACAGGAGGTTTGGGTTTGCTGGAGGAGTGAGAAATCCCTTTTGATGGAAAAATTCCTCTTGGTGGCCTAAGCGAAGCTGTGGTTTTGCAGAAATTGCTACAAAAACGTTTTCCAAGCAAGAGGCTCACAGTGAGGAAAGCCAGTGCAGGTTTTGGGGAGGGTTTCCTGCACCCAGAAAAGGCTGTGAATAAATCCAGCAGCCAGGAATCTCTGCAAGGGGTGGCTTCCAAGTGGGGCAACCTCTGAGCATCCTGAGTCCTTGTGTCACATCTGGTGATGCAACAGCTGAATTGAATGTCTGGCTGTTTCCAAAACCTTCTGGACCCTCACAGGAATGACAGTGGGGTACCGCAGGACTTTAGCAGGGTGATTTCATGGAATTATAGAATCATTAAGTTTGGAAAAGACCTTGAGGATCATCAAGTCAAACCAGCACCACCACCATGCTCGCCACCATGCCATTTTTCTTGCATAATGGGCAGGTTTAGCATGCCAGCATCAGGATCCATCCCTGGAACTGCATCCTGCTGTGGCTGTCTCTGAATTCAGAGCTGGAGCATGACCAGGCTGGGACACAGTTTGCCATCCCGGAGATGACCCCCACGACATGGATGCAGTCCTGGGCTTCATTTGCAGCCCTGTTAAATGAAGCATTTATAATTAGGTGTTGCTGACACTTCAGGTTTGGAAAAGTGCCATCCTTGTGTTTGCTCAGCTTTAAAAGCATGAGGTATCCCTGTGGGGGGAAGATGACAGGGCCTGGATCCCTCATGAAGAGCAGCATCTCGCTCTGTCCTCCCTGCATCTACTTCTCACCAGGCTGCTGCTCCCATTCCTGGCCCAAATATGGGATTGCTCCCAAGGGAACATCTGCCTTCTGCTATCCACCTTTCTGCAGAATTGAGGGGTTCAAATGCAGGTTTTGGAACATTCAAAGAAGAAAAAAAACCCAAAGAAGCCCTTCCCAACCAGTGATGAACACCTCTCCCTGGGCACAGTTTGGGATCTGCTGCTTCTCCTGACCTCCAGGGCAGAGCTTGGGGGTGAGGGGCAGATGTAACAATGGAATTTTTTTGCTTTGTCAAAGGGATTTTTCTGTCTTTAGCATGCCATCCTGTCCTGTCCTAAGGGACTGGTGGGATTTGATCACTGGACCCTGGATTTCAGACTGAAGGCCTCAGTGTGCCACCGAGCACATTAGACTGCACAGGAAAATGAGCTGAAATCATTCAGCGACCAATTAAATGCTTCTACCATGGAATTGTGACAGTGGGAAGAGCACACCAGCTCCATAAAATCAAGCGTCACACACCTTCCTAGACCCAGCACTAAAAAGAGCCATGGAAAAGTGTGTCTGAGGGAAATGTGAGGTGTTATGTGAGTGCAGGTAATGGGACTCCGATGATCTGTCAGCAAGAGGGGTTGAAATGCATTGAAGCAAGGCAGTTTGGGATGGAAAGCCCCATTTTGGGGAAGAAACCCCACAGGTGTGAGGGAAGCACATATGGACATGGAAAGCCATTCTGAAACCAGAGGGGCTGGAATTTCAGCATCATTTTTGAGGTTTTGCAGGAAGGGCAGCTGTGATGCTTTCCTCCCATCTTCCCCTCTGCCACAGATTTGGCTCAGAAGAGGAGAAGTGATCAAGAGAGGAGAGGTGATTTGTGCTCCTTTATCCTTGAAAGGCTCTCAAGAGGCAGAGTGGAGCAGCCCTAAGAGCAGTAGAACATAATTGTTTCCTTCTCCACAATCACAGCAGCAGTGGGCTGCCTCCTCCAGGATTTGCCTCAGCCCGCCAGGTGGGATTAGGGAAAAGCACTTCGAGCTTGAGTAGACACTTGAGTAGATGTTACCCCTTTGTGGTATTTATTTACTGCCACAAACCCCACAAACCCCTTAAGAGGAGCTTGATCCTCCAGCTTTCCCCGGCAGTGCTGCACAAAGTTTTCCAGGATGTCCAGCAAGGGATTTATGGCAAATCTCTGGCTGTGTCGAGCCCTGCTGGGGATCAGCAGCCTTCCTTTAACATACCAGTAAAGCCGACAAAAATATCCCTGGTGTAAGGAGGAGCAGGGTCAGAGCCCAGCCCTGGAAGAACATGAAATTGGTGATGTTGAGAGCATCTTCTGAGTGCTGCGTTTGCTGTGCTTGGTGCAAACACCCTGGTCAGACAGACCCTGCTGTGACCCAGGCGTGTGGATGCTCTGGTTGGTGACATTCCCACTGCAGGGACTGCTGGAAGTTGGGGAAGAAATGGGATGTTGCCAAAAGACTTTGAATTTTCCCAAGTCAGCTACAGATTTAGAGGGATGTGTATCAGTTATTGGGGAGGGTTTTGTGTGTGTACAAAGACAGATTGTTAAGCACCACTGCAGCTCATTACAGCTCTCTAAACATCACAGTTCTCCCTTTCCCCCAAATAAGTCTGCATGCTGCAATGCCACTGTGCTCTGTAATTAGGAACAATTCAGTTGAAGCCTTAATGCTTTCCAAAAACAATCCTTTGCTTCAGCAGCCTGACTCACACCCTGCTAGAGAGCTGCTGCTAGGCTGAAAAGGAATTTATAGTGGAGCAAACAGCCGGTGTGTATTTGTATTTAGAGATACGAAAATCACTTGGTCCTAATTCCAAAACTGATATCAGGTGAAAAAAAAAAAAAAAAAAGGTTTAAAAATGGGCACAAATGAGGTTTCTGCACCCTTTCCCTCATGCTTGGGACTCCCAGACTCTCGAGTTGCCAGTTTTTCCTTGTTGTGGCTGAGACATTTCAGGTTTGTTTGTGCCATGGAGAAGCAACAGTTGTGCCCAAAGGGGGCTGGATTGTGCTGCTGCCAAAGAAAACAGATTTAATTATAAAAGTTTTGTGTGCCTGTGGCTTCAAGATAAATCTGTGGTCTTAAGTATTCCTTTGATTTAGGATAGTTTGATATGACCTGTGTTTGTGTAAGGCTGATGTTGGGATATGGATCAAATATTGACACTCTGCTGCTCCATAAATGTTCTGCTGTGAGCCAAGTGACTTTTGTAAGGCTGTGGTTACAACTCCTTCAGTCTCTGGTGTTTCTCCAATGCCTCTGGATAACAACAGCATAAATAGTGGGTGTGCAATTCCAGCCTTGTTCCACAGTGCAATGCCAGCCTGAATAATCACAGCACAGAAAGAGCCCTGCACGTGCAGGCAGGGAAGTGGGAGCCAGCAAGCTCAGGAAATGCCCTCATTCCCCATTTCTCTCTCAATACTGGCTCCTAAAATCCGTGTCCAAAAATAATTGCAAAGAAAGTGGTTTCAAACTGGGGCTGGTGGCATCAGTGCTCCTGCAGATGTGCGTGACATGAGAAGTGTTTGAATCCTGTCCCTTTGGCAAAATATTCTTCAAAAGACCTTTTCAGACCCAAATGCTTGGGAAGTTTAATTGGAAGTTATGTTCCAATGTTTTTAGTTCTGCTGACAATTTCCCAGCCTGCTTCCTGACTTCTGTCTGTGCAGCTTCTTGATACTGAGATTGTGACCTCTACCTGGTAAAAACAGGGGCATCATCGACCTAAAAATAACAGGTACTTTAAAAATAAGTTGTAAATTTATCAGAGTCCTCCCATGAAGTGTGAAGTCAAACCTTGAAGTCACAGGTGTCAAGATTTATGTAGTTTTTTTCTTAAGAAAGAATATCCTTTCTGCAAAACTTTACAGAACTGGTTTGGGTTGGAAAGGACCCTAAAGCCCATCTTCTTCCACAGGCAGGGACACTTTCCACTCTCCCAGGCTGCTCCAAGCCCCATCCAACATGGCCTTGGGCACTTCCAGCTCTTATTTCTCCTTTAAGTGCATTCAGAAAACCAGAAAGTTCTGATAGTAGTGGTTTACACTGAACAGAAGTGAAAAGCTGTAATTGGATTTACTGTACAAATTACTGACAGTAAGTCCTCTAATGCTGTTAGGACTCCTTAAAATAATAGACTTAAACCCTTCTCCCAGCTGAAACCAAATATCCCAAGGCAAACAATTACACTTAAAGGCCAGATGTGATTATTTTGCAGCACCTTTTTGTGGCTTCTGTGTGTGAAGGAGAAAAGCCTCGGGCTTTTTTTCCTTTTTCTGTCTGTTTCAGGACAAATAAGTGGGATGGGAAAGACAAGGACTTGCACAGGTTTTTGTTTGTTTTGGAAGGACACCCTGCACAAGGGTGGCCTGAACTCAATGTGTCCCAGCTTGCTTGCCTGCCTACAGCATAACCCCAAATATATCTATTAAATAGATATATTTAATATATCCTACCTGGAAAGGGAGAGCTGCTGGGGAGAAGGAAATGCCCCAGTGGTTGTGTGTAGATGTAAAGAAAATGGGGTCAAGGCCACTGGTCCAGTTTGTTGTGGGGGAAAATGGGGGAGGTAGGAAAAGTGGTATTGATCTGGGGATACAAGGGCACTGATAAGAGAAATGGGAACAATTTGCCTGAAGAACTGGGCAAGTCTGGGCAGGAGAGATAGCCAGGAATGAGGCTTTATTTTTATTTATAAATGTGCTTTTAACAAAATTTTAAAGGTGGTGTTGGGCCTTGCAGATTTTTCCTCTGCTGGAAAACCAGGGAGGAAAATGAGATTTTTCCAAGCAGCAGGTTGGGACTTGTAAGCCAGGCCTAACCACTAAGCTGAGTCTTTTACCTCTTCTGAGCTTTGGCCACTTGGGGAGGCAAGAGCAAATAGTTTGTGACTTTTTTCCATGTAGCTTTTGCTTTTTTTTCTACTTGTGTTCTTCATCAAAGCATGTTTCATGCCTCCTGGGTCAGTCTGGTGGATGCAGGCATTTGTGGAATATTTCCCACTCCACTCTTTAAGGGTGGCTGTGTTCTCATGGACTCACTGTACCTTTCTAATGTGCAATAACTTTCTTCCAAAAAATGGTTCTGCAGCACATTGAATTCAGGTGTGTTTTATCATCCTGTGGGATGGCAGAAAAGCACTTGGGACATCCTGCTTTCATTAAGGCATCGAGTACAGAAGTTTATGGAACTGGTACAGAACATTTACAGGGGATTCAGGGAAGAAATAATGGCTGGGATAAGTTTTGATATCCTGAGTGGGCTTCGTTAGTCCCTGGTTTATGAATTCATTGAGAAATTGAATCACAGAATGGGTTGAGTTGGAAAGGACCTCAAAGCCCACCCAATGCCAACCCTGCCATGGCAGGGACACCTTCCCCTGCCCCAGGCCACTCCAAGCCCCATCTAACCTGGCCTTGGGCACTTCCAGGGATCCAGGGGCAGCCACAGCTGCTCTGGGCACCCTGTTCCAGGGCCTGCCCACCCTCCCAGGGAACAATTCCTGCCCAATATCCCATCCATCCCCGCCCTCTGTCACTTTAAAGCCATTTCTTGTCCTCTCAATCCTTGTCAGAAGTCCCTGTCCCTGACTTTCCCAGGGGCAGGAAAAGCAAGTCAGGGTTAACTTTGTTCTTGCTCAGGCAGAGGTGTCCTGGAGAAGATCAGGAATGTGTGGCCTGTCCCAAATCATCTTAGGGATGGAATGTGGGAGGGTGGCTACAGGATGGGAAATTGCAAAAGGAACTTAAAAGGCTTTAAAAAGGCTCCTGTGACCCAAAGAACCTTGAGAAACAACCTCAGGAAAAGTCCTGAGTGGGGAATGGGGGACCAGCTCCTCCAGCTCATAGGTACAGGAAGAATTACTCACCTACACAAATTGCAGAGGTACCAAAGTGGGTGTTAAGTGCCCCACTGCCCCCTAAATACTGACAGCTCATGCTGGAGACTCCCACACCTCTGCTCCAGCAGCCTCAAAGTGCTCAGAACCCAAAATAGTGCTGGCCAGGGGCTTGATTTCTTAAAATATTTCCCTAAGCCATGCTGTTTATCCTGTCTCTCCTCCCCAGTGGGTTGGTGGGTGGTCTGTTTGCTGGGTTTGGGTTTGCCCATGGGTGGCCTTGAGCTGGAGGGGTCGGGGGTGTCCTGGCAGGGTGCAGAGCTGAGTTTTGGGGTAGGGAACCTTGATGGACCCCAGCTCAGAGGCTCCTTCCTACTTCAGGAGGCTACAAAAAGCAGTTCAGGCACGAATCATGAAGCTTTGTGAGGTTTTTAATCTTAAATTCTCAGTTTCCAGAATTCCAGCAAGGCTTGGCCCCTCTGCCTGGGCTGAACGTGAGCTTCCCTGAGGGTTTGGATCCAGCCACCAAATCCTGCTGTTGGAGTACAGGGGGGCTGCCAAGCTGTCCTGAATTCAGGTGGGTGGTGGAGCTGGATCTCCCCCCATGAGGCCAAATGTGAACAAAAAAGGGTCTGTGATGCAGGGCAGTGGTGTTTGGTTTGGGATGTGTGACTACTAACCACAAACAGAGTCAATATTTAATAGAGAATAATGGAAAAATAGCAAAAATAGTAGTTTAAGAAGACCTGTGTCACTTCAGCATAGGGGTAAGGGGTATCTTTTGTCCTTTCAAGTGTTTATTTTATTTTTATTATTTTTAAATAACTCTGGCACCCTGGCAGGTTTTGGGGTGTTGCAATTTGCTGCACCAAAGGAGTTCTGCCAGCACAATCCTCTCAGCTGCCCTGCAGAGTGAGGGATGGCAAATACACTCATTTTGGGTGAATGTTTTTAAACATTAAAACCCTTTTCAGCTGTGGCCAGACTTGAACCTTCAAATATTTCCATGTCTGGTGAAAATGGTGTCTCTTTAAATAAAAACTCACACCACCACTCCAGATCAGAATCCCGTGGGTGGAAGGGACCTTAAATCCCATCCAGTGCCATGGGCAGGGCCAACTTCCACTGTCCCAGGCTGCTCCAATCCCCATCCAACCTGGCTTTGGACACTTCCAGGGATCCAGGGGCAGCCACAGCAGCTCTGGGCAACCTGAGGAATTCCTTCCCAGTCTTTTAGGTAAGCTCTGGTGTGGGTGGTGTTGGAGGCACCTTCTCCTTTCTGAGTGATCCTTGCTCTTCCCATCAGATCCTGCTGCGGATGGGGTGGCTTGGGATGGTCTTGCTGGACAAACTAAACTCCATAAAAATGCCATCCACCCTCTACGGTTTTCTGCCCACCCTTGCTGTAAGCAGTGCCACCACCCTGGACTGGACTTGCCCTGATGTTCTGTTGTTTCTTCAAGAGAGTTCCAGCTCTGGCAAGGTGTCATTTTCCCACTGGGAAAAGTGACTTCTCAGGCTGCTCCAGCCCAGCTTCTGCCAGAGCTGTCTCAAAGGAGATGTCCATCTTTCCTGGCAAACCTTGCTAGCAACACTTAGGTCATATTCTGCTTTTATTTCCCCTGCTTTGAAAGCAGCCAAACTTCTCCCAAAGCTTTGTGCAGATGGAAATTGCTGAAGCCTCTCCAGCACCCAGCGACAAATTACAACTGTGAGATAACAAACAGCCGTGGGTCTTGGCTAGAAATGGCACATTCCAAATATTTTAATTGCTGATTTGTATGTTTGGGAGAAAAAAAATCCTTCAGGTGCTATGCAATGCATGTATAAATTCTGAATTGTAAATAAATATCCTCCCTGGGAGCTGAGATTTTTTTGGCAGTTTATCAAGCAGTGAGGTTTAAATGGGAATTCATTCAGCTGGACTAGGAAGCAATCAGAGTATCTCTGGGATTTTGGTGTGAGATGGGGCTCCCTGAGCTGGGCAGGCCTCTCCTAATGTTGGTGTCCATAGAAATTGAGAATTGAGAGCATCCAAAGGGACCTCTGGAGGGGAGAGGAGCCAGCATGGATGGACCAAACTCAAGGTTTTGTCCCATTCATGGCCTGCAAGAGCCAATTCTGTTGTAAGAAGGTCACAGGTGAATCAGAGCTGCTTCTCCTGCCTGGGCAGAGAATTCCTGCTGCCCAAGCTTTGGGCCTTTGGACAGGGATGCTGTGTTCTGAAGGGGGATGGTTGGTACCTCTGGGACTGCTCAAATAGGTCTTTGAAAAGACTGAATGTGGATGAATGTGATTGAGATAGATGTAACAGAGCTTCTCATGCTGGAGGAAAATAAAAATATATATTTAAAATGGCAAAAATCCAGTTAGAATAGGAAAAATACCTCGCACACACACAAAGCCAGGCTGGGCTCTGACTTTTGCATCTTGGAAATCACTTTTCACAGGTCCTGGCTTCAGTGAAGAGGGGCATGGAGAGGTTTTGTCCCCAGCCTGGAGCAGTCACGCAAGGCTGGGTGTAAAACCCCTCCAGGTGAGCTGCCAGCAGCTTTTCCAGGAAGGGAAAAACTTAGGGACCAGCTCTGCTTATGGGAATGAGCTTGGGAAGCCAGGAAAACAAAGCCTCTAAAAAATACAGCTGGCTCTGTCCCCTTGGTGTTTCCTTTCTTCACAAAGACAACTTTACCTGGGTGGTAAACAGGGACTCTGGAGAGCAATTCTCCCTCCTTCCCCTTTCAAAGTGGTCAGGATTGTCTCTTAGCCGATGGATAAGGTGGTTCCTGGGAGCAGAGGGTGCTTACCTGGCTGTTCCCAGATCTCCAATATGGGGAGCAGGTGATGCAGAAAATGCTCCAGTGCAGAACCAACCAAGCGGAGGATAAATACTAATTTAGATTTTTCCGAAAGGCAGCTGGTTTTGTTGGTTTTGCTCACTGGGTTATGCAGACGCTCCCTTGGTGTCAGGGATTTCTGATGGAGCTGGTGCTTTCAGCTGTGACAGAAGGTATAAAAAAGGTCATAAATATAGCTTTGACTTCAGGTAAAAGGTAATAAAATCCTCCAAAAGGCAGATAAAAGACAGATAAAACTGTTTCTAAACCCAGCTTGCAGCAATTTCATACTCTATATATGCAAGGGGTTTCAGTAACAGTTCAGTAGCATCAAGAATTCTTTGTTTTTCACTGTAAATATTTCCTAGATTAAAAATAAAACTCCTAACAGTTCCCCAACAGCGTGTAGCCCTGACAGATTTGTACCTTCCAAGATGAATTTAATTATTTTTCACCTGAAATACTTCAGGTTTTACTGCCACTCGCTGAACTTCTAAGCTGTAACTTTGATGGTGTCTTTGCAAATCTGTGGGATTTTCATTATTTCTCCTCTCCCCAAGACAGTATGAACACGTGGTGAGCAGAACAGGGTGTCATTCCTTAGTAAAAAATGATTTAATAATGAAAATTCTGTTTTTAAGGAACCTAAACCTGAACACCTCTTTTGGGAGAGTTTGCAGGAGCTGAGGATCATCTTGGAAAGTTTTCTCCACTCAGTAGCTTCCAAAAGCAAAAGTCATGAATGCTGAATGTTGCTTAGGATTCTAAACTGAAAATGCATTCTGAAAGAAGAGAGTTCCTGAGGGAATTGAGGTAAAAATAGCTGCCAAACAAGGCAAAATTGAAGAGGAAAAGAACATTGATATTCAGTATATTCATTTCTCACAGAGCCTGATGTTAACGGCTCTGCTGGGAAATTACACGATTGTTGTTAAAATGCTGTGGAAATCCAAATAATGGCTGAGAAGCTACAGGATGTTCTTGGAGGATGCAAGCTTTTCTGGAAGAAAATGAAATAAACAGTTCAGCTCCAACACCTAAATATTGATACAAAGATGTAAAAGTTGAGGAGGCTTCACAGACCAGCAGGGCACTGGGCAGGCTTGGAAAGTCAAATATTCTGTGTCCCTGTGAAGCACTTGGAGTTCATGTGGTGTCCTAGAAAAGCAGGATGTGAGCCAAGGAATAAGGGAATAATAACCAAAATGAGGGAGTTGATGACTGGGTTGTGCAGGAGTTGGGCTGCAGCAGCACAGCCAGGAATGGGATTTAAAAATAGCCTCGCTGATGGGTGAAAAGGGCCCTGGAAGAGCAGCCCCGAGCAGTGGGGGATCCCCATCCTCGGGGACAGCCCTGGTGCTCCCAGAGCCTGCTGGGCCCCTTTCCCAGCGCTTCCAGAGGCAGCCTGCTGGGAATGCTGGCAGATGCCAGAGCAGGAGGCAGCACGTGCTGCCACTTTGGGAGAGCGGCTCCTGAGGGGGTTTTTAGGTCAGAACAGCACAGGGAAAGAGCCACTTGTGGGACAATGTCCCTGGAGCTCAGTGCTGTGCAGGGATGTGGCTGCTTTCCCTTCAGTCACTCAGGGCTGGCATTCCCATACAGATCCCACGGAGCCGCTCCTGGCCCGGGCCCAGCTCAGAATTACTCAGAGTTACTCCTGCTCAGCATTCCCTTTACAGCAAGCCAGAATGGGGGCCTTTTCCATGGGCCTTTCCACACTGCTTTGTCACCCTCCTGGTTTTCCAGAGCCGCTTTTGTCGTGTCAAGGGTTTCTTGCTGGTATTACCTCCAAGCTCTGCAGCCAAAGGCAGGACACAAGCAGGCACGAGGAGGGAAAAATGGGCTCTGCCTCAAATCCCACTGCCCCAAACACCCCCAGGCGCAGACAGGCTGCTCCTGGAGCTGACCCAAAGTAAATTTGGAAGGTGCTGAGGAGGAGCAGCCTTTAGTGGCATTGCCTTCCCAAGATAACCATCAGTTGTCACCCAATTTTGGCAGCGAGGGGCAGGAAGGTTTTTAGATTGGTCATGGATGAGATGCTGAGCATTTTCCAGGAGCATTTCTGTCTGGGAATAGCCAGTGGGAGGCTGAATGGATTTGTGGCTGGCCAGGTGGCTGCCACAGCTGTGCTGTGCTGCTGGATGTCAACCCCTGCCACCACTGCCACCAGGGCCAGAAGGGGTGGCAGGGCTTTTTCCCAGAGGGGAAATGCTTGGGGATGAGTTTTCCTGAAATACGCAACCATTTTTATTATTGATTTACAATTGCCTACATTTTATAATATCTATTTTTAAAATGTGTAATAATATATATATGTATATGTATAAGAAAGGTGGAACCATTTTTATTATTGATTAACAAATGCCTACATTTTAAATATATATATTTAAAATATATAATAATATATATGTTTATATACAAATGTAAAATAATAAAATCTATAATAAAAATGTATAAAAATGTATAAAAATATGAGAAAGTCACAGATGAGTCAGAGCTGCTTCTCCTGCCTTGGCAGAGAATTCCTGCTACCCAAGCTTTGGGCCTTTGGACAGGGATGCTGTGTATAATAATATAATAATAACTGCATATTAAAAAATATAGAGACAGTTCAGAAAAGTCTTTGGGTAGAGTTGTAATAAGATCAAGTGATGGGATATGACCAAGAAGGAAGTATTTACATGCAATCATCTACTTACAAGTCTGTCAGAAAGAGATGATTTTTTTTTTAAATGGAGTTATGGCAAAACTCTCAGTTTTTGTTCACATTCACCATTTTTCAAAAAACACCCCGTGCTGAGTGGGAGGGAGGATACAGCCTTTAGAACCACAAATGCAGAGTGGGAAATTCTTCTGGGATAGCAGAGAGGGGGAAACAAACCCAGCAGGAATTCAGGCGTAGATGTCGAGAGCATCTAAATTTGGATGCTGGATTTTTGCAGTCCCAACATGTCCCACTTGTGAGGTTTATTTTTCTCCCCCTCTTTATTAAAAAGAAAACTCTTTGCAGTCTGTGGCTGGAGTGTCCAGTTGTGGAAGTGCCTCCAAAGGAGAGAGTTAATAATATTTATCTGAAACATGCCAGAGCCCATGTGGAGTCTGGGAGATTGGGCTGGATAAAACCAGTATGAAATCCCTGCTATCCTGGGAGTTGCTGGAGGTTTTTTTTTTCCTCCCACCAGCCTCTGATGCTGTGGAGCAGTTGTGGTGAGAGCATGGATGTGATGATACCCTTGTAGCCAAAGGAATATTTTTAGCTTCCTCGTTTTCTTTAAAGAAAATTACATCCTGCTTGCGACACTCAGAGGATTATTTTAATTTATATTAAGAAGGGAAGAAGTTGAAGTTGTGGGACCATTTCTAGAGCAGTGTCACAAGCAGCAGCAAGAAAAAAAATGCCAAAAAGAAAAAGGAAGATACAAGGAAACATTTCCAGGTCATTGCTTCAAGAAAAATATTTTAAGCATGATATCACAGTATTTTATATAATCCTAGAATGGTTTGGGTTGGAAGGAACCTTAAAGCTCATTTCATGCCGTGAGCAGGGACACCTTCCACTGTCCCAGGCTGCTTCAAGCCCCAAAGTCCAACGTGGCCTTGGATACTGCCAGAGATCCAGGGGCAGCCACAGCTGCTCTGGGCACCCTGTGCCAGGGCCTGCCCACCCTCCCAGGGAACAATTCCTGCCCAATATCCAACCCAGCCCTGCCCTCTGGCATTGGGGAGCCATTCCCTGTGTCCTGTCCCTCCATCCCTTGTCCCCAGTCCCTCTCCAGCTCTCCTGGAGCCCCTTTAGGCCCTGGCAGGGGCTCTGAGCTCTCCCTGGAGCCTTCCCTTCTCC
This sequence comes from Aegithalos caudatus, assembly GCA_013389925.1. Classification (NCBI taxonomy): domain Eukaryota; kingdom Metazoa; phylum Chordata; class Aves; order Passeriformes; family Aegithalidae; genus Aegithalos; species Aegithalos caudatus. The sequence continues at coordinate 377,722 of WEIU01005277.1, read as the reverse complement.
AGGTGAACACCCCCAGCCTGGCTCCAGAGCAGAGGGGCTCTGTAAGCTCATGAAATTTCACAAGCAAAAAAAAAAAAAAATTTTTTTTGGGCAATTTGAATAATTTGACTTACTGCACATGCAATGTCGTTGTACCAGAAGGGTTATAATTGATAGCAGGGAGTGAATTCAACCCAGTTTCTCCAGTGGCACTGGGGTTAGAACTGGATGATGTGTAAAGGTCTCCCTTCCAACCCAATTCCCAATCCCATTCTGGGAATCTATGGAAATGCCTGAGCAGCATCACTCGGAGCTTTCTGTGATTCCCAGGGAGTGGTGGATTTCTTGCCCACTTCAGTAGCTGTAGAGTGTGTAGGACACACTGCACAGACATCCTCACACTGCTTGTGCCACAAGACAACTCCAAGGTGCTTTTTGAAGGTGTCAGGCAGCAAAAAAATCCTGTGACAAGCTCAGAAGGAAGTCAGCACAGCGGCTGCTCCATGGCAGCATCACCAAAGGGATTGGGAAGGCTCATTTTTTAATATAAATATCATTGTTCCCATTTAGGGAGTTACTCCATGGTGAAAAGGCTCATATCTGTTAGTAAAGTAGACACTGAGGAGGTGACACAGTTTATTAAATTACCCAGTGAAATGGGGACTAAAAAGATCACTGAAGAAGGAAACAGCACAGAATTAATCTTTCCTTTTTGTGGCCTTAAAATGCCCTTCCACTGAAATCTCCTGTGTCCACAGAGCAGCTCCATCCCTTAAGGAAGCTGACATGAAACTTCAGCTGACGTTAAGAGATTGGGTGGGAAAAAATAGGTTCATACTTTTGCCACTATTGAAGTAAGTCATAAATACCGAATATTTTCTTTCTTTAACATGGTGGGGATTTATTGCCTTCATCCAGCTCCTCCAAATCGCCCAGGGCTGTGACCTCGGGTCCACTCTTGCTGCTGCAGAGGCTCTTGGCTTGCAAAAGCAAGCTTGGAAAGAGAGAACGGTGGGGGTTGCAGAGGTGGAGTAGGAGGCAGGGTATTGATTTTATAAAAATCCAGCATCACCTTTGATACTCTGTTAAAGTTACACCAAGGGAGAGCTGGCACGGCTTCCAGCGGGATAATTACGGCCCCAGCCTGAGCAATGTCTGCGTGCTTGGGGCTTGCAGAGGAAGCTGGGATGAGAAATGCAGGCGCTGAGCCTTCCTGGGTTCAATAGTCGGCATATTTTACATATCTGCTGGCTGCAAACTGCTTTTTCTATAGTGCCTCGTAAGAGGGAAGCCGCTGGGAGCCAGGAGAACGAGCTCGGGCCGAAGCCGAGGGTCATTTCCAACAGCATTTAGTGTTTCTCCTCCTATGGACGTGCGGAATCGTGGCTGGGGATGCTCACCCTCCGGTGGAGTCGTGGGAAGGGAAGGGCTCAATCCTTCAGGACCTTCTGGGACCCCTTCCTTACGGATGGGACCGTGCCCTTTCCTTGGATAAACTCTCGGGGTCTCACCGGGCAGGCTTGAAAGCTAAAAAGGCGCACTAATGGAAGGCACTAAGGATAAAGGGCTTTCCAGCACTAATAGAGGAGATGCCCGGGCTCCAGCCACAGCATCCTCACCAATAACTGCGACAGTCCCTAAATTATCAGCGCGGTGTTAACGCCCGGGAGGGTTGGGCTGGGCTTATCCCTGAAAAACGGGACCGTCCGGAGCTGAGGCCGGGGGGCGATGCTGGGGCGGGGCGGAGCCTCTGCTTGGGTCAGCTCCAGGACCTGCCTCTGTGCCTCTGGATCCACAGGGTGCGAGGCACATAAATTCCCCGGCTTTCCCGACCTGGGCTCAGTCTGCGTGTCCCGCTGCGTGCCCTGAGCAGCTGCTGAGTGTCCCTGATCCTGGTGGGCACAGAGAGGAGCGGGATGTCCCTGCTCCTGTGCCTTGGGGGTGCTCAGTGTCCCTGTGCTTCCAGCCGCTCCTCTGCTGTCCTGGCCATCCCGCGGTCGTTGCCTGTGCGCGAGCCGGGAAGGACAGCGGGACATGCGCAGGCTCCCAGCCGGGACAGGGATGCGGGACACGGTGGAGCTGCGGGAGCCTTATCCCGCTGTTCCCTGCCGCTCCCGGCTCTCTGGGTCTCCTTGCAGAGGCTTCTCAGGGCCGTGCTGGCGCTTCTGCCGGCTGTTTTACCTCTGTGCTTATCTTCAGATGAAGCCGCAGCTGCTTCGGGCTGAGCCCAGAGCCTGCGCTGGGAACGTTCCCGGACGGGCCGATGGATGCGGAGCGTGGCTTTGGCTCGGTGTGGGGACACGGGAGAAGCTGTGACCCCACAGGGCTCCAGAGCCTCTTCCCCTGCGATTTTGGCCTCCCAGGAGCTGCCTTGAAGCAGTTGCTGGTTGTGGAATGGTGACGCTCCTTGGTGACTGGCTGAGCTGTCAGTGAGCTCACGGGGTCGAGCCACCGGCTGTTCTTAGTGCCAGCTACACGTTATATATAAAAATATATCGATGTAGCCTTTAATCTAGACCCAAAGCAGATTACTGAGCATGTTTTACCATGTGTGTTTTCCCTTCTGTGCCTCCCAAGCAGCCCAAGGCAGCTGGGATATTAATAATGACCACGTGCTGGACTGCTCACTCTCCAAGCCCAGAGTACCAGGGTGGGGAGGCAGCCTGGGACCTGTTTCTGCTGTTCTCTGTTGCAGAGGTTGGATTTCCTTTAAGTAAAACCTCTTGTAAAAAGAAAATCATAGCCCAGTGTCTCCAGTTGGGGTCCAGTAACGTGGTGAGGGCTGGAGAGGCTGTCAGTGTGGGGCTGAGGGCAAGGGCTTAGCTGGTGGTTTAATTCACAGAAAATACATAATTATCCTTAACTCACAGCATCCTTGGAGTTTCCTCTCTGTGCTGCCAGCCCCTGGAGCTGCGAAACAACTCAAACCAAAAGTGGTGCTCCGGGGGTAAAAACATGGAAAGACACAGTTCCAATTAAAAGAAGCGTTTGGACAGTTTTTAAAAACCTCTTGGCAGAAAGTTGCATCCTTCCTCTGCCACATGTGAGATTATTGTAGGGAAAAACCTGCACTTTTGGAGCAGTCAGGTGGCTGCTGCTTGATGGAGATCCCTCTGCTTTCCTCATTCAGGAAGGCCAGAGGTGTGGGAATGGCAGCAGCTTAACCAACATGAATGATTTCAAATCCCCATGGGATGTGAAACTGCCTCAGATGTTGACAAAAGGGGATCCCCCTTCCCTGACTGGGCATCCTGGCAGAAAGGCCACAAGCCTTTATATTTAAATAGAGAAGTCTCACATCCATAATTACATCTATAAACAGAAAAGAAAGAATTTCATTGATCAGACAACACAAAAGTGCCACAGGTGATCACGTTTTGAGAAAAGGGTTCCTCTATCACGTAAAACACTTGGATGAAAGTGATGGTTGTGCAGATGAAGTTGTTAAATGAATAATACAAACCCATTCTGTCTCATTCCCAGGGGAGCATTTTTATCCCTAGGTTAAGATACTCTTCTCCCTAGTTTTGTTTCTACACAAGTTAATATTGTCCTGGGAAAAACGTAAAGTCCGTTTCAGTGATGAAACATAATAACCAAGCCACTGCCCTACACACACAAAGGACCAAGAAAACCCTGAGACCTTGCCCAATGAAAATAAAAATCTCAAAATGAAGCTTTGAAGCATCTCAGAAGTAATTAAAACACACCAGGAAATGATCTTTCTGCCTTTAAAATGAACAAACTATCTAAAGCTGCTCCTTTCTGTGCAGCAAAAGGTTCTCAAGTCCACAATTACATACATAAATAGAAAATAATGAACTGTATTGAAAAGAGACTTTTTCTTCCTTCCCTACAAAAGAGGTTAAAAAACTCTCACCTCCAAAATCTCAATTTACCTTAAAAACAGAGATTAGGGAGTTGCCACTCTACCATGAACTCTCCAGTGTGGAGGAAGTAGTCACAACTCCAACTGTTCTGGGACTCCAAGACCTGGTTGTCTTGACCTATCAGTATTTATTTAACTTAATTAAAAGCTGCATTAAAGCCTGAATTGCAAAACATGCCAGGATGAATAACTGTGCTTGGCATCTACGTGGGATGAATGTTTCCCATCCCCAAGGGATTTGACCTTCATCTTCCTCAAAGCCAGCTGAAGCTGCTGTGCTTCATTCCCAGCTAAGTGTGAGGGATCCTGGTTTTCCTCCTCCTGAGGCCAAGGGGAGGCACCACGTGAGGACTGAGGGTGGTTCCTGCGTTTCCTGTTCTCTACCCGAAGCCACACGTGTCCCATCAAGGTGTTTTCCACCCTGGGACTTTCTCTTTCCATCCGGCTGCTTTCTCTTTCCATTCTCACTGCTGCTGCTGCTTTTCTACTCATTCAAGGCACTTTGACAAGAGGAATCCAGGAATTGCCTTCCAGGCTGAGTTCCTGTCCCTGGCACAGGTTTCACAGTGCCAGGTTTAGAGGAGACAGGCAGAGATCCCTCCTCAGGAGCCAGCTGTATTTGATCCTGAGGGGAACCGCCCCCACATGGTCTTTTCCTTCCTCGATGACATTCCCCTCCTTTGGCTGAAGGGAGATGTTATTCCCGTTTGGGACTGGAATTTTCTCCGTCTTGCCAATGATTTTGGTTCTGGTTTTCTCCAGTTGTGACTGGACCATTCTGGTGTGACCCGAGACTGACCAAGGCTCAGGGACTTGGGGGGAGCAGAGACAGTCCCACCCAAGAGCTTGCCCTGTTCCCCCACACCCTTCCCAGGTGGAGCCAGCCAACTATTCCTACAGGATGGACCGCACGGACGAGGCCCAGAGCAGTGCCATTAGGACGGGAATCCTTTATTTGGGCTCTGTGGCACATCACAGGCTGGTCTCGACGAGCCACGGCCAGGAGGACGGCAGCCACTCGGCGCCCTCGCTGGGTTCCTGGAGCACCATCAAGACCCCGATCCCTGGCGTTTGTCCCTGCACCGCTCCCTGGGGATGCTGTGCCCTTTTGGGGCCGGGGCTGTGCCCGAGGTGCTCGGGCTGTGCCCGGGTGCAGCGGCACGCCCGGAGCAGCCTGCGGAACAGGGACGGCCGCTGCCGGC
>WEIU01005277.1:359362-369768 GCA_013389925.1 Aegithalos caudatus | reverse complement strand
GTTTGCTGCGGGGCCGGGAAGTTGTTCGGCGGCTGCTGGAGAGCCGCCAGCATCTCCGGCAGCCCCGCTCCCAGGGCAGGTGCTACCCCCGGCCCCCCTTTTCCCACCCCATTCTCCCCCCAAACGAGCCCACGCTGCTCCACCCGTGCTTTGCCTCCTGTTACCCCAGTGGGACTCGCTGATCCTGGAGGAGTTTTTCCACAGTAATGATTCCATGATTCTGTTTCCCCGTGTCGCTGTCAGGGAGAGAGGTTTTTTTGGGGGAGCATGGGGTCTGCATCACTCAGCCCGGGGTCTTGGGGGTTGTCCCTTTTTCCATATATGTGGGGAAAACTGGGGAGCGTGGTGCTGTGCTGGCTGCGGGGAGGTTGATGTGATGGAGAAGTTGGGAGGGTGTTGAGTGTGATGGAGAAGTTGTGTGTGACCCTGCTTTGGGCAGAAGCTGTGGCTGGTGCTTCTTGAGCAAGGCACAGTCTGGTGTCCTCTGTGGGGAGCGATTTATTTCAGCAGGAATCCCATTCCCGACAGGATCTGGGGGTGGGTGTGAAGCCACAGCCCTCTCCTCAGCCCATTCCCCAAGTGTGCCCAGACCAAAGCCCAGCCCTTTCCTCCTCACTGTTCCCTGCCCTTGTTAACCAGACTGGTGCCCAAACCAGAAGCACTTGGCTTTGGGGTTTTTTATTTGTTATTATTCTTTTCCCTGCCTGTGGTGATTTAATAAAACCGACTGCTGTGCCCAGGGAGGTGTGAGTGCCAGCTGAGCATGTCTCTTTGTCCTTCCCTGGGGCAGCACATCCCTTTGCTCCCCTGCCCAAGGCAGAGGCCAGGTGCCGTGGATGGGGGAGAAATCACGTCCAACTTTTCCTTTTGCTGTTGGATGTTTTGGAGGCAGTGATCATCCTGAGCCTCCTCTACCACAGGGAAGGTGACAGTGACCTGGCACCTGTCGTGAGGCCAGGGACCCAGCGTCCCCACCCTGTGTAATCGCGTATTTCAAAGTTATTAAACCTGCTCGTGGCTCTAGTGAGGTTTAGTCCTGGCCTGAGGTTTTCCCATGCTGTTCCCATGGTTTGGGTTGGCAGGCCAGCTGCAGGAAAAGCTGTGTCCATGTGATGCAGTGAAAGTCATTTGTCCCATCCTAAATCATTCCCATCATCTGCAGATGATGTTTCAGCAGGCAGGGAAAACTCCTGGTGGGGCCTGTGGGCAGTTCCAGGCTGGAAATCTATCCCCTGGCATCCCCCCATGCCTCAGCCTCATTCGTGGTAGCCATGACAATGGTAACCAAGCCAGTCTGGGACTGCTTATGGGTTTAAATTCTTAATTCTTCCTTTAATTCCGTTTAATTCTTCTCCCGTCTCGTTGCTGGGAGAGTGGCGGGCGGCTCCACAGTGTGCTGAGCACGCTGCACCCACCACTTACTTCCCTTTTCCCCCCATTTTCCCCCCAAATGCCTCCCCACCATGGGCTAGGCCAAGGTGCGTTTTCCATGGGCAGTTGAACGATCCGGCCCCAGGGTGCTGTGCTGGGATCAGGGAGCAGAGGGCTGTGCTGCAGAGGCCTGTGCCAAGGGCGTGAGGAACTCTCCCTGCTCCCGATGCCGGCCGGAGGCAGGAACGGCTCTGGCTGGTGCCAGCTCCCCTCGGCGCCCCGAGGGCTTGCTCTGGCTCTGGCATCTCGGAACTGCTGACAGCACCGGGCTGATTTATTTATGGGGGAGCTCCTGCCCCTCCAGCAGCCTTCTACCTGTGCTCCAGCAACAGCAGCAGCATCCCAGCTCTCCATCCCCCATGTCTTCAGCTCCCTGGGAGGCTGAAGATGGGCAACGCCTCTTTTCCAAAACCCCCGGACGACTTCCAGACCATAAAACCCCCAGGAGGATGTTCAGGCCCCATCTGTTTTCAGCTGAATGCCAACAGAAACCTTTTTACCTGGGATCAACCTCCAAATGCTTTTTCATCTCTGAAGAAGATGTAGTTATTGACAGTATAATTGGATTTATTTATTGTGTGTCACATACACCAACGTGTAAAACTGTCAAGGAGTTGAAAGCAGAAAACCATGGGATGACAGGAGCTCCAACAGGGATAAATCCCAGCTGAAAGTGGAGAATGGGGTTGGTTTAAATATTGTGCCTCTGGTAATGCACCCCTGTCACATGCAGCAAGGGTAGGGTGGTGAAGGCTTGCAGGGATCCAAAGAACGGGGATGTATAAACAGAAAGGTGGTGAAGGATGTGTTATCTTTGGTCTGGAAGTGTGTTTTTATGCTGTTGTTCCTTCTGATAACAGGGAAATATAATTTTTAACGTCAGAAAGAATTGCTGTGTAGCTGGCCAGGTGTATAGAGCTATCTGATAGCCAATCTGTAAATTAGATTTTCTTTCAAAATAGCCTTTTTTTTTTTGTGCCAGTTTTCAAAATAATTCCTCCCTGTTGTTCCTTGATCCATTCCTGCCAGCAGAGGTTTGAGTTGAGAGCGGAGCCACACTTCTTGTAAATGATTCCTTAATTTATTTATGGTCAGTGAGTTTGGATTCACTTTTCCCCACAAGCAGTGAGTGTTTGGGATCACACAAGGCCTCGGGGCTGTCTGCTCCAGCACCTGCCAGTCCCTTATGGCAACACCAAGAAGGAAAACCAGTTTGTTTCTGTTTTTCCTGGCAGGGTGGGAGCCATCCGTGGATGATGCAGCAACCCAGGCACTTTGCTAAAGTGATGCCCAGTTGCTAAGCAAAGGCACTGCAGATGATCGATGATGCAAAAAGTAAATGCTGAGCTGTGGCAAAGCCAGGGCTGAGAGCTGGGTCAGCCCTGCCTGTCCCTGCACCCAGGGGTGCTCATCGGTATCTCCCCAGCACCCAGGGGTTCTCTGTGCCCTGGGAGCAATCGACCTGAGCCCATATCCCACCTCCAGATCATCCTCCTGGGAAATTCCTGCCCCTGTCTACCTGAATTCTGAGGTGCAGTGTCTAGTTCCAGCTAAATGTGGGGCAAGAAGCTTCCTTCAAACCAGGGCGGTGTGAAATGACTTTGGGAACTCCAGAATGTTTCTGGAATAGCGACTGAATCTTTGCTGAAGTCCTGACCCTGCAGGTAATTCCACGTTTTGTGTGTGGTTATATCCTTCACTACCCAAATCCAGCCTGGACCGTGCCATCCCTGGGTTTTTCCATGACAGTTTCAGTCTGACACTGCTGTAGCCTCAGCCTTGTTTAAGACAGATGAGTTTCCCCTCCCTGCTCCCGGTAATTTACCTGTCCTTCTTGGTTCCCTAACTTTGTCTGCAACTTTTTAAATGGATTTCCTCCCCTTTTAAAAACTTCATTTCAGGAAGTATTTGCCACAAGATGGCAGTGGGGTCTAACATTTAAGGCAAAGGTATTGGGGTGTATTATGGTTTCAGCCTCCCAGTCTGAAAATCCCATCGTCCTGCCTGTGGTTTTCCAGATAAAATCAGGCATGAATCCTTGTTTCTGCTGCTTCCACCTTCCCTGAGGTATTTGGGGATACTTTGCTGAGGGTGTGTGTTCACCCAAGATGTTTAAACTCAGGATTTGAGGCTTTGGGTGGTTCTGGGAATGGAGGATTGGAGTGGATCCTTTTGAGTTTATGCAGCAAAACTTGGGGTAAGTGGGTGTTTGCTGATGGCTGTGTCAGGATCAGTCCATCCCTGGGGTTTGGGCATTGCTCAGGCCACGACCAGCCAAGGCTGGGGTAAAAACTGGGCAGCCTGGGAAGTCTGCAGTCCAAAACTCAAGGCAAACCCACCTTCAAAGCCATATTCAGGCTGCCCCAGGCTAAAGCAGAGCTGTCCTGCAATTCTTCATCACTTTTCCCCCCTGTAACACTTCTGTCTCACATCTCCACCACCCCTGGAGCTGCTCCGTTGATGGCCTCCAACTCCCTAAGCATGGCAAGAGGGATCTTCCCCCTCCCTGGAGCTGTGTCCTTCCTCCCCCAGCCCCTTTCTGGGAACTGAGCTGCCTGCCTGCGTTAATTTAGCCATGATCTCATCAGCTGCCAGCCACTAAAGCGATATCGATCCTGCGCTCAGCCTGCCCCTGAAAAACAACCCAGCTGCTTCTCCACTACCTGGAACCACCCTCCCTCGGGGCCTGGGCCGCCTGGAAAAGGAGCTTTAAAAAAAAAAAACAACTAATTTTTTTTTTTTTACTGGGAGACCAATGTATGGACCTGTGGCCAGCGTGTGACACTTCAGCCTTTAGGCTAAGGAAGGACAGTTTGGGACTCTGCTTGTGTAGTACTTGACCTCACTCAGCAGCTCTGTCTGAAATAGTTCAGACAGGGAGCTGGTGCTGCATCTGAGCCCGCTGTTTCTCTCTGTGAGGGTCAGCATCGCTTTGCAGAGCTCAGAGGAAGGGTAGCAGTGGTTTTGCCATTAATTACGACTTTAAAAACGCCTCTCTTCCTCGTTGACCCATCCTCAGTCCTGTCCCATCCACTCCTGATGTGCTGCAGCAGCAAATTCCTTGGATGTTTCATCCCTGGGTGATCCCCACCAAATATCAGAAGGATTTTATTAGCTGGAATTATGTTGGCAGAGGAGGAATTAACACTGTTCTCTTTGCTTGTTTTGTTGGGAGTGCGTGGCTGCTCCAAGGGAGGGTAATACAGGGGGAAGTTTGGCAGTGTTGCTTAAATTTGGGGAGAGTTGGAAAATATTCCAAAGAGAGTGTTGAAGTGGGAGATGGACCATTTGCTTGGTCATCTGTGCTCATTTGGGTGGAGCAACTTGTGGCATTAAGCAGTGGAGGCTATTGAGTGAAGATGGGGGGGACAAGGAGGCTGTCACTGCAGGGAGAGGTGTGACATCAGCCCTTCGAGAAGCCCAAGGTCAGACAAATAAGCACAGAAGGGTTTTAGAAAGGGAGAGAAGCGAATGTTTATGGTTAATCAATGGAAATAATTTCCTGTCTTTTAATTTTTAATGGGCTAAGCTCACTGCTCTCCCCCTTCCCTGGGCATCGCTTCCCTTTGGTTTACAGGAGACCTGAAAATTGAGCCAGGATGGGGGGAAATTTGGCTCCCAAAGGGCATCAAATGGTGCATTTTCACTGGGTACAGCCTGGCGTCTGTCTATCTGTCTGTCTGTCACCAGCAGCCCTGGTCACCCAATCCTCCTTTTCCATTGTGTCCCTTCGGTGCTTCCTCATGGGCACAGCGGCGTCATGGCCAGGGCAGCACAGCAAGAGCAGCTAAACTCAGCTTGCCCTTCCACCTCCTCCAAAAGTAGTACAAAACAGGTATTCATTTATATATGAACATCTGAAATAAAAAAATGTGATTCATTTATATATAAACATGTGAAATTAAAAAAGAAATCAATTATTCAACATGATCCCTGGTCCTGATGAAGAAAGGAAGGGCAAGATGGTGGGATTATCCTGTTTCTGGGTGGTTTGGGATGAAAACTTAGAATCTTTGGCTTTGCTGTGTGTTTCTCTGGTGTGGCCTAAGGAAGGGCACTCATAGCCCAAGGCTGCCCTTGGCAGGAGCAGGGAAGGCCGGGCTGGGCAGGGAATGGGGCAGTGCCCATCCCTGGCTGACGCAGGCTCCGTCCCAGCGGCGTCATCCCAAATTCTTCCTTTGGCCTATTTTTAAACCTCTCAAGTCAGGAGGTTTTTGGAGCCTCCCTTGGGGCACCAAACCACAGGCCCAGAGATTTCAGGGCAGCTGCCAGATCTCCATGTCCCCCACATTCCCTCTGCCTGGAGCTCTGCTTCCCAGTCCCTGAAAACCTGGTTATATGTGAGCTCTAAACCTCAGCTGTGCTCCCAGGCAAGGTCAGCAGAAACTGCTTTTCCCTCCTGGATCTTTTAGTGTAAGTGAATGTATAAAAAGACAAAAAGCTGGAAATTTGGATTGTTTTATTGCAGCAGCAGCTTGTGGACATCTCTTGGTTTGGAGGAGAAAAAGAGTCCTGTGGCCCTCTTACCACTGAGTTTTTTAAAAGTGGATGTGGTGGTGTAGAACTGCTTGGCCTCACTCACTTTTCATTTGTCCTCTTTTATAATTTCTGTCTGACTTTTTTTGAAATAGTTTTTGTCAGAATTTTTGTACCCTTCTCGTCAGACTTTTTGTGTCACTTTTGTCAGAATTGTTCTGTCATTTTTCCCGGAATCGTCCCTCACGATGGAAAAGGGAATTCCCCAGCAAAAATCCCCCCAGGTGGTGAAGTCTTCTCAGAGTAAATGGGATAGAAAGGACTAAAAACTCTGAATGCCTCTTTCCTAATGAGAAACTTCGGGAAAAAGCCTTCCCGAGGTTTCCACTTGGTTGTGGAGTTGCTGCAGGTCCTGGAAAATCTCTGACAGAGCTTGGCAAGGGCTTCCTGAGGAGCTTTCCCCTCTGCCATGACCTCCTGAGTGGAAAAGATGAGGATTGCTTTTTTTTTTAAATAGATTTTTTTCTGTGTCCTGCTCGTGGGTGTTCTCAGAGCATTTTTGTCCCATTAGTAATAAAACCCTGTAGTCACAAATGAGGAGGAAGATGCTAAAAAAAGGAGGGAGGGAGGCTGAGCTCAGGCCAACAGGTGGTGGCAGAAGCTGGGATGATTCTGGGGATCCACAAGGATAAATGATTGAGATAATTTAAAATTCAGTATTTGGATTTCATTCGTGTTGGGGGCTGAGCCTGAGAGTTGTGGGAATTGCTGTAGCAGAGGTGAAAATCTCTCCAGCAATGGGATCAAATCTCTTCTGTTTGACTCAAAGGAGTGTAAACAGATTTGGCAGAGATTTTCATGGTAATTCCTGTTTTTGAGACATTTTGAGGTGCAAAATGGGGTGAAAAAATCCACCTCATGGCAGTAAATTAATGACAGGCCGGTGGGGTGATGGAAAACTCAAACAACAGCTGCAAGGGGAGAAAACAAAGATTTATTTAATATAAAATATCCAAGAAGGAAATTGTGCAGGTGGGAAATAGGTTCAGGAGAAATATCTTAATATTTGGGGTTTCTGGCAAGAAGTTTGCATTAAAGAAAATCCGTATTTGAATTGGTTGATTGATTACAGCAAGCACAGCAGGATGGGAATTTTGAATAATTTTCACTTGTACTCTTTCTTGGGAGTTTCTATAAAATCCTCCCAGGTAAAAATCACCACCAGCATTTTAAGTGACCAATTAATATAAAAATTCAGCTTAAAAAAAATAAAAATTCTGTTGAGCTGTTTGTAGTAAGGGATCAGCTCCTCGGAATTCCACTTTCTATTTTTGTATCTGCACTGTGTTGCCAATATTTAACTTTTTTTACTATTTAACCCTTCAATTTCTGAGGAACTGTGCCCTGTATTATTTTTCCTGTGGTGTGTGGAAGTGGGAAGGATAACTGGGAATAATTCCTTGAGACCCCAAGGAACTACACCCAAATCCTCTGAGTGGCTCAACACAGAATTTTGGTGCTTGCAATTATTTAGTCAAAATTCAACTTTGAAAGGCCCGTAATTGGTGGGAATAGCAGGAAGTGGTCCTTTAAAATGCATCCCACAGGTGGATTGTAAGCAATCTCAGAAGTGACTGTGGAGCAGGGAAAGATGCAGGGAGAGATACTCGGGAAATACACTTCCTAAAAATATATCTGTAAAAAAAGTCCAGAAGCTGGAAGGAATATATACATCCAGTATCCCCTTTTGCTCCAGCCCTTGGGATTTTTTTTTTTTTTTTTTTTTTTTTTTTTTTTTTTTTTTTTTAAAAAAAAAANTTTTTTTTTTTTTTTACTTTCAAAAGAAAATAAATCTGTGCTTGTAGAAATACAGAAATGTTCTGAAGGTTTGGAAAGGCAGGGTGGAGAAAAGCTGGGAAGGAGCTCTCTGGGAAGGTGGGAAAAACACTGGGAAGTTTCTTTATCTGGATAAAACACTGGGAAGTTGCTTTATCTAGGAAAACTAGGCAGCACCAGGGCTGTATATCTCCAAGGTGGTTTTGCTTCCCATCTGCCAGGCCACCCAGACCAGTCAGGCGTTCTGCTTTTTCTGCATTTGATGTTTACCCTTTTCACAAAGCTGGGGGCATTTCTCATTTCAGCCTGCATGGAGGCAGGGAAAAATTCCCTAAATCAGCTTTTAGAGGGAAAATTTTCATGGAATGACACTAAGTGTATTTTATCAATAGAGAGCAGCCACCCCCTCTTCTCTGTAATTCAGAAAAGGACTGTTCAATACTTAAAGAAATAAAATACTAAAATGAAAGCAGCATAAAAGGTGGTGGTTGTGTTTTTTGGGTTTTTTTTTGGTTTTTTTTTTTGTTTTTTTCCCCATTGATTTTCATGCTACTTTATGAAATCTGTGTCAAGTAAAGGGTGAAATCTCTGCCTTCCCTTTCATGCCATCATGCAAGGCTGGGCTCTCCCTGCCAGGAGCATGTTTCTCACTTTGATCTGCAGGTTTATTATCACACGTCCCATCCAGGGAAAAGGCTGCAATGCCTTTTGGGAAGCACAGACCAGAGCAGTTGGTCTCCCCTGCAGAAACCCTGACATTTTAAATCTTCTTCCCCACATTTCTCAGCACTGCTGGGGCAGAGAGACTTGAAGCTGGAATGAAATTTACCCCTCCCCTCCATGACATTAAAATAATCACTTTAAAAAAGAAGAATTTCAAAGTGTTTTATCTTTTGTTAGGATAATGCTTGTGGCAACTTCAACCAGGAACTTGTTCTTCTGTGGGAAGATGCTGGAAAAATATAGGTTGAGCTGGTGTGGGTATTATGAATATTAAATTTTTTACTGCATTATTCCATATGTTTGGAGGCAGAAAAGCAGAAAAGGAAGTGGAAATGACGTTGTGGATGAACTGAATGCTAGTTTTAGGGAAATTTTGGGATCTGATTAATCTCTCCTGAGTCTGTATAGTCAAATCCATCCCAAAGCATCAGTTGCAGAGACCATTTGATTTTGGGACACTTGTGTCTCACTCCCAGTTCCTGCTTCTGCTGCTGGTCATTGTCTCTTGCACCTTTTTTGGCTGGGTTGACCCCTAAATTGTAGTTTCTACTCTGAGATTAAAAGCAGGTATAGCTGATTCCCATCTTTTATGTTGGGCTGGTTGATGTCTATTTTGGGGATCTTTCTCTCCTTCTTTCTCTTTCTCTTTCTCTTTCTCTTTCTCTTTCTCTTTCTCTTTCTCTTTCTCTTTCTCTTTCTCTCTTTCTCTCTCCTTCTTCATTTCCTTCTCCTTCTCCTTTGTTTTGTTGCCAAATATTCAGTAGCTAAAATCAACTTTCTTTTTAAAAGCTTTAAATCAAATTGAAAACACACAGGGGGAAGAAGCTTCCCATGGAATGATGTCACACATGATGTCCCCAGCCAGTGTTTCTGTGATGGCTCCTGCCCAGGCACATATGGAGAAGTCCACTGGAGCTCCTTTCCTGACCCTGCTCCCAGCCTGTGATTCCCTGGGAACTGGAAGCAGGCTCTCCCTGCGTGGGTGTTGTGCTCATGGTGTTCACGTTGTGAGGGAGAGCACGGAGCTGAGAAATCCCTGCATCCCTACTCCAGCTTGCGGGAAGCTGGGCTGTACATCCGGAGTGTAACCCTGCCTCGGAGGAGGAGATTTAAATTTTAAATTTAAAATTACATTTGTGGCCACTTCGAAGCCCTTCTGGGAGATGTTGGGTGGCGGGGAAGGAATGGGAAGTGGGGATCTCAGGAGCTCAGCGGGGCCGGCTTTGCTCGCCTAGCCTCGTTTGCAGACGAGCCCTTTTCCTCCGTGGAAGGTTTGTTTTCACTGTTTTCACTGTTTTTTCTCTTGTTTTCACACTGGTGCGTTTTTGTCATTAATAAAATCAGCCCCCTCCCATCCCAAAGCCCCGCCGGAGACGGAGGCAGCCCCGCCGTGCCCTGGGAGCCGCAGGGAAGATCAATTGCCCTGATTGCTCTGCCTTGTGTATCGGTTCCACAGTTCCAGCCTGAATCCGGCCCAGCTGCTCATCCTGCCCTGGCTCTTTGCTGTCCTTCCCACGCTTCTCCCGAGCGCTTTTCCCTCCTTTCCAACCCGCCTGTGCCAGGATAAAAGCCCCGGAGCTGAAGACGCTTCCAAGGAGCTCGAGTCTGTGACTCAGCCACTTCACAGCAGCCTTGTAATTGCACTCCACGGCTGCAAATGCTTTTTTCCCAGCCCAGTTTGCAGGTGCTTTAATGAAACTTGCTAAGCTCATTCCATGCGATTTGTTTTCCATAGGGCACCGTGGATTGGCGTTTGTTGTCTCGCCTTGATTTTTCCGGCAATTAAACGGAGGCTGGCACATCCCTGAGGATGTGCAGGATTCCATGTCAGGCTGACACAATTACCTGTGGGATTTCATTTACCTGCTGAAATCCTGGTGGAGTGTTTGCTTTCCTCTGTCTCTCCAATATGTGGTTTTTTTTTTTTTGTTTTGTTTTTT
>WEIU01005277.1:323762-342702 GCA_013389925.1 Aegithalos caudatus | reverse complement strand
CGGCCGCCATGGCCGGACCCCGCCGGGCCGGGCCGCGGGTGTCCCTCGTGCCGCCCCGCCACGCTCCCATTCCCACATTCCCCTTCCCGCCCCCCTCGTTCCCACCGCCACAGATATTTTGTCCTTTTAAGGCGTCTGGCCGCGCGTTCAAAGGGATGTCAGGGGAGGAGCGGCGGTGGCGCGGGAAATGCCTCCCCGCAGCCCCCAGAAAGAATAAAACACCCCAAAAGTGCCCGCCGCGGGCTGTCAGGAGAGGGGGACGGGGTGGCTGAGGCCCGGCGGGCGAGCGGTCTGTGAAATTCCCGGGGTGTGTGGTAAATATCCAAGGTGGGATAAGGTATCCACTGCGTTAACTTCCTCCGGGAAAGTAAACCCCCAAACTTTTTGGTTTCCTTCTCAGTATCTTCGCCCGTCGGCGCCCTTGAAGTGCAAATGGGGCTCCCAAAGCTCCGGGAAGCGCCACAGGTTTCAGCGGAGCGGGTCTGCAGAGTCCGCAGCCTCTGCCGTATCCAGCGGAATATCTAGGAAGCCTGGCAAAGCCTTGGATTAACGTTTTCCAGCTGGAATTTTAATTGCTCCTTGTGCAAATGCAGCCTTGCAGTCTGGTATGGGGTGTAATGCGTGCCACTCCTCTGAGTGTTTCATATTGGCAAATGCTCCTAATATTATTTACGGTATTGAAGTCGACTTGTGGCTGCAGGTTGTAATCACTCAGGTAGGATATTCCAGGGGTTTGGAGCAGCCTGGGATAGTGGAAGGTGTCCCTGCCCATGGCAGGAGGCTGGAATGAGATAAATTTTAGGGTCCCTTCCAACCCAAACCAGTGAGTGATTACAGGAAAAGATCCTTGCTAATGGTTTCAGGAGTGTATGTGGCTCTGGGAAGTGTTGAGTGCTCTGTTTCAGCCCTAAGCGCCCGGTGGCCAAGATAACTCATGATGGTGATGAGAATTAAGGTGGTGAGGACCTGGAAATAACAAAATTTACAAAAAAAAAGTTCTTTTTTTTTTTTTTTTTTTCCCCTCCCTGTTCATGCTGAACCCCAGTGACTCTTGAGGTAGTGGCAGCCAACCTTTGGTTTTGTCAAGCCACAAGGAAGCGTTCAAAAGGCAGGTGGATGTGGCTAATGGGAATACTGGCTAATGGTGGCCTTGACAGTGCTAGGAAAATGGTTGGACTTGATGATTTTGGAGGGGTTTTCCCACCAAAATGATTCTAAAGTAGCTTCTGGGGTGTATTTTTTTTAGACAGGTGGTGCTGAATTTGCTCTCCTGGTGGAGAGCACCATCTCTGGTGGCTGGAGATTTGTAGGATCAATAGTAGCAGAAAGTCAGTTAGAATTGAATTATCACGAGGGTCACAGTAGATAACCAAGGGTCTGTGGTGGTGGAAGCTGTTGTGATGCCACGTGGAAGGTTCTGGGTTATAGAGTGGTTGAACTCTGAATGACTCTAAGACAGCTGGAGAGGGACTTGGGACAGGACACAGGGAATGGCTCCCACTGCCAGAGGGCAGGGATGGATGGGATATTGGGCAGGAATTGTTCCCTGGGAGAGTGGGCAGGCCCTGGCACAGGGTGCCCAGAGCAGCTGTGGCTGTCCCTGGATCTCTGGTAGTGTCCAAGGCCAGGTTGGACTTTGGAATTTGGAGCAGCCTGGGACAGTGGAAGGTGTCCCTGCCCATGGCAGGGGTGGCACTACATCATCTTTAAGGTTTCCTCCAACCCAAACCAGTCTGGGATTCTGTGAATGACTTTCAAAATGTGAAAATGAATTAAATTGCCTTGTGTGGACAAATACCATTAAATCTGCAGGATCTTCCCTTGCACGCACACTCCCCTCCTCTCCCATTTAGGATCCATATAGTTAAATAAAATTGCTTCTTCAGAGCTGTAAGAGTTTCAGTTGCTGTTGCAGGGCTGGGCTTGTTTTGCCTCTACAATGTTTTTAAAAGTGAAACAGGACATTGTGGGCTGACACCTGGAGCTAAAAATCTATGGAGGGACACGTCCAGCCATTTAGCCGTTTTCTTCTGAGTTAGGAGTGAGAGGAAGTGGGCATTAGCATCTTTATCAGTCTCCTTGTTCAAGCAACTAGAAGCCAGTTATTTAAAATAAGTGGTTTTTTTTTTCTTCCCCCTCTCTCTCAGAGGAATTAACTTGCAAGAAGTGACTGAGTAAGAGGGCACAGATTAGGGAGGAAGCTGGCTGGTTTTCCATGGCAGAAAAAATGCCAAGACAGATCTTTCTCTCCTTTTCATTTTCCCAAATTGCTGCTCGTGTTTGTTTTTCCACACCTTTGACCCCTTGCAGGATATATGCTAACAGCCTGTCAGCACAGAGGGAATACTGGGATACCGAGTTTGTACCAACCACCTTTGCAGTTAAAATTGTACAGAGCAGCCAAGCAAGAGAGGCCTTTTCAAGCAGCAAGCTGCAACTCTTCCCTTTCCCTGCCTCGCTCTTGCCATGGGAAAATACCCAGGACTTTAATTTTAACAGGCTGCTTTGTTCAGGGATCAGCAACAGCTGTTTGCCTTTTTGGAAGGCTGTGTAATCAGCTTGTTTTCTTTTCCTGGAGGGAGGAAAAAAAAGAAATGTACAAGTGGAACATAGAGCAAAGCATGGAGCTCATGAGTGTGAAGGGCCTGATCTCTTGGCTGAGGTGGTACAAGCTCTGTTGTTAACAGAGACAGCAGCAAAGTGCTGTGTCATTTGTAAGAAATGTTGAGTAAAACAAAAAATAACTTGGTTTGGGGAGTTAACAGACTTTTAGGGAATCTGCCAAAATCCCAGACTCATTTGTGAGGGGAGGAGCAGCCTGTGAGTTGTATATAAGAGGTCTAGTTTAAGAAATATAAAATACATGGTTGCATAGCCTTAGGGAAAGTACAATATCCATACAAGAGGTTTAACAAAATGCCTGCAACAGCCAGATTGGTTCTTTGAAGCAAATGTGCACATCCTCTGGGAGCTAGAGGCGTATTTTAAATGATCATAATAGTCATAAAACCCCCAAAAATACTTGGAAAGCACTTTTTATTTAGGGTGTTGGCATAAAATGCTCTTCTGGTGTTTATCAGTGCTATGTATGCTGCAGTACCCAGGAGCTGTTAATCTAAAAACCCCTGAAATGACCCAAACCCCTCTTCCCTCAACCTCCATGCCCTCCTCTTCCTACAGTAATTCGGGGGGTGGTTGGTACATGATGAAGCCACTGGGAACTGGTGGCTGAGGTGCTGGGGGGAGGAACTGAGGCACGTTCCTGCAGTGATGGTTTCCTGGAATGTGGGGCAGGAGCTGGGGTGGCCTCTTGAGTCCCATCACTTTCTGGTGAAGCATCGTGCCCCGAACAGTCAGCAGAGATAGATGTAGTGCTGCAACCTTCATTTTTTTTTTGGTGTCAATCCACTCTGATGTGTCCAGTGAGCAATTAATTGAACTGCATTTTTCATTTGCTGTGAGAGCTGTTAAATGCTGTGGTCGCTTTTATGTGCCCATAACGTAGAATCCATCTGAACGCAGTTTAAGCTGATGCTCGATGGACAAAAATCCACTGATGTCAGTGGGGTTTTTTGGTGCATTTGAAGGGTCAGGATTTAGGGTCAGGATTTTATTGCGACGTGCTGGGGCAGCAGTGGTGGGGGAGGATCCCTGGTGCTGTGCAGGGATGAGGCTCTGCTGTGAGGGATGCTGCTCTCCCTGGCAGAGCTGTGAACACAGGAAGGGTAGCGCTGGAGCAAGGCAGCCGAGCGTGATTTTGCCGTGTTTTGACAGGTCTGGCTCGGCAGTGGTGGCAGTGATGGGGCTCCCCTCTGTGCGCTCGTGTGACTCACACTCTGAGCGGCTTTAATGCCTCGGGAAGTGACAAGGGGACATTGTGACAGCTCAGCTCCTTGTGTAATACACTACAACCCTCTGAGGTTTGGGTTACTCGCGGTAGTAAGGGGTGGCTGTGTGGTGTGAGACTGTTAGGCACAGAAATACAATTTTTCTCTATCGAAGCAGTGTTTTGGGTCATCTCTCAACACTCTTGTTTGGGCTGGTGATGTTTATGCTGAGTGTAAACTCCAGAGGGGTTTGACTCAAAGGAAGGTAAAAAACAAATCTCCCAGTAAAGCTATTAAAGCCACGTAGTTGTTTTGTCATCTTCTGTCTGGTTTTTGCTGAGATGAGTTTAATTACAAGATAAAACATTGCTGCAATGTCAGTTATCCTTAGTTCTGTTCAACAAGCAACGCAGACTTCCCTGGGTTTTTCTGCTGTTGGAGATTAATTTTAGCAGTGTGGTGTCAGTAAACTGTGTTTTAAAGCAAAGTAGTTCTGTTCAGAAACTACAGTGACATTTTCTTGGTGGTTATATGCAAAACAGTACTATTCAGCAAGTAGCTCTGAGCACACTAACGGCTGGTAATTAACAGAGACTCTTTTTAAAATTGTAGTACGGCTCCATAATTTCATTTTCTGCAGAATTAACTTTTTTCTTTTATCTGTACTACTGGAATAATTACCTATACTTGTCTGAGCTGTTATATTCATCCTTAGCTGTATGAATGATGTAGGTGGAGAGTTTTAAAGTGCTTCAACACAAAATGAGCACCCCAGGTCACGGACACAAATTCCTTATCTCCAGAATCCATGAAAGCATTCCTGAGCTTCAGCATCCCATGTTCCTAAACACAGGATGTGTCTTCCGTTTCTGACATTAATAATAATAATAAAAAAGCCAGGTCAGAGTTCTGAAACTAAGCAGAAATGGACATAGTAGCACAGAATTTAGCCCGGCCAGCTGCCTCTGGAAGGAGAGGGGACTCCGTGAATCCTGAACTTGCTGAGCACCAGATGGAAAATAGGAGTCAAGGGGAGAATTTGTTTCTTTAGAGAGTTAGAAAGGATACATATTGCAATGTATTACATATGAATTGTTACGTATCAGTTTCAGTGGTTATCCTGCTTGAGCTAGATGCTGTAGGATGATAAGGGTTACTGAATACAAGCACCTTGAGGAGGGAAGGGGTCCAGGGAAGCTGAGCTGGAGGTGGGTTAAATGCCACAACACTGCCATCACTGATGGTCCTTGCTGCCTTGTGCTGCTGGTCTTTGCTTTTGGCTTTTCATGGGGCCCAAATATGCATCAGGATGAAGCATAAATATTTCTGTAAATGTTTATCTGCTGCTTTGCTGTTTCCAGAGGGTACGTGGAGGCAGAAAAGTGCCTGACATTTGTGTTTTGCGTAGCTTGTCTTTGTTTTGAAGGGCAGAGAGAACAGGAAAAAACAAAAGTATTGGTTGCTACACTGGAGCCTAAACCATGACAATGATACCTTTCTCCTCTCAGCATGTACAGAGAGTGGTTTGGTGTAAGTGTGTAATCAGTGGGTTATGTTCTGCATATCCTGACATCCTGAACACCTGGAATTGCATCCAGGCGCTTTGGAAACGCTGCTGAAGCCCCTGCCTGGCAGGGTTTGTGTCAGGGGAAGCTCCAGCGCAGCGTGCTCCGAGCAGGAGCACAGGACCGGTGGTTTGCAAGGCTCTCGCAGCCTCTGGTTTCCTTGGAAACCAGAGCCTGAGCAAGGGAGAGCCAAACTTCAACACCCGTGCCTGCTTTCTGAGTCAAAAATGGGCTGTCAGACTTTGGGAAGTCTGGGCTCCTTGGGCTGTGTTTGGGGCTTGTTCATTAGGAGCAAACTTGAAGTAGGGAATCAGTGGAAAAAAGCTCCTTGTCAGGCTGCAACAATTCCTGCCTGGAGCGGTGCTTCTTTCCCCAAATTCCTTTTTTGATTTGGTTTGTGAGCACATTTATTGGAGATGTTCCCTGTCAAACACCCCAGCTGTCTCAGGAAAACTGCACACAGCTCTCTGATTTAGGCTTGATGTGGATTTAGGAACTGCCCAGCCCAGGCCAGCTTGTTTTGTTCACTTATGTAATCTTCTCTGAGGTGGTGGCTGTGGGTGATGTGAACAAAGAGGGCAAATCATAATGGAGCTGCCTGGGTTGATGGAAAATTAAATTGCAGTCTTGTCAGTACAAATGTACTTTGTGTTGGATGTGAAGAGAAGTGTATATATATAATGACATGTATGTGCACTCATGTATTTAGCACATGTAGGGGAGTATTGCATTCATGCAAATACACTTTTATTAGGAGGGAAAACAGTCAGGCTTTAATATCAGTGGAGCAGAGGCAGTTTTGTACAGAACCAGCAGGACTGTGGGAATGCATCCTGGTCTAATGGAAGGTGTCACTGCTCATGAAAGAGGTGATTTTTAAGGTCCCTTCAAATCTAAATGTGGAAATGCTGTTGGTTTCCGTGACCACCGAGTATCGTTGAGATTCAGGAGCAGAGGAGTAAATAACAGGGGTGTGATGGAAATGGAGAGCCACTGTTCCCTGCCCCCAGGGGAAGTGGATCCCTGGAATGTGTCAGGGCTTGTTAGATTTAAACTGCCTATTTGATGTCATTTGTGTGCAGAGATCTGGTGGCTGAGGGGAATTCATTACTGCTCTTGGAGTCCACAGGCTAAATGAGGAAAATAACCTTCTTGGTGGGTGATATTTCTGCTGGATAGAGGAAATCAATGGCCCTGGGACTGCCAGCAGCACATCAGGGCAGTGGCCAAGCACTTCAGGAAGGTGTAGATAAAGCAAATGTGATGCAAATACTGCCTCTCAGCTGTGCCTTAAGGCTTGTTGGAAACCATACCTGTAGAGAATCCTTCAGATCAGGCTCTTAAACTCCTGAGAAATTCCTTTAGGTGCAATGGAAGATCAGGCATCCTGAAGATACAGAGTTAGCCTCCAGCTCTTGGCCTTGAAATTGCAGTATTGTCTAAGTTAGTAAAGGTAGGGGGTTGTGTGATGCTTAAGGGTGGACATGTTCAGCTGGAGGAGACCAACATCCTTCAGCAGCTCCTGTGCTTTGTGGTGTGGAGCACCATCCTCTTCTCCCTTTCCTTCTGAGCCCTTGGTTACTTCCCTGGCTGTCTTGTTTCTGCTTCTCCTTCTGCCCAAGATCTTTCTCTCTTCCCATGGATGCTGCTTATTCTCTTTCCTGATAGTCCCAAAGCTCTTCTTCTACACAGCTGTCCCATCCAGCAGGTCCAAACTTTACATCTCTGATAAAAATCAGCCTTATTTCCTCTGTGCATCTGGAGGCAGAGAACCTCTGGTGACTGGAGCACAAGATACCACAGGAGGCTGGATTTTCCTGCCAGTCCAGATTTTCTGGTGTGCCAAGGCCTTTTCTGCTCCTTACCTGTCCCACCATGGAGCAGGCAGGGCCTACTTAAAAACTGGGATGGGGAAGAAGCCAGGACAGCTGACCCCAACTGCTCAAGGAGGATTGCATAGGATGGAACCCCACATTCCTGGGAATGGCTGGACACTCATCTGTCCATGGAAAACACAGAATTAGTTCCTTGTGGCTTTTGCTTTACCTGTCAAGCTGCCTTTATATCATCCCACAAGATTTTTCCCTTTTACCGTTTTGATTGTCTCCCCCATCCCAGCTGGGGCTAGGGCTGTGAGTGGGTGGTGGTGCTGGAGTTCCACCTCCAGCAGGAACATCTCAAAGTGTCTGTAACTCCAAAGGGATTGGGGCCCAAGGGTACATCCTGGAGCAGGAACACCTTGAGGCATCAGCAGCTGTGCATGAGGCCATGGATAAGCTCATGGCACAGCAAGTTCATTCCTGGAGGGACTGTGTCAAATCCATGCTGGAGCAGGTTCATTCCTGGAGCAAGTTCATTCCTGCAGGGCCTGTGGCTGTAGGTAAATCCATGTTGGAGCAGGTTCATTCCTGGAACAGGTTCATTCCTGCAGGGCCTGTGGCTGTGGGTAAATCTATGCTGGAGCAGGTTCATTCCTGCAAGGCCTGTGGCTGTGGGTAAATCCATGCTGGAGCAGGTTCATTCCTGGAGCAGGTTCATTCCTGGAGCAGGTTCATTCCTGGAGCAGGTTCATTCCTGGAGCAGGTTCATTCCTGCAGGGCCTGTGGCTGTGGGTAAATCTATGCTGGAGCAGGTTCATTCCTGGAGCAGGTTCATTCCTGGAGCAGGTTCATTCCTGGAGCAGGTTCATTCCTGGAGCAGGTTCATTCCTGGAGCAGGTTCATTCCTGGAGCAGGTTCATTCCTGCAGGGCTTGTGGCTCCTAGAGAAGGCCATGCTGGGACAGGAGCACCTCAGAGTAAGTGTGGCTGTGGATAAATCCAGCACAGCAGGTAAACCCCTGGAGAGACTGGCTGATGGATATGGTTCCAGCTGGAGCAGGTACATCTCTAAGGGTGTCTTCTCCAAGTGGGAGAAGGAGCAAGGGTAGGAGTTCACTGCAATGTTTAACTTCACAGTCTGGTCCAAAGGGACGGGAGTGGAGGCAGCAATGGATACACACTGAAGTTACTGTATCCAGAGATCTCAGTGACACCTCCCTGGAATAACTGCAGCCGGAATCCCTTGCTGGGAGCAGGGGAGACGCTTCCCTGCAGTATCAGCCCCTTCAGTGGCAGTACTTTGAGCTGTATTGTCACAATGTCCTCTGCACGTCCTGCGCTGGCTCAGTGACATCCTGAGGACCTCCGTGCCCTGCCCCAGCTCCAGAGGCTCCATGTTAGTGTTTGGCATTGCTTGTCCTTGTTACAGTTCTGCCTGTGCTCCAAACAACAGCCAGGTATCACTGGTGGGGAATATTCAGACCAAGAGTGGGATAAATCCATTAGGAATATGGGAATGTGTGTGTGCTTCTGTACACAGCTTGTGTCTGAGTCCTGGAACAAGACTGTGCATCCAAACTTGGCACGTATCTACAAACTAACTGGGGTGTGTGTGTAATGCCTATTGTTCTCCTTTATGCCTCCTGGCACATTTAAGTCCTGTTCAGACAGCTTTTGCACAAAGGGAGAACATCTCCCGCTCATCAGATCCGTGATTGCTTTCTGTTCTCCCGGTGGAAGCCCGGCTCTGCGAGGCACAGGAGGGAAACGAAGCGTGGAGAGGAGAAGGCTTTTCTCCATTAGCACTGTGCCCAAACACTGGGGCTGGGATACCAGGATACAGCATGCTGGAAGAACGTAAGGCAGGCAGATCCTCTGGTTTTCCCTGACCTTCCCTTGTTTGAGGGCACAGCTGGGAGGAAGCCAGAGCCGCCAGAAGTTGGACTGTGATTGAAGTGTCCCCCCTCCTGCATGGAGGAGACACACAGGACAGCTGTGCTTGCACACATTCTGGTGACATTCTGCTGCTTTCTAGGTGACTCTGGCAGGCATCTCAGAATCACAGCTTGCCCTGGCAGGAAGGCTCCTGTGGCCTTTTTCTGGATCAGTCCTGGGTGGATGCTGTAGTGCGGTCTGGATTCCCAAGGGAACGCTAACTATCCATCTCATCCCCCTCCATTCACATGCTGGGTTTGTTACTGTGCTGCAGGAGGGTTTCCAACAGGCACAGCAAGCTGGGATAACCTGAGGGATACCTGGGGATATACTGTGCTCAGGGATACCTGCCAGCATGGCTGTTTTCTGTGTACCACTGCTGTTTGTTGGGATCAGGCACTGAGAAAAGTGACTTTGGACTCTGTGAGGTGACAGACCCAGGCTCTGCCTGCTTCACCTTCTGTTTTGCAAGCACTGTTGCTTTCTCATCAACCGCCCTGCCAGATGCTTTGTGTCTCATCCATGACTAGGAACAAATTATCCCTTCCCTTATAAATCCCCAGGTTTTTCCCCTTTGGACTTTGTGCAAGGATGAGTATTAGTGTGATCTAGGTAGGCAAAGGGGCTCCAAAAGGGAGATCATCAATCAAATCTCAGCCCTTTGGGTTTTGCCATTACTGTTGCACAGAAAAGACAGGTGTTTTGAAATGGTTTCTTAATTTGAAAGCCAGAAATAACAAATGGGAACCCACGAGTGTGGTGCTAAGAGCATCACTTGGGATGTACAAATCTGGGTTAAGCATTATCCCACTATTTGCAGGTAAAAATGGAGAAGCTTCCATAGGGATTGAGGCCAAACACATCGGAGACCTGCTGGAAAGGGGACAGAGCCAGGGATGTGAATCTATGTCACTCACATGTCACCTCTGGAGCACAGTGGCTCTCCATCTTCTCTTTGTTTGGACTGAAATTCCAGCTGTGAGCTATAAAGGACATTTTCAATGGCAGGTTTACTCTGTACCCACGTTTTTTCAATGTTTTCTACCACAAAAAGTTCTTGCTGTGCTCTGTGATGGGCAAGTGTTATAAGCTGGAGTCACATTATTTGTTTAAGCTGGCTGGGCACAAACATTTTGGCTGTGGGGTTCTGAAGGAGGCTCCTGCTTAATAAATACAGCTGAGCAACATTCAGAGCATTGTGGCAGAGTTGTTATAGATGGAAAATCCATGAATATGTAGGGACCAAAAGATAAAGCTCAGCAAAGCTGTGTTGGCAGGGTGCAGGATTGGGAAGGGTGACTTGGGACAGCTGCCTTGGGCACTGGCGCAAAGCAGAAACTCAGGATAACTGTGGAAAATATGGATGCTTGTGGAATGTAGCCAGAATGGGATCTTCACAGGGATTTGGAGTTTTAATATATGCTGGAGGAGCCTTCTGAGGCTTAGGTGCTTCCTGGGGAGGCTTCAGCTCCGTTACCTATCCTGATTTCCTTGGTCAGCAGCTGAAATATTTTGTGACTTTGCTCATACTGAAGAAATGATAAATCATGGGGAGATAATATTCCATGCTTATTCCAAGCTTCTTAATGGAATTTTTATCAGTTCCACTGAAGAATAGGATGCACAAAAAAAGCTGCCTGGCTGTCAGGTTTTTTGCTCTGTGGCTCCTTTAGAGCTGCCTTGGCTCTCTCTCTGTGTGGCTTCCCAGTAAAATGATGAGAGGGACCATCTCACCCTAAGTTCCAAGTGTCTGCACCCACCAGGTGACATCAAATCCCTTTGACACTGAGGGACAGGCAAGGCAGGACTGCAGGGTGCAGCCCCTGAGCATCCCTTGCTGATGCTTCAGACCCATTGCTGGCACATCTCTCACTGCTCAACAGCTGCTTTTTTTTTTTTTTTTTTTCCTTCCCCCAATATCTGCTCGTTTTAAACCTATCTTGTGCTCAGTGTTTTCAGAAGACCTAAAAGCTGGGTTGTGTTTTTTTTTTTGTTGTTGTTTTTTAATCTGTTTGGGCTGGGGAGCCTGAGAGTGCTCAGCCACTCCATGCCCTGACACCATTTTCTCTGGGATTGCTTTGTCAACTCAAGTGCACTTTGCTGCAATACAAACATTGAGGATAAAAGGCAGCCACCTCAGCAAATTAGTGTGAAAGCACTGCAGAAGAACTGTAGATGGGTATTTTTGTGTTTTGGTCTTTTTAGAGTCAAGATCTCTCCTTCTGCCCGTGGCCTGTGCTTTTACAGAGTACCTGTTGTGCAGGGAGGGCTTTTAAAAGTTAAATCAATTGTCTGTTTGTGGACTCATCTGAAGGGTAAATCAGATGCTGCATTGACAGGGATCTGCCTGTGTGGTAAAACTTCAGGCAAGGTTGGATTTAAGTGAGTCTGGAAAAAAAAATTAGTCATGGATCATTTGAAACCTCTCCTGGAAGAAAAGGCAGGGAGAGTTGGGGATTCAGCTTGGAAAAGAAGGCTTTGAGTAGACCTTGGAGCCTCTTCAAGGGCCTGAAGAGGAGCCAAGACAGCTGGAGAGGGACTGGGGACAAGGGATGGGGTGCCAGGACACAGGGATATTGGGCAGGAATTGTTCCCTGGGAGGGTGGGCAGGCCCTGGCACAGGGTGCCCAGAGCAGCTGTGGCTGCCCCTGGATCCCTGGCAGTGTCCAAGGCCAGGTTGGACTTTGGGGCTTGGAGCAGCCTGGGATAGTGGAAGGTGTCTGTGTCCATGGCAGGGGTGGGATGAGATGAGCTTTAAGGTCCCTCCCAACCCAAATCATTCTGGAGTTCTATGATTTCATTCTAATTTTCATAATGAATAAAGTTTTCCTCTACATGCTACAGGTGTCCAGGTGTTGCAGTCCTATTACAGAAAAAAAAAAAAAAAAGTAATAAAAAGGCAAGAAAAATCCTGAAAATGCTCTGAAGGGTTATAATGCTTTTTAAACAAGAATCTCAAAATGCCCAGTCTTATTTTTGGTTACTGTCCATGAAGGCTTGTCTGAACAGCAGCCTCTTCACTGAGTGCACCTGGTTGAGAAACCTCCCTTTTAGCAGCAGCTGGGTTATGTGGAATGAAAGAATTAATTAACCTGGTGTGGAATGAAAGAACTTAATAAACCTGGTGTGGAATGAAATAACTCATCAGCCTGTGGCCAGCCTGGAAGAGCAGCCAGCTGATGTGTCCTGTTTGATTACCAGGGGCTTGATTCCCAGCCAGGCATGGCTGAGCTGAGCTCCTTTGTGTAAGGCTGAGGTGAAAAGCTCCTTCTTTCTGCTGGGGCTTTAGCAGAAAACTAAATTTTCATACCCAAGACTGAGGAGAGTGGTCACGGGCACATAGTGGCAAAAATTTCTGCTGAGGAACAAAAGCAATTCCTCATCAGAGAATGTAATCAACTGGTGATGCTGCAGCTGGTTCCTTGCAGCCTGTGCACGCTGACAAAATAGCAATGTAGTAGAGAGAAAATGTTTGCTGAGTTAACTGGGCTATATTTAGGTGCCAGATAAACAGATTTCTGCTTTTGACTCTCCTCCTCACACCCTCAAAACTGCTTCTCGGGCTGTCTGCAAATGCCTTGGCTCTTGGTGGCTTCTGTTCCCTGCAAGAAGAGTGATGGGGAGGAGAGGGCAGGGATGGATGGGATACTGGGAAGGAATTGTTCCCTGGGAGGGTGGGCAGGCCCTGGCACAGGGTGCTCATAGCAGCTGAGGCTGCCCCTGGATCCCTGGCAGTGTCCAAGGCCAGGTTGGATGGGGCTTGGAGCAGCCTGGGACAGTGGGAAGTGTCCCTGCCCATGGTGGGGGTGCACTACATCATCTTTAGGGTTCCCTCCAACCCAAACCATTCTGGAATTCTATGACCACTGTGCCCTTTTTGATCCATATAAAGCAGGAGCTGAAAAATCGGCATCTTCCCTTCCATATACTGCATTTTGCATCCCATTTTCCCCTTGCACCAGGCTCTTTTCCTGGCACTGCTGTCGGGACTGATTGTACAGTTAGCCCTTTATTCGTGTGTGCATAAATTTGACTTCTTTTAAAGGAAGCAGCTCCTGTAATCGCCTTGCCAGAACAGATTAGGAGAGGGAGTGTGCAGATCACAACACTCCTCTGCTGCCTTTGACAACGAGGATTTCATCAGCCTGCTTCAAGTGCTGCTTGCAGCCTCAGGGGTGGCCAGAGAGCAGTAGGAAGTTCATTTATTCCTTTATTTTCTCCTCTTCAGACATACTCATGCTGTTCATATGTTTTTGCCTCCTAATTTACAACAAGTTGGGGGAGTTTGGGCAGCCAGTGTTGTACCTGGGTGAGAGAGGAGAGGGTTGTGCTCAGCACAAGGTTTGCTCTGCCCATCACTGCAGGCTTTGATCTGTCTGGCTTTCAGGGCTGATGAGTTTTTCTATCCCAGAGAAGCCTTAATTATAATTGCTTCATAAGCATGGGCACTTGGTGATTAGAAATTACTTTTCATTCCTGGTTAAATAGCAAGGCACAGTCTTTAACAAAAACAGGACACTTAAAATTCCAGTGTTCTTCTTTAAGGGACATTGATTTTCACAGGCAGAAAAGCTTTCCTCAAATTTCCACCCAAAGAACAAATGTTAATGCAGATACAGGTTAATGACAGGTTTGTTTAAGTCTTTCTTTTCTTATTAACCCGAGAGTAAACCACACAGCAATCTTTAAAATTGAGGTTTTGTCTGTTAGATGTGTGCTAATGATGTGAAGATTTTGGAATAGTTAAAGCTTAGGTTAGAAACTGTGCTTTCAGTGCAAGGCACAGCGTTCATCTGGGAATGCTGTGATTGGAATGGGCTTGGATGGGATTTCTGTGCTTGCTCCTTGATTTGCTGTGTTCCTGGGGACCTGTGTGGGCTTTGTGCAGTGCCAGCAGCTCCACAGGTGCTGTTACCTGGGATTTGAACTGCCTGCCCCATTTTTGCTGTGCCATAATCACCACTCTGACCACAAAACCCGTTTATTTGCGATTGTTGTTGAGCGGATAAAGATTAAACCAGTCTGCTGCTTCTCACAGAGCTGAGGAAGGTTTGAGCACTGGCAGCTCTTGAATCCTTGTCTGACCTCATGTGGAAGTACCAGTCCCTCAGGATATCATTCCAGTACAGAATAATGTCTGAAGGCAGCGTTTTTGCCCAGGTTAAGCCTCTTAAACCTTGTTTAACCCCCTCCTCAGCCCAAACCCCCTTTTGCTGTTCCTGGCAGCTTTTCTCTCTGCCCACAAAGATAATGCCAGGCCTTTTCCTGGTGTGACAGCCAAGCAGGATTTATGGTTGTGGCTTATCCAAACAACCTGTAAAAGTGTTATAGAGTGTTTAAAATATAATAGTTGTTATAATTCAAGTGAAGAGCAAACAAACACTTGCATTCTCCTCCATGTGCACAGACCTTAACTCAGAATGCAGAGGGGAAGAAATGTTATTGGGAGAAATTTCTTTTTCTTTCTGAAAGGGGCTGTTTAAATGAAATACTCTGTTTTAATAACACAGAGATGTTAAGGCTCCACAGACTGCACACAATTTACTTGACCTTTATAAATAGAACAGCCTTGTCTCTCTATTGGAAAACAGAACAAAAACCCCAAACCCTGAAAGCAGCATGGAGATTTATTAACTAGCACAGAGAGGAATTGTTATATTTTATTTCTTGAGCAGGAAGGCAAATTGTCCAAGTAGGATTTGGAGAGAATACCACCACACACACCAGCTTTTTGGGATGGCTGCCAAAAAAAAAAGAAAAGGCAGATCCATGAAACTGGCAGGTGGAAAATGTTGTATTCCTGAGGTCTCCTGCAAGAGTTACAGTTTAGGAGGAAGGAAATTCTGGGATGGTGAGCACCTTGTGAAGTTGGTCTCAAGCTGTGCCAGGGGAGGTTTAGATTGGATACAGGAAAAACTTCTCCATGGAAATGGTGGTTAGTCATTGGAAGGGGCTGCTTAAGGGGGGTGGTGGAGTCCTCATCCCTGGAGGTGTCCAAGGAAGGCCTGGATATGGCACTTGGGCACACTAAGTGGATGTGGTGGTGTGGGGCTGATGGTTGGACTCAATCTTAGAGGGTTTTTCCAGCCTCAGTGGTTCTGTGATGGGAAGTGAAAGCTGTCAGCTGCTGGAATGACATATTAAAGAGGGAAATACCATGGAAATTTAAATCTTAGTGTTGATTTTAGCACCCATTTAGAACCACTGCACCTATAGGACACCGAGGCTACAGATTATTAAAGACCTGGTAATTTTATTCTTGGAATAGATGGGGAAAATCATGGAATTGCTAAGGTTGGAAGGGACCTTAAATCCCATTCAGTGCCTCCCCTGCCATGGGCAGGGACACCTTCCACTATCCCAGGCTGCTCCAAGCCCCAATGTCCAGCCTGGCCTTGGACACTGCCAGGGATCCAGGGGCAGCCACAGCTGCTCTGGGCAGGGCCTGCCCACCCTCCTGCCCCATATCCCACCTATCCCTGCCCTCTGGCAGTAGGAAGCCATTCCCTCTTGTCCTGGCATTACAATGTAGGTTGATGCAAGCAGAATGTCCCAGTTCCCTTAGCTGCAAGAGGTGGATTCCTCTTCTTACAGTTCCATAATGAAGAATTCCAGTTGTTCTCATTCCTGGAGGGAAACTGTCTCATAGGGACACAGTAAAAATACTTTTCCAAAATCTGCCTGTGCATCACAGCTGCCTGAAATGCTTTGTTAGATGAGCAGAGGTGTTTCTTTTCAGATAAGGTGGATCTTGGTGGGTGAAATAGGGGTAAATTGAATACCATTGGAAATAAAGGATTTTTCAAACCTCCTACAAAAGAAGATGTGGAAGTGCAGGCCCCAGGATGAACAACAACCCTCACAGGGTTTGGCTGCTCTTCTTTGGGTTTGAGTTTCCTATTTAGCTCTGGCTGCTGTTGCTGTTTTGGAGAACAGGCTGAATTTAGATTTTAAAAAAGAATGCTTAAAGTTTTGCTGTTTTCTTACTGACTTGAAAGGCTGGGAGGTTTTTTCCTTAAACTCACTAAAGGAAGGTGTGTTTCCCAAGAATTCCAGTGCCAGTTAATTTCATCGTTCAGTTTTTAACAAGGCTGATCTTTTCAATCACCTGCACTCCTGAATATATGGGATATTAGCATTTACGTAAACAGCTTGTGCCTGCTTTTGATTTTAAAAAAGAATTGTTATCTTTAAAATGCACTTAAATTTCAAATGACACTTTTTGGGTGTGTTGGGATTAAGCTGAATTATTTCAGTTCCCTCCAGTAGTTCCTGTTTTCTCCATGGAAATAACTCCTCTCCTTGGCAGGCACATTTTCGTCATCTCTTTTTAGCTCTTTCTGTATATTCCTTCATGTAAATATTTCTTCAACGCAGCCTGTGGAGCATGGAACAGACTCAGAACATGGAAGAGTTGTAGCAGTGCTTTTCAGAAAGTGAACAAGGTTTTTTTCCTAGTCCTGTGAAGTATTTGGGACAGAGGAAAGGAACTGTTTCTCTAGAACCCCACATGTGCCATAGTAGAAGAAACACCTTGTCTGTCTCCTTGCGATGCACTGCTGTCCTGTTCTGCATTTTTTTTTTTTTTTTTTTGGTGAGGTTTTCTTTTTTTTAAATTTATTTTCTTCATTCTCATGGAGTCACAGATGGGTTTGGGTGGGAAGGAACCTTAAAGCCCATCCAGTGCCACCCTTGTCATGGGCAGGGACACCTTCCACTATCCCAGGCTGCTCCAAGCCCCCAAGTCCAACCCGGTTTTGCCACTTCCAGGGATCCAGGGGCAGCCACAGCTGCTCTGGGCACCCTGTGCCAGGGCCTGCTTATCCTGCCAGGGAACAATTCCTTCCCAATATCCCACCAAATCTGATACAAAGCACATCTGCCATCCCTTTCTTCCTTCCCTCTTCTGCCACATTAAACCCTTGGGGTCCTTCTGGCCCATTGCAGCCCCTTTCCAACCTGAGTATTTCTCCTGGCCTGGGGCTCAGCTTTCTGATTTCTTTTGGCTGATACTTGTTCAACTGCCCCATGGGAGCAGTGAAATTGCAAGGGGCAAGGACTTGTAGGGAGAGCAGGAGGGGAGAAAGAGTTTGGGAGGATGGTGGAAGGAAAAGAGAGAGAAATTCATGGTGCTCTGCACTAGGAATGTCAAAGGAGGCACTTAGATGAGAAAGGAACATGAGCCGGAGTTGTTGCAATGGGAGCAAGCATTTTGGAGTTGGGAGATGGTGTGGGAAGGTGATGAGACATGAGGGTGGTGGAAAAGGGGAGAGTTAAGTGCAGGATAGTAATGCAAGGGAAGGAAAACAATCTCAGCAGCACATTATGGGAGCAAACTTCATTTTCTGCTCGTGTGATGCAGTTAAAGGTAACTTAATTCTCTGCTCTCCTGTGGCTTACTTTTTCTGTCACAGTTCTCAGCCTTGAGATGTGGTTTTTCTCTCCACTGCCCTGTTTGGAGCTTTCCTGTGAACCAAAGGTTTTCTGTTGAGGACCTGGGCAGCAGCGTGGCAGCACATTTGAACTGTAAATTCTGGAGCTTTCCTGGCTTGCTGAGGCAGGCAGAAGAGCCATTGCCTTAATGCCTGTTGCTGTCTGTCCTCCAGAAACAAGTGCTGCTCCTGTTTCCCCTGGAAATGGCCCTGTTTGTAAAGGGGAGAGCCTTCCCCTAGGAAGACCTCAGTGGATCCCAGGCTGGGATTCTGGCTTGCCAGGCTGTAGCACCAGGAGGTCACAGTTGCTCCTAAAGACCATAGTGAGTGATCTCCAAAACTTGCTCAGGGTCTGGAACATGAACCCTGTGAGGAGAAACTGAGGGTGCTGGGGAAGGGGCTGGAGCCCCAGGAGAGGCTGAGGGAGCTGGGAAAGGGGCTCAGGCTGGAGAAAAGGAGGCTCAGGGGGACCTTGTGGCTCTGCACAACTCCTGACAGGAGGGGACAGCCAGGGGGGGGCGGGCTGTGCTCCGAGGGAACAGGGACAGGAGAAGGGGAAAGGATCTCAAGCTGTGCCAGGGAAAGGTCAACTTGGACAGCAGCAGGAATTTGTGCATGGAAAGGGTGCTGAGGCCTTGGCAGGGGCTGCCCAGGGAGGTTTGGAGTGCCCATGGCTGGAGGTGGCACTGAGTGCTCTGGTCTGGGGACAAGGTGGGCATTGGGCACAGCTGGGACTGGATGACCCTGGAGGGCTTTTCCAGCCTCAATGATTCTGTGATTTCCCTAGTCTCCATGCGTTCCTCAGCTTTCCTTTTGTATTGCTGCATCCTTCTTTTATGTCTGTATGTCCATTCCCATTAAGATTCACTGCGGACAAGTGATGCCATGAAATGCGAGGTTACTACTTGTTCAAAAATATCTTTTCATTTGCCAGACATAGGATGCTTCCCCTTCAGTATTCTTCCAGGCTGAAATTCCTGGAAACATTGAGTGCCTCTGGAGGAGAGTTATTTTGATCAAAGAAAAGGGGTGGTTTTTTAAACTCCTTCAAATTCAAATCTCTTCATCTTTCCCTTGCCTTCCATCAGAATTTGGTGCCTGCTTTCTCCTAGCACATTTTTCACTATTATTCTTCAAAACAATTCCTTTAAGTTCTCTCTTTCTTGTGTTTATATGTAGCTGGATGATTGCAGGTATCCCTGGAGTTTGTGTCATATGGTTTATGGGAATTAGGGAAATTTCTCTGAATCCCCAACCTACGACCAATTTCCCCCCCTGCAGATTGTTCTTTACAATCCAAGATTTTATGAAATTTTGAAAGCCCTGAGACTGGAGCTTTCCATGCCTGGGGTTTTTTTTTTT